>CM032491.1:4228346-4596430 GCA_019059595.1 Marasmia exigua | reverse complement strand
AACTTTATTTTTTTAATGTTTCTTTAAAATGTTAAGGTTTAAAAAAAAAAAAGGATTCAGAAGGCTCTAATTTGAAGGGAGTGTTAAAATAGTGATTGTAAATTAAACGCTTCTGAACGTACGTCTTATTGTTATAAACAAAAAAAAAAAAAAAAAAAATCTCTCTCTACTCTGTGACATATTCGAGATGTGCATTTCCTGTAATGTAAAATTACTAAAATATAGATTATTTCTCTAATTAAACAGTCTTCCATTATTTAAATTCATCATGTTCCTTGGGAAAAAAATGTTTGGTTTCATTAGAATAATGCTCACGAGAAGTTTGCGTGTAAATAAAGTGTTAAGGTGACGGGTAGGGCACACTAGCGACGCCAATCGATTTTAATTTTTAGCTACTAAACCATTTCGGGGATACAACCTTTTGTCAAACACTTATACCTACTATTATTACTATTTCAAACAATTTCGGGGTTACAACCTTTTGTCAAACACTTATACTATTAATTAAATAACCATGCACAAATGTTGGGTCCGTTTTTGGACGCGAAAAATTTATTCACGCCACAAGTGGCTGTAATCCGAAATTCGATTACAAAAGCAGACCAAACAGTTAACTATAAGCATTAAATAAATAGTATAGGTGTTTGCCGAGAGATTGTAACGCCGAAATTGTTTAAAATAGATCCGGTTTAGTAGTTAAAAATTAAAATCGATTGGTGTCGCTAGTGTGCCCTACCCGTCACGTTAAGTAGTTTGATTCGCCATAGATCCAGACATAAAAATAACGAGGTATTAAATTATTTAATATATTTGTTTTTCGCCTAGAAATTTTAGGGTTTTGTTTTAGGGCCTAGTTTAATTTTAGGGGATCTTTAAAATTGTTTATAACTTATGATATTGCTTAAAAACCTTTTTAATGTAGAATTAAAAAATAAACAAATGTATATACGAACATTCATTAATTCATTACCTATACAAATCTGTCAAATTTCTTCAACCAATTCTCGCCTTTATTAATTTTGCTGTGTAGCTTCATTATTATGTTTTATTAATGTGCACATTGAGTCTTGGTTACTTGAATAAAGAATTCAATTAATTAATTGCGAAACTAAACTGGGATGCGCAAGTGGGAGAGGTCAGTAGAAAAATGTTTGCTTCAGCGGGCGCGATAAATAGACTGCGAAATTTCTTGCTGATACCTACCAAAGTTGCTCTTGTACAGGCTTTACTTTTACCTATTCTCGATTACGCAGATTGCTGTTACCTTAACCTCAGTGAAAAACTTCTCGATAAGCTTGAGCGCCTTCAAAATTTCTGCATCCGCATCATTTTTGGCCTACGCAAATATGACCATGTCTCTGAGTTCCGTGCACAGCTTAACTGGCTCCCCATTCGTCGGCGTCGCGACCTTCATGTCCTCTCTCTGTTATATACCGTCTTATTTAATCCTCTGGCTCCAGCTTATCTCAAAGAGCGATCCCAATTCTTGCAACCT
Source organism: Marasmia exigua (assembly GCA_019059595.1). NCBI lineage: Eukaryota > Metazoa > Arthropoda > Insecta > Lepidoptera > Crambidae > Marasmia > Marasmia exigua. The sequence continues at coordinate 4,594,935 of CM032491.1, read as the reverse complement.
GCCGACGGTCGAGAAATGCGGTCATGCCGCAAACTCCATCTTAGCTTCCCTCCTCATTCCTCAGAATCCTATTCACAATCCTTTACTGTTCAATCCATTCGTCTCTGGAACTCCTTACCCCTTCCAATCAGGAAATCACTATCCCTTCCTATATTCAAGTCCCATGTCAAAACTCACTTCCTATCTCTATAAATAGGCACACTGTTTTTTCCTTGTCTCTTCTTCCTTTTTTATGTGGTCTGCTCTCTGGTCATTTATACCTATCTATAAGAAATATTTTTATTGATTTTTTTTTATAAATTATCTATGTATATATTATTATTGGGTATGTATGTATTGTTTATTATTATTTATGTAATGTAATAATATTTATATGTATATAAAATAATGTATATTTCTGCCATTCTCAATTTCATTTGTTAAACTACTTTGCACTGCCTTCCCTTATTATTACGAATACGATATTTCTTTCCTCTACCCAAAGGTTGTCTGGAAGAAATCGCTACAAGCGATAAGACCGCCTTATTGTACTGTCTGTTGCTGTTGTATCATGCTTGTATTTTATTTTTGTGCAATAAAGAATATCTATCTATCTATCTATCTAATTAATAATAATAAAGAATTTAATGAATTGATTAATGAATTAAATTCTTTATTCAAGTAACTAAGACTTATGACGTACACGAAATGATACGACTGTTTTGATCACTTAAACCGTGTATTTAGTCACCAATCAATTATAGTTCGACATAGAGTAATTCACATAACAAAAAGATCGTGGTAGGTATGAATGCGGCGCGCGCGACGTGAGCGACGGTCAATCAGTACATACGTGCGTCTCGCAGGACGCTCTCGGCTCACTGCCGGCCGCGGGCCGGCATTCGGCGTTCGTGAGACGATCTCCCCGCAACGCAGGCGGGGGAGAGGAGGTGAAGGCGATGGCGGGGACCGTACGAGTAGGTATGGAAGGAATCGGTGCGCTACATACTCCCCCTTTTGACCAAGAGAGAACATCACGAGTGGTCAAACAAATGAATAAAAACATAAGCGCCTAACAGCACTCCTTCCGAGGACGACCCCGGCGACGCCTAGGAGCTACCGGCTCCGGACACCCACCACCCCTGTCATGGTAACGACGCAAATCTGATACGTGATACTTCCCCACGACTTCACCTGTCTCCTGAAGGGTTAGAAGGTAAGTCGTAGGACTCACCTTTTTGGAAATGACGTATGGGCCATCCTGCTTTGGGGTAAACTTGGCAGTTACGCCCTTGGCAGCATTGCTCAAGACGTGCGATTTCATGAGAACGAGATCCCCTTCTTCTAAAGGGTCTGCATCACGACGGCTGGAATCGGCTTGAAGCTTCCGACAGTCCTGCTGATGTTCAATATTCTCCTTAGCCTCCAAAAGAGAGTCAACGAGCTTGAGCAGATAAGGTGTAATCTGAGGGACGAAATTTTCAGACTCGATGACAGCTCGCAGATCAGCCTGAGCTGACAAAGGAGAGCGGAGTTCGCGACCGAATGTCAAGTAAGCTGGAGTGGCGCCTGTAGAAGCGGTGAGAGAGCTATTAAGAGCGAATCGGACAAAGGACAATACCTCAGGCCATTGCTTGTGATTACCCTCAACCAGAATGGCGAGGTGGGCCTTGATGTCCCGATTCTTCCTCTCTACCGGATTCGCTTCTGGATGGTACAAGGGAATCAGATTTTGTTGTACTCCCAGAACATACAGGGCCTTTTGCATAACGTCGGCCACAAACTGGACGCCGTTATCAGAGATCATACGCCTAGGAAGTCCAAACCTCATAAAGATTTCACTAACGAGAGTTTTCGCGCAGGCTTCTGCGGTGGCCTCGTTTAGTGCAAACAGTTCGACCCACTTACTAGCAGTGTCCTCAACAACTAAAATCCATCTTTCACCCTGAGGTCCTTTTGGCAACGGTCCAAAGAGGTCGACAGCGATAACCTCGAATCGTTGAGCAGGCACCGGAGTTTGAAGTAGACCAGGTGGTTTTAGGTTGGAAGGCTTATATCGCTGACACTCAGTACAGGTCTTAAGGTAATCAGTGACATAGCGTCTCATCCCTGGAAAGTAGAAGTGCTGGGCTATACGGTGCAAGGTGCGCTGAATACCTCCATGAGCAGCAGTTGGCGAGTCATGACACTCGAACATGACTTTGCTCCGCAAACTCTCAGGCACGACCAGCTGAGGCTCCTCAGTATTGGTATCGTCCACGTACCTGTATAGAACGCCTTGGTTTATTAGGTACCCTCTCTCTGACCATCGATGCACAGACAACTCCTCAGAACTTTCCAAGTCTGTAAGGATTTTAGCTACTTCCGGGTCAGCCAGTTGGGCTTCACGAGTTGAAGTAGCGTCCCAACGCGGAATATCAACAGAAACGGGACAGACACCACATTCCATCGACGTACTGTCAAGGACAGGACGGCTGAGTGTGTCGGCTAACACATTAGCCTTCCCGGGAGTGTAGTCAATCTGCAAGTTGAAACCCTGCAGCTTTAGAGCCCAACGGACAAGCCTCCCACTAGGCGACTTAAGGGAAAATAGCCACTTGAGGGGTTGATGGTCGCTCTTAACCAATACCTGGTGACCATCAATATACCCCCGAAATTTCTCCACTGCCCAGACAACTGCGAGCGCCTCTCGCTCCGTAGTGGTGTAATTCCTCTCGGCTGGCGTGAGTAGGCGGCTGGCATACTCGAGTGGATGTTCTTCCGGTGGGGTCTCCCCCTGGAGCAAGGCTGCGCCCAAAGCAAAATCGCTGGCGTCCGTTCTGAGCACGAATGGCTGTGAATAATCTGGCTGAACGAGAATGGGTGGAGAAGCCAAAAGGGACTTCAGCTGCATGAAAGCGTTGGCTTGATCATCCGCCCATTGCCAGATCTGAGACTTTTTGGTAAGGCGCGTGAGTGGCTCAGCTACCTTCGCAAACTCTGGTATAAATATTCTGAACCAGGAACAAGTTTGCAAGAAGGTACGGAGTTGCTGGAGGTTCGTAGGTTCCTTCATCTCACAGACCGCACGAACCTTTTCCGTGTCTGGGGATATACCCTCGGTGGAAATAACATGGCCTAGGTACTTTAGCCGATCTCTGGCGAACACACACTTTTCGCGGTTGGCTCTTAATTTGAACACCCGGAGGCGCTCAAATACAGCTCGCAAATCGGACAAATGAGAGTCTATATCATCAGAAAGCACCAGAAGATCGTCAAGATACCCTAGAATGAGCTTATTGGCAAGTTTCGGGCCTGTTCGGAAGCGATCTATGAGTCGCTGAAACGTTGCCGGAGCATTTTTCAGTCCGAATGGCATACGTTTGAAGCGAAACGTCCCGAAAGGTGTTACAAAGGCAGTTTTGTCTCGGTCTACTGTACTCACCTGCCAGTAACCACTACGAAGGTCTAGCGAGCTCATCACACAGCCTTTCTTGGTCGACTGTAACAGCTCGTCGATACGCGGCATGGGGTAAGCGTCTGTCTTGGTAACCGCGTTCAGCTTTCGATAGTCGACGCAGAATCTATAGGTACCATTGGCTTTGGGTACCAAGACACACGGCGCAGCCCAGGCGGACTCGCACTCCTCGATCACACCCTCAGCCAACATCTTGTCCAACTCGGCGCGCATGATCTCCTTCTTGGCCGGCGTGACACGATACGGGGGCACCGCAATAGGCGGGTGGTCGCCAGTATCTATGTGGTGCTCGGCATACGGTGTCGGTTCCCCAACAACATCAAAAATGTCAGAATACTCACCTATCAGACTCGCCATCCTGGACCGGTCTGACTCGGACAGCACAACACCTTCGTCCTCTCGTAACACGTTCACTGCGGCACACACAACAGGTTCACGTCGAGTTTCCCATGACAAGGCGTGAAATGACTGGGGCTGATCAGCTGTACGCCAATTCCATTGATCAAAATCAATAACCATCCTAGCCTTGGTTATAAAGTCAATTCCCAACAACGTATCGTTATTAACGGCATCCGGTAAAATAACGAACTCGATAGGTATATTTAACGAAGCAAGTTTAACATTGACCATCGTGAGTAGCACATCACTATTCCTACTAGTACCATCCGCTAGCTTTACTAACATCGTTTCGGCGCGAAAGTTTAAACCGATACGTTTCAATAACGCATAAAGTGAACTACTCGCAATACTACGACGCGCGGCGGTATCTATCATGGCGGTACCCGTGTACCCCTCGATACTCACTCGTAGATCGGCCGACCCTGCTCGTTACAATCAGAAGATTTCAAATTCGAGAACATAGAAGAAAACACATTTTCACCTTTAACATTAGAGTCAGAAGGACTATTTTGTTTACATTGGGGGCAATTTACTCTAATATGACCTTTTTCGCCACAATTATAACAATATATACCTGAATTCAATGATAAAGATCTCTTATTACTATTACTTAGCTTATCACAGGAGTCACGGACGTGTCCTCGCGTCTTGCAGTACACACAGAATAGCTTTTTATCACTTTCTTTGCTCACACACTGATCATCACTACGCGGAGGTACGTGGTCACGTGTCGGTTGCGCAGCGAAGTCGGCGCTCTCGCCATGCCGGCGGCTGGGTCGCGTAGGTACACTCGACCGCAGCGACGCGGGCGGCAGCGGCGCGGGCGGCGTGCGCGCGCACGACGCGGACGGCATGCGCGCGGACGACGCGGGCGGCGGTAGCGCGACGGCGTTCTCCGACAGCGACTCTTCTATAGCGCGAGATCTTTCAATGAGAGATTCGATATCGTTTATTGTATCTCTCGGCAATCGTTTCCTGATTCTCTTATGTAAAAGACCATAAATCATGTCTAATCTCGCTTCTTCCGGTAACTGGTAAGGAAGTTTCGATAACAACGTTCTTATCTTTACAATAAAAATGTCAGCGCGTTCTAATCCTTGTTCCGCTGCGAAAACATCGCGAAACAATTTGTATCCCGGCCGAGGGATTCCGTACATCGACCGTAAGCGCTTAATCGCATCTGACCACAATTTCACTTCGTTTCGGATTCCACGCCACCACACTGCCGCGTCTCCTTGAAGTAGCATCGGGAGACCACGCAGTGCCATGTCATCGCTGACGGATGCACAATCTTTAAACATTTCCACCGCGTCGATAAATGCTTCCACGGCTTCTGGGTGCTGAGACGTGCCGTCGAATCGGGCGGTACATTTTACTAATGTTCCCGGGTTAACTGACGAAAACGGAGTCGGTGAAGCGGCGGTGGATGCGCCCAAATCGACATTCAGCGGCGATCCTTGGCGTGTTGATGATAGAAGACACTGCACGAGTTTCTGGCTAGCCTCGGCTTGCGCCGCAGAGAAGGCGGCCAGAAGCGACGACAACTGATCTTCTGACATGACAACAGGCGTAGCTGCAGGTGTAGCCGCAGGTGTCTGATTCCCTGTCTCTTCTTCCGAACTCGAGTTATTACGTACTTTACGCGGCGGCATTTTGAGTAGGTATACACTACGCAATGTTCCAAAACGTTCGAGAGCCACGCGGATTCTATTCGGGCCCTAGTTGGGAGCCACTATGACGTACACGAAATGATACGACTGTTTTGATCACTTAAACCGTGTATTTAGTCACCAATCAATTATAGTTCGACATAGAGTAATTCACATAACAAAAAGATCGTGGTAGGTATGAATGCGGCGCGCGCGACGTGAGCGACGGTCAATCAGTACGTACGTGCGTCTCGCAGGACGCTCTCGGCTCACTGCCGGCCGCGGGCCGGCATTCGGCGTTCGTGAGACGATCTCCCCGCAACGCAGGCGGGGGAGAGGAGGTGAAGGCGATGGCGGGGACCGTACGAGTAGGTATGGAAGGAATCGGTGCGCTACAGACTCAATTTGCACAATAGTAAAACATATTAATAATGAAGCTACACAGCATAATCCACAACTTGCAACACAAAATAAGGTTGTAGGTATTGCGTAGACACCCGAATCAGCTGACATGCGCGTCTGCAAACATACCTGATGCGCTACAGAATCGAGACAGTCACAGCGGTATCCTTAAGGCATTATTATACTGGACCCGCAGGGAATTGAAGGCCCTTTGCGTTTATGTCAAACATGTTACGTTCAGTATTTTATTAACAAAATTTGACAGATTGTGGTACCCTGATGTGTGGCTGTCTGTACTCTGAACCACCACTTACCTGACGAGATGATGAGGTGTGGTTCTAGGTGGACAAACATAAATAAAATTCAGGATGTATCGGTAAACGGTTGGCCGTGGTAATGTCATGTTTCGGCATGAATGGGCCATCTTGACCTGTATGATAAGCATCTAGCTTTTAAGTTTTGTATGTTGTGCAATAAAGAGTATCTATTTTACATATCTAGCTGTTTTTGCCGGTATTTTGTACGGGTAATGAGATTTATTTGCTGTAATTTTAAACAGATACTAGTTACAAGGTTTCTATTATGTGTAATCTATGGGTTCATTAAGACAAAACATGGCCAAGCACAATATATGGTATACTTAGTAAGAAACATAGATTTAGCAATCGTTTCAAACCGTACGTCATCGTCGTCATCGTCGTCATCGTCAGCCAATTTAAGTCCCCACTGCTGGGGCACGGGCCTCCCTCAATCACATGAGGGGTAATTGCCATACTCACCACGCTTGGCAGACGGGTTGGCGAGGGTTTTGATATAAATACAGAGTTTTCCTTCTCTGGGTGCTGATGATCATGCCAGCAGCTTTACCTTAGTCGCCTTTTACGACACCTCGGTAAGAGTGAGGGTGGCCTATTCTACTCTGCCGGGACCACACGGCAAACCGTACGATTTAAATAAAATAAAACCATTTGTAACCACAACATGGTCTTAAGGTGACGGGTAGGGCACACTAGCGACGCCAATCGATTTTAATTTTTAGCTACTAAACCGGATCTATTTTATACAATTTCGAGGTTACTACCTCTCGGAAAACATTTGTACCTTTAATTAAATAACTATGCACAAATGTTGTCCAACGCGTACGCTAAAAATTTATTCACGCCAAAAGCGGCCACTTTTGGCGGTAATTTTTTGCTTACAAAAACGGACCCAACATTTGTGCATGGTTATTTAATAAATTAGTATACGTGTTTGCCGAGAAGTTGTAACCCCAAAATTGTTTTAAATAGATTCCGTTTAGTAGCTAAGAATTAAAATCGATTGACGTCGCTAGTGTGGCCGTTTGCCGGAGCAGAGTAGGCCACCCTCACTCTTACCGAGGTGTCGTAAAAGGCGACTAAGGTAAAGCTGCTGGCATGATCATCAGCACCCAGAGAAGGAAAACTCTGAATTTATATCAAAACCCTCGCCAACCCGTCTGCCAAGCGTGGTGAGTATGGCAATTACCCCTCATGTGATTGAGGGAGGCCCGTGCCCCAGCAGTGGGGACTTAAATGGGCTGATGATGATGATGATGATGACGTCGCTAGTGTGTCCCACCCGTCACCTTAAGCGTTTGTTTTATATCACTAGTCAGAAATCGGAATCGCAAAACGAAACCGTTCTTTACAATTAAATTAGAAAACTATTAATAAATTCCTTAAAATAAATAGGTATAATACAAACCTGAGCGTATTGGTCCAACATTATGTCCCCCACTTGTTTCTTGCTTGCCTAAAGACCCCGTGGTATAAAAAATAAAATTACGGTGTGACAAGGATGTTTTGGGCCAACGATGATAGTTAGAACTAACTAATACTTGTGCTGAAACTGCCATAAGTAATATTAGGAAATACAAGTACCTACAGTAAAAGGACAGTCAAACGTGTAAATTTTTTTCAATCGATTCCTTCGATTCGACAACCTCTCGGCAAACACATCATCATCATCATCATCAGCAACCCACACTCGTCCACTGCTGGACATAGGTCTCCCCTAATGCACGCCACTGCTCCCGATTTTCGGCCACTCTCATCCAGCCCACACCAGCCAGCCTTCGAATGTTATCATCCCATCTTGTCGCAGGGCATCCTACACTACGCTTACCGAGTCGCGGTCTCCACTCAAGGACTTTACGGCTCCAACGGCTCTCAGTTCTGCGGCTAATATGACCAGCCCACTGCCACTTCAGTTTGCCAATTCGGTATTCACATACTATTTATTAAATTACCATGCACAAATGCGGAAAATTGATTCACGCTAAAATTGGCCGCTTGTGGCGGTAATCATTTTTTCCCGTACAAAAACGGATCCAACATTTGTGTATGGTTATTTAATAAATAGCATAAGCGTTTGCCGAGAGGTTGTAACCCCGAAATTGTTTAAAATACATCCGGTTTAGTAGCTAAAAATTAAAAACGATTGGCGTCGCTAGTGTGCGCTACCCGTCGCATTAATTAATTACTTACTCATTTCTGCTGGTTCATATTCATAACTATCCTCTGGTTCGTCTTCTGAAAAAGATATATTTTTGGTTTTTATAATACGAAAAGCAAATTATGAAATTCACATCATCATCGTCTTAACGTTTTTTATTTATTTATTTATTTTATTAGGTATACAAAACATATTACAATCTAATAAGAAAAAAATATACAATACATTCGACAAGTACCCGATTGCAAAACAAAAACATGTATACACAGACAGAAAATCAATCGAAAGCTAACAGTTACAATAAAATTAAAAATTAAAATTAAACTGAAATTAACTTAAAACTAAAATCCACAGTTACCCCCTCACATGCAAAGAAGATAAAGAGGAGGGATAGTGTGTTACAACGCACCACAGATGCATTGCAAAACAGACCTCTTGAACTGATGTAGGTTGTACCGGTAGAGATCCAATTCCTCATGTTTATCAACCATCTTGTTATAGGTACGACACATCCTGACGATTGGTTTTGTCCCGGTTGCGTCCCCAGCTGTCGCTTCGGAGCCCGGGGTCCGCTTTCCTACTTCGATTCTTCTAATTCGCACTGTCTTGTACTCGGATATCCCTAGTAGTCAAGTTTCAAGGGCCAATCCAGGGGAGGAGTCATGGGGTGATATTATTTTAAGTGACCTCCCCCTTTTTTGTGTTCTCTTTTTTTTATGCTAGAGGCGGACAAACGAGCAAGCGAGTCACCTGATGGAAAGTAATCATCGCCGCCCATGAACATCCGCGAAATCGGAGAGATCGCTAATGTGTTGCCGGCTTTTTTAAAAAAGAGTACGCTCTTCTCTTGAAGGTCCCTAAGTCGTAGCCGTCCGGAAATACTCCTGCAGCCAAACCGTTCCACAGAACTGAGGTAGGTACGTGGTAGAAAGTTCCGGGAAAAACACACAGTACTAGACCGCCATCCATCGAGATGATGAGGATGGAATGACAATCGCTTGCGAGTGGTTCTCCCAGTGAGAATGCCGCGGCTCAAAAAAGAGCCGACATCGGCGCTGTTAGCAAAACATAAGGTAAGGTAAGGTAGGTAAGGTGTGCATAAGTGTCATGCACACCCGGCCGCAGGAGACGGCTGGGTGGAGGGCTCTACACTACTAGCACATTTTAGGTCGTCGGGACGGCAAAATCCAGGGTCCTTTCTGGGGGGAGGGTAATAGATGGCGCCACTTCCGCTTACATCCTAAGGTATGGTAACCCTATTGGATAATAATATCCCAACCGATTACGGCTACGGCGGCCAATCTCAACGATCAGCCACGTACGCAGGATATATTATAGTGCTCAAGTGTGTGCGCAATCACAAGTACACTCTCCATGGAATGGTCCCTTACCCTCAGATTCCGATGGGACACTACTGTGACACGACCGGAAAGGGATCAGGCGCCGAACCAACAGCTTAACGTGCTTTTCGAGGCACGGGGGTACAAGAGCGCCAACTTCCAGATTCCGGGCTGCCACTAAGAATTTCTTACCGAAAACTTAGGTACAATTTTTTGGCCCGACCCGGGAATTGAACCCGGGACCTCTTGCGCAGCCGTCGCTTTAAAGTGCGACCCAATAACCACTGCGCCTCCGAGGCAGTCAATATTGGTTATAAAACATGGGAAGTACGTTAGTTCCTCAAAAATCCGTTGTCACGACTTCTTAAGCACGACCCCAATTCTCGTGCTCGTGACATTTATTTTCATACGACATATATCACTAAAACATAGTTTTTTGTATGGTGTAACGCCATGCCACACACACGTGAGCCACGCCATGCCGCATCGCCAGCCAAGCCAAAGCCAAGCCAAGCCAGAGCCAAGCCAGCGGAAGCAGCCAATTCGTCACTAGAAATTAACCGTCGCTGAATTGACCACATCCGCCGTTATGTTCCCGCCAAGCCGACATCTGGTTTATGTTTTTCGTCGTAGCTCCCCACTACTTTGGGCGGGAAAGATTGTCTTTAAATAGTCAGGGAGCTCATTTCTGGTGGTCATTCTGTATTCTACACTAAATAAGTCGAAACTCTGCTCAAATAGGGAGCGATCTTTAAATAAATAAGCTGATCCTGAAAACGGTGCGTTGTTCTTTACCCTTCTGTTTCAATGGTTTTCGGGTGATATCCGCCATGTTTTCAAAATTTCACGAGCACGAGATTTGGGCTCCAGTTATTGACTTTCTGTACCTACGCTCGTATTTTGTGGTTAGATTTCATACCTTGCTCCATATTATCGTGATACAACTTTCCGATGCCCTCTCGACCGGAGTCACCTGCAGATTTTTAATACAAATATAGGCTGGCCCATTTTCAGTGGACCAAAACTTTTCCACTGTAAATACCTATCATCGTAGTGGACAGCGCCACATTGGCAATGTTTGCCGTCTTTTAACGAATGCCCCATGCCGCCCTACGGCTAATTTAACCAGATGACTGCGACATATATATTATAATATCTTACGAATGCCCCATGCCGCCCGCCCTATGGCAAATTTAACCAGATAACTGCGACATATATATTATAATATCTTACGAATGCCCCATGCCGCCCTATGGCTAATTTAACCAGATGACTGCGACATATCCTTACTAATATTATAAAGGCGAAAGTTTGTTTGGATGGATGTATGGATGGATGTTTGTTCCTCTTTCACGCAAAAACTACTGAACGGATTTTAATGAAACTTTACAGTAATGTAGCTTATAGATCAGAATAACACATAGGCTATAATTTATAAAGATATATTGTGTGAATTGTCCAAATGAGTAAGCCATTATTACAATTTTTTTTGACAGGACGAAGTCTGTCGGGTCAGCTAGTATATTATAATATCTTACGAATGCCCCATGCCGCCCTATGGCTAATTTAACCAGATGACTGCGACATATATATTATAATATCTTACGACCACTTTTTAAGAAATTCAATACCCAGCTTTTTATATAAATAAATATTTCACAACATCACATACATTGATCCGACTCCGAGATAGGTAGCTCAAGCACCTGTGTTACGGATATCAGAATCTACAGCGGAATTACAAATATATACATATACATCTAATTCAAAATTCAAAATTCAAAAGTACTTTATTTGCATAGGCTTATATACAGCTCTTACAAATCGTCATACATGAAAAATAAATATAAATTATAGCTATGTATATTATACATGTTTTTAAACATATATGTCGATACAAAAAATATACTAAGAAATGAATAAATATAATGTGATTCTACCACCGGAATCGGAAAGTTGATTCTGACGAGAAGATCCGGCAAGAAACTCGCCAGTTACTCTTTTTAATCACCAAATTTTTTAAGTACAGTGTCATGGGTGTAGGCGAACAGTTTATCATTTCCACAAATTCTTGTCATTTAAGTAATCATTAACTGTATAATAGGCTTTTGCCATTAAATAATTTTTAACATGTGTTTTAAATTTGGGCATTGGTAAATCAACAAGCTTTTGTGGTTACTTATTAAATATTTTAAAACTCATTCCTACGAATGAATTACCAATCTTATGAAGTCTGAGATTTAAAACAGCAAGCTTGTGTTTATTTCTAGTATTTAGGTTATGGTTGTCGGATTTTCGAGGGAAGTTTTCTAAATTTTTATAAACATACATAATACAGTCAAAGATGTACTGTGATGCTAATGTTAAAATGTTAATTTCTTTGAACAAGTTTCTAAGCGAGTCTCGTGATCTAAGTCCGTATATGGCCCTGACAGCACGTTTCTGTAGCACAAAAATAGCTTGAATATAACTAAGTCTCCCTGCCAGGGCTGCAATATGAGAACCCCACTGTAATTTTGAGTCTAACGTAATACTTTTCTTTGGTAAATACATACTTATAATACATAGAAACACCCAGCCCAACACAAACAGACATGTTCATGAACACAAATGTTTGTACTATTCGGGGATCCCGCAACCCTTGCACCAGAGGCAGCTTTCAATTTTTTTTTTCTTAATAAGAAACACATGAGGACTCTTACCTGTTTCTGATGGACCATCGCGAAGTTTAATATTATTCTTAGGATTAACGCTCTTCACCACACCTTTCGTAACTTGGGCTTTCCTTGGTTTCGATGTTTCCAAAGCTTTGGACCGCTTCACTACCTTTTGCTCTCCGAATACATACGGGGCTAGAAATTAAAGAGCGTTGCTCTACTAATGTTTGCTATAGCGTTGTCTACGAATGTTTGCTATAGCGTTGTCTACGAATGTTTGCTATAGCGTTGTCTACGAATGTTTGCTATTGGCGTTGTCTACAAAAGTTTTCTGCAATGGAGCGCCCATTGTTGCAAACATTTATAGATTATTTAATTATTATTAAAAAGGCTACATTACTTTAATTAGATTACGCCACTGTTGATCGAATGTGCTGGAGTTTTAAGAAATCAATTACCAAGTTACTTAAATGTTTAATTCAATCAATCATTTTTTTAAATATGAAACATATGAATACTCTTACCTCTTTCTTGAGGTCCATAGCGAGCTTTGGTCTTATTTTTAGGATCAACGCTCTTCACCACACCTTTTGTAACCTGGCTAGCTTTCCTTAGTTTGAAAGGTTCCAAAGCTTTGAACCGTTTCACTGCCTTTTGCTTGCCAACCACGTTCGGGGCTAAAAATTAGATGATCAAAATTACCAGGTATTTCTGGACCTAATTTTGCTTAACCTGGTGGCTAAATTTGAAGCTGTCGCATCCAAACCAAGGAGACACACAGCGCGTGTGAAAGAGGGGGAAGCTCCGATTCGGTCGTGACATGTGCTTTAGCCGTGTGGACCCCGGCAGAGTAGAATAGGCCACCCTCACTCTTACCGAGGTGTCGTAAAAGGCGACTAAGGTAAAGCTGCTGGCATGGTCATCAGCACCCAGAGAAGGAAAACTCTGCATTTATACCAAAACCCTCGCCAACCCGTCTGCCAAGCGTGGTGAGTATGGCAATTACCCCTCATGTGATTGAGGGAGGCCCGTGCCCCAGCAGTGGGGGCTTAAATGGGCTGACGATGACAATGATGTGCTTTAAGACGCCCTGTTGGTCTAGTGGTTTAAGTACCGGGCCGTGATCTCGGGTACCTGGGTTCGATTCCTGGGTCGAGCAAAAAGTGTGTTTCGATTTTTTCGAACATAGCTCGGGTTTGTGATCACCAATTAGCATTTGGCAAGCGTGGTGATTAAGCCTAATCCCATCATAGTAGCTATGACTTGATTTCTATGATGAAGGCCTTTACTCTGTTGGAACAGTGGACCAGTGGAACAGTTATAGGCTGATACTTTACTTTACGTGCTTTAAATTAAGCCCCCGAGTTTTGAGAAACTGTTTCTGGACAGATGGGGCTGGGTGTCGATTGCATCGCGCGAGTGCATTGTCTTTTTATCTACTACTAAAGTTTTATATTCTATTAGGGCAGTGGCGAAGCTAGGCGTGGGCGACGCGGGCCGTCGCGCTTACGGCCTCGCTCTCATGGGGGCCTCGAGAGGGACCGTGACACTACTAAAATTCTTGCGAGGCCTCTCCGAGGGGCGAGGAAATACATGGCTCTTCAATTACATCTCACCCCCCGCCCCCCCCTTACCCGAGGCCCTATGCGATTCGCCCACCACGTCTACATTTAACCACGCTACGCCACTGTATTAGGGTGTTCTTCGTTAATATTTGTTAAATCTTAAGCTAAACGGTGTTATAAGTTGTGCTATAAGTAAAGCAGTTTTCATTCGTTTTTCGAAAATTTGGTGTGTCCGTGGGAGAGCCACGCTTCGGCATGAATGGGCCGTCTCCGACCGGAGTGATACCACGGCCTCACAGAAAACCGGCGTGAAGCAGCACTGTGCTGTATGTCGCTGCGTGAGTGAGGGTACTGGAGGTCCAACCCGGGGTAAAGGTTGGCAGCGAACTTGTGTCTCCACTGGTGTCGCGGGTGTCCAAAGGCGGCGGCATCGCTTACCATCAGGTGATCCGCCTGCTCGTCTACCACCCATCACATAAAAACAATATTTTGTTTTTGTTTCAAGCGTTAAAACTGCTCAATTATGACACCGTTTTAGCTAAAAAAGGTTTTTGAATTTATGAAAAGGAACGTTTATGAATAAAGCCCTTCATATCCGACCTTAGATTAAACGAAAAATAGGTCTTCTACCAGTAGACCTATTTTTCGTTTAATCTAAGGTCGGACGACCTACTTATTTAATAGACTCACCATATCTAGCGCTTCTTTTTTTTCTAGATAGAAACATTGTTTTAAGGTGACCTGGAAAACCGTGCAATTCGACTAAAAATTCATACTGAACAAATACTGGTCATCTCATGATGACTGGCAGGCAACACGCACGTGTTAGTATCTTCTCAGCAGGGAACTACCTTCCGAACCAGTGGTAAATTTATTAAGTCTCATATCACAATTATACACTTGAATAAAATTATGAAATAATCCTTACATTTATCATTTATTGCCATAATCCTTATATATTATCAATTAAGCACAAGATAGATCTTATGTTTATCCAAAACGTAAGTAAGTATTACAAATCATCCCTATATACATTGACTATAATCTATTTGCCAGGAAATTACTTATATTAATTCATTATGTACACTTTTTTACAGCTTACATATAATACTTGCTTACAAACTACATAGTTAATAATAATAATAATAATTCTCACAACATCTCATTCGTTGACCTGATTCCGTACTAAGTAGCTTAAGCACTTGTGTTACAGATATCAGGCAACAGAGGAACACAAATATATACTTAAATACATATACTATATTACACCCAGACACTGAACAAACACAAGTGTTCATCGCACGAATGTGTAGTTATATGACACTTTGTTCCTTGGAAATTGCTTATATTGAATAATTACATTATATACACCAAAAGAAAATCTAACACACGCATAAAAAAAAATCTGCGAAATAAAACCGCGTTCAAAAACCACGAAGTGTTAAAAATATTATTTTATACTAAAAAGTGTAAATTAATATTTTCAACACTTTATACACTTCAAATAACATTTTATAACAGTACACTCGAGAAAAGGTGTTACCGAAGTTGGCGCCCAATACTATCTTGTACTTAATACAAAATTCAATTATTCAACAGGGATTAGGCGCCGACTTCGGTAAAACCTTTTCTCGAGTGTAACTGTTATAAAATGATATTTTAGGTGTATAAAGTGTTAAAAATATTATTTAACACTTTTTAGTTCGTGGTTTTTGAAGGCGTTTTTTTTTCGCAGATTTTTTTTTTCAAGTTTTTTAGTCTCATTTTTGGCAGCTTCCTCTCCTTCTTCTATCCCGCCAAATTACTTAAAAACTTATTGTGAGTACAGTATTGAAAGAGTTATCCTTTAACTCCTTACTGTTGAGGAGTTGACCTTCCATCATCAGCAGATCCACAAAATTAATAAAGTCAGGCGTAAATATTGGTGCAATTTTGAAAAAAGATACAAAAACATTACGTGTCCCTATAACTCAAATTTTATAGGGACACAATCCAGGGTATAGGGGGGTTTAAAGGTTTACAGCGCTCTTGTGACTCCACTGGTGTCGCGGTTGTCCATGGGCGGTGGCAATCGCTTACCATCAGGTACAGGCCACTTATCACAAAAAAATACTACATACCTTTCTCGGCAGCAACTTGGTGACAGTGCTTTAGCGACACCGGAATTCCTTCAACATCTGTAATGATTGTGAGGATTAGCAAAGACCATGAGGATGGAATAATATCCTCCAACCGATACGGCTACGGCGGCCAATCTCAACGATCAGACACGTACGCAGAATCTAAATTACCTATAGTACTCAAGAGTGAGCGCAAACACAAGTGCACTCTCTATTCCCTTACCCTCATATTCCGATGGGACACCAGCGTGACACGACCGGAGAGGGATAATATTGGGCGCAGGACCAACGGCTTAACGTTCTTTCCGAGGCACGGGGGTACAACTTCCAGACTATGGGCTGACACTAACCCTCTTACTACAAAATAGTAAACTAAGGATAGTCCCGGAACAAAATTTGTTCCTGCCCTTTTAAACATTGAGTAATGAGTAATATTTCACACAACATCACATACATTGATCTGACTCCGAGATAGGTAGCTCAAGCACCTGTGTTACGGATATCAGAATCAACAGCCGAATTACAAATAAACGCACCCTTAGTAAAATACCGACCTAACTCAAAATTGTTGATATTTTTATAGCAATTCTTTGCAATTTATTCTTGAGTAGTCTTGAGTTAACGCACTTCAAATTTCATCTCGTGTTCATATGTGAGTGTACCTATTTACTTAACTCAAAATTGTTGTTAGATGACCTTTCATCCCTGGATTTTAGCCGATACTATTTTCACTTAGCATCTATATTAAAATTTTGAGTTAGGTCGGTATTTTACTAAGGGTGCGTGTAATACTTTTCTTCTGTAAATACCTACATACTTATAATAAATACATAGACACACTCAGACCAATACAAACAGATATGTTCATGCACACACGTTTGTACTGTGCGGGGATCGAACCCCGGATGATAAAAACGGATCGTCACATTGCGTGTTGGAACGGGATGACATGAGCTTTAGTACGGTAATAACATTAGATCGCGAAAGAGAAAACTTATAGTCTAAAGTCCAACAAGGGTAACTTGATGTGACACCGTATTTTCAAATTTTTGAGCCAACCCGTGGATCGAACCCGGGACCTCAGAGGGCAGCCGCCGCTTTAGAGTGCGACCCACTGCTGGATCCGCCCTTGTCTGGAGCCCAATTCTCGTGCTCGACATTAATTTTCATACGACATATATCACTAAAATATAGTTTTTTTGTATGGTTTTTAGGTGATATCCGCCATGTTTGAAAATATCACGAGCACGAGAATTGGGGTCCAGACAAGGCTCCTGGAGCCCAATCCTCGTGCTCGTGACATTTATTTTCATACAACATAATATCACTAAAACATACACCCCAATTCTCGTGCTCGTGATATTTATTTTCATACGACATATATCACCAAAACACAGTTTTTTTGTATTTATTTATTTATTTATTATTTGGAAGACTAACAGCTAAATAATACAGTAAACTTATATCAATAAGAAAAATCAGTGCCAATAATAAGTCTCCGCCTATGGTTGTAACAATAGCTTCAATAGCAATATGGTTTTTAGATGATATCCGCCATGTTTTCAAAATATCACGAGCACAAGAATTGGGCTCATAGTTTTTTTTGTATGGTTTTCAGGCGATATCCGTCATGTTTTCAAAATATCACGAGAGCGAGAATTTAGGTCCTGGAGCCCAATTCTCAGGCTCGTGACATTTATTATCATACGACATATATCACTAAAACATAGTTTTTTTGTATGGTTTTCAGGTGATATCCGCCATGTTTTCTAAATATCACGAGCTAGAGAATTGGGCTCCTGATATTATAGAAAAATCTGAACCGTACTCACTTTGATGACATTTCATATACTCCAACTCACACTCATTGATCATTGCAACGTAAATCGTGTTGTTGGAACCATTTTTTTTTACTTTCACACATATCGGTCGTTCTACAGCCGGGCACTTGATATTCTTGCATTTCGGTGATACCCTTGGGACTAGCAGTTTCTTCTTGAATTTCAGTCCCGGCTTCGTGCAGTTTATCAGAGAAAAGGCTGAAAATTTTAGTTAAAACGTTTATATGCATGAACAAGACGAGTCCAATTCTCGGGATTTTCGATATGAAAAAACATGGCGGATGTCGAAATCCATATTAAAACACTATGTTTTTGCGATAATATACAGATAACAGCTCATCAGACTACCACAAACTGTCAAAATTCTTCGATTGATATTGAACCATAACCGCTAGATATTAAGTTGAAAATCCATTGAAGAAATTTGACAGATTTGTATAGTCTGATGTGCTGTTGTCCCTGTACATAGATGACAGAATATCACGTCGAGAGCCCAATTCTCGTGCCCGTGACATTTATTATCATACGACATATATCACTAAAACATAATTCTTTTGCATATGGATTTCATGCGACATTTACCATGTTTTTTCATATCGAAAATCCCGAGAATTGGCCTCCTGGAGCCCAATTCTCGGGCTCGTGACATTTCTTTTCATACGACATATATCACTAAAACATAGTTTTTTTGTATGGTTTTCAGATGATATCCGCCATGTTTTTTTCATATCGAAATCCCGAGAATTGGGCTCTTGTTTGTAATGGTCTGGGTTTTCTATGTAGGTATTATAAGTACTACAGTTGAGCCAAATTAATAAGCTACATTTCGTTTCTCTCATAGAGAGGTGACCTACTAAAAAACACCGATTAAGGTGACGGGTAGGGCACACTAGCGACGCCAATCGATTTTAATTTTTAGCTACTAAACCGGATCTATTTTATACAATTTCGGGGTTACAACCTCTCGCCAAACACTAAAACTATTTATTAAATAACCATGCACAAATGTTGGATCCAACGCGCACGCGTACGTAATAAATAGTATAAGTTTTTGCCGAGAAATTGTAACCTCGAAATTGTTTAAAATAGATCCGGTTTAGTAGCTAAAAATTAAAATCGATTGCCGTCGCTAGTGTGCCCTACCCGTCACCTTAAGTATGTGGCGCTGACTGTAGGTATTTATGTTTTGTCCGTAGGAGAGCCACGCTTCAGCATGAAAGAGCTCGACAAGATTGATATTATGGCCTCACAGAAAATCGGCGTGAAACAGCGCCGCTCTGAGCCAACCGAGTGAGTGTGGGTATCGTAGGCTCAATGATTGGGGAACGGCAATAAAAAAATTGGCAGGGCGCTTGTGACTCCAAATTGCGGGGCAATCGCTTACCATCAGGTGATCCGTCGAGTAAAATACGACCGTGGGATAGCCACGCTTCGGCATAAATGGGCCGGCTCAACCGGAGTGATACCACGGCATCACAGAATACCAGCGTGAAGCGGCACAGTGCTGTTTCGCTGCCTGAGTGAGGGAACTAGAAGCCCAATCCGGGGGAAAAGGGGGTTCAAAGGTTGGCTGCGCACTTGAGACTCCACTATTGTCGCGAGTGTCCATCGGCGGTGGCAACCGGGATTTACACTAAGTTTTTTTTTTATTTTGATATAGGTGGCAGACGAGCAGACGGTTCACCTAATGGTAAGCGATTACCGCCGCCCATGGAGACCTGCAACACCAGTGCAATGATGTCACAAGTGCGCTGCTTACCTCTTAACCCCCCTTCCCCTGGATTGGGCCTCCGGTACCCTCACTCACGCAGCAAAACACAGTGCATGCACTGCTTCACTCTGTTTTTCTATCAGGACGTGATATTACTTCCGGTCGAGCCGGCCCATTCATGCCAAAGCGTAGCTCTCCCACTGTTAATGTAATGATGAGCGTAGGTAGTTTAATAATTTTAATTTTCATGGAAAACTTACCAAATAAAGTCAAAATGATGACGCTTTTCATATTTTTCAGACGCAATGTAATCAGCAGTCGCACTGAAATATAACTGTATTATCAAATGTCATGTTCCATTGCCTTTTATAGTTTTTCAATTATAACTTACATTCTGAATATGGTGAGGTCTTTTTTCCCCATAGACATAAATATAAATATTTTACAACATCACATACATTGATCCGATTCCGAGATAGGTGACTCAAGCACCTGAGTTACGGATATCAGAACCAACAGCGACATTACAAATCGATGGCTTAGTTCACAATTGTACTAACTACAGATTTGTATATTTTGCTACTAATATAACAATATTGAGGTATGTTAAAATTAAAGAATCACTGCAATGAATAGACTCATATTGTTTTTTATTATATGACTTTGCTTTCGACCTGTACACTTTCAAACTTTTAAAAACTAAAAAATGCTCTCCTGCAAAATTTACAAATCTGCAGTTAGTACAATTTTGAACTAAGCCATCGAAATGTAACTTTTCGTTTGTAAATATATGTTAAATGTCACCGGAAAATAACAAGATCCGTAAGTTTATCAATTTACTAGGAAGTTTATAAACTTACGTAGGATTCTAAACGGGAGATAAATTGTATTATTTTACGCCCACATTTTCGTACATTGATAAACTTACTGACTGCCTCGGTGGCGCAGTGGTTAGTGGGTCGCACTTTAAAGCGACGGCTGCGCAAGAGGTCCCGGGTTCGATCCCCGGGTCGGGCCAAAAATTTGTACCTAAGTTTTCAGTAAGAAATTCTTAGTGGCAGCCCGGAGTCTGGAAATTGGCGGTCTTGTACCCCCGTGCCTCGGAAAGCACGTTAAGCCGTTGGTCTTGAGCCCAATCCCTCTCTGGTCGTGTCACAGTAGTGTCCCATCGGAATATGAGGGTAAGGGAATAGAGAGTGCACTTGTGTTTGCGCACACACTTGAGCACTATAATATATCCTGCGTACGTGGCTGATCGTTGAGATTGGCCGCCGTAGCGGTAATCGGTTGGAGGATTAAACTTACTGAACTCACTCGTAAAATAATAAACTAAGCAATATCCAAACGCCCCGCGCGATCCGATTGGCATTGCCACTGTGAACATTGACCAATCAGAGAGCAGTTTGTTATTTTTACGTATTTTAAAAATTCGTATATTTAAAAGAGTTTCAGTGATTGGTCGAACCATATAAACTAAGTATTGGAATAAAAACCTATTTCTTTTTTTGAGAATTAATTGATCGTTAATTCATCCTTGCAAAATACAAAAATCTTAGTGCTTCCGTCATAGTACTTAAGGTGACGGCTAGGGCATACTAGCGAGGCGTCGCGACGATTGGCGAATCGATTTTAATTTTCAACTACTAAACCAGATCTATTATAAACAATTACGGGGTCACAACCTCAAGGCAAACACTTATACTATTTATTAAATAACCTTGCACAAATGTTGGGTCCGTTTTGTACGCGAAAAATTTATTCACGCCATAAGTTGTAACCCCGTGATTGTTTATAATAGCTCCGGTTTAGTAGCTGAAAATTAAAATAGATTGGCGTCGCTAGTGTGCCCTACCCGTCACCTTAATCTGCTAAAACGAATTCTTTGTACTGTTTTGGGACCTAAACATCATTGAAACTGCTATGATTTATTTTGTTTACTTTTGAAAAAATGTTTCTTGCATCATAAATAGCATCGTGGTGGGTCCATGGGTAAAATAAATAACCCGTATACCCACTGGCGAACAATGCTGTTGGCGGTAGGACAACAGGTAAAAAAAAAACCCGTGGACCCACCAGGGGACATGTTGGTGGGACGACGAGTAGTGATACTGAATGGTTTGTACTGTGCGGGGATCGAACCCGAAACCATTGCACCAGAGGCAGCATTCACTACCACGGACCCATGAACAGACTGTGCCTTTTCATAGAAAGCCATACTTGAAAGCGAGCGAAACTTGGTGTGGACACGAGTCCGGAGCGATATGTTTGCGGTCAATGAAACCAAATCGCTCTACCTACTCCGGTCATTGGTGAATACCGCCGCCCGCCCATGAATGAATGAATGAATGAATGAATCTTTATTTGACACAATAAGTAAAAAGAACATACAGTTAATACAGGTAATAATATAACAAAACAATAACATAAATAGATCTACACTTCTACACTAATATTATAAAGAGGAAATATTTGTATTTTTGTATGTTTGTAATGAATAAACTCAAAAACTACTGGACCGATTGCAATAATTTTTACACCATTAGAAAGCTGCATTATTCAGAAGTAACATAGGCTATATTTTATCTCGGTACGGGAAGTAGTTCCCTCGGGACGCGGGTGAAACCGCGTGAAACAGCTAGTACTAAATAAAATAATCATCATCATCATCATCATCAGCCCATTTAAGTCCCCACTGCTGGGGCACGGGCCTCCCTCAATCACATGAGGGGTAATTGCCATACTCACCACGCTTGGCAGACGG
This sequence comes from Marasmia exigua, assembly GCA_019059595.1. Classification (NCBI taxonomy): domain Eukaryota; kingdom Metazoa; phylum Arthropoda; class Insecta; order Lepidoptera; family Crambidae; genus Marasmia; species Marasmia exigua. Next base: position 4,572,579 of record CM032491.1, on the reverse strand, counting down.
GTTGGCGAGGGTTTTGATATAAGTGCAGAGTTTTCCTTCTCTGGGTGCTGATGATCATGCCAGCAGCTTTACCTTAGTCGCCTTTTACGACACCTCGGTAAGAGTGAGGGTGGCCTATTCTACTCTGCCGGGGACCACACGGCCAATAAAATAATAAAAGTGTCAAATAGGTGACCGCTCAGCTTTTGTCGACACTGGCCGAGTATAGCCAGCGCCGACGCTGGTTTTCAGCGGCTAACCTAAAACATTATTGCACCTCTGTTCCCCTCCGCCTCCATTATACAACCCGTAAGGGTGAAGCCATGGACACCTGCAACATCAAAGGGGTCACAACAAGTGCGCTGCCGGCCTTTTTAAAAAGGAGTACGCTCTTTTCTTGAAGGTTTGCAGGTCGTTTTCGAAGTAATATTAAGTTTGGGGACAGCCACGAAAGTCCCATCTCGAAAAATTACTCGATACTGATAGTCGGGAAAAAATAATAAAAATCAGTAACTAAATCATTGAAAAAGCAGATCCTCTCACTTTCATATATTTTTGGTCCAAATACTAGTACCGGCCAAAAAGAAATTTTGCTGTATTCTGTTACGACTCTTCTTGGTGTTCAAATGTCACGATATGGTATACCTAACTTTTTTTTTAATGTAATAGGTGGCAGACGAGCAGACGGATCACCTGATGGTAAGCGATTGCCGCCGCCCATGGAGACCCGCGACACCAATGGAGTCACAAGTGCGCTGCCAACCCGTAAACCCCCCATTCCCCCCGAGTATGCCTCCGGTACCCTCACTTATGCAGCGAAACACAGCACAGTGCTGCTTCACGCCGCTTTTCTGTGAGGGCGTGGTATCACACCGGTCGAGCGGGCCAATAGCAACAAATACTGAAGGGGACAAGTTCTACAGAATATAGCAAAAAACTTTTCTATAATGTATCAATACGGGGATTAACACGATATTTATTATGTGAAACAACAGCAGCCGTGGTCACGAGCGGACTGGCGGAGCAAATCCGCTCGTGACCACGGCTGCTGTAACGTAGCCGAAACGTCGAGCCAAATATGTGAGTACACAATGTTGTTTCACATAATAAATATCGTGTTAATCCCCGTTACATTATACTTATAATGCAACGCGAAAATCTAAAAAACTATATAAAAAAAAATCTGGCTGGCACTTGGACGAAAAAAGAGGATGACCTTTACTTTTAATTTTCGCTTAAAATATATTGTACATCCAGTGATAACTTAATATTAAGAGGGCTACGGCATACACAAGTACAGGTGTACCACGTTTATAAGTTACATCGGAAAAATTCGTCTATGCAGAAGAGTAAGTGAAATCCGATTGAGTACGATTCCGAAAGCAGTTGAAATACAGACTTTATTGCGTTACATTAAGATTAAATACATAAATCCAGAGAGGAATGCTATCTCTCTCTCTTAGCCGCACTCGCACCGAACATGACGCTGCGCTGACGCATCAAAGAATAAGAAATTGTAATTTTTGGCGCGCGTAAATGGAGCGTTGTGATTGGTTAAGATTTTGCCGCAGTATTCGATAATAAGACTTCTGTGCAGGTACATTGGTGTAACTTATAAATTGGTAAAACTGTACGGATAACCCCACGAGAATGTATTACAAACCAAGCCAATGCTAGAACATAGTACAGCAATACAAATAATCGAGAAAAATCTGACAATTGGGTATGGGAAAAATCTAAACAGGTTCTAATCCGAAAACCGTTTCGAGGCATTTGTATTTCATAACATATTTTAATATTTTAAAAATTTAAAACCAATGGTTCAAGGATATTTTCAATAAAATAGCGTTGACCTTCATTTGACACTAGATACGATAGCTATTCAGACAGGTTGTTTTATGTTGATACATAAAATATACTACATAAATAAATAAACATAATGCGATTTTACCACCGGCTCGGAAAGTTGTTTCTGGTCGAGAAGATCCGGCGAGGAACTCGTCAGTTACTCTTTTTAATAGCCAAACTTTCATACACTGTTGTGTTATCATCACACCAAGCCATACAGTTTAATTGTAACACAAAATAAAATATAGGAAATAATAATAAAAATAAATATTATGAGGTAAACCGAAGCAGACCGGTCCCCAAAGATGGCACCTGTTCACAAGTATGACATATGTGTCAGCCATCATTTCACTCAACCATATTAGAGGGAATCTAATGACCCGTCACATAGCGCCACCACCTCAGAGACATTAGAGTGAGCATGACTACTTAGGTTCCCCTCATAGGTCACAAAGAGTAGTAGTTGCTTAATCCAATACTAATAAACTGCGGGACGAGGTGTACAATAGTAGGTGGTTAGCATCTCTTATCATCATTGAATAATCCATATAAATCAATTTTTATACAATTATAAATGCTGCTAAGCCTAATTTATTAATCAGTTGTATTCAGAATACTACATTTAGGTGACAACAATGTCTCAGTGACTTATTCACTTATTCACCCGGACCAAGTAACAGATGGCGCTAGTTTGACGTTTATTTGCAGGGTGACACCAAAACTAAGACAGTGGGCCGTCTTTATTTTATTTCACTGTAATGTTACCCGTTAGTGATTAAACTTCCCCGATCAAAAGGCGTTTTAGAAGTATGTTATTTTTTCTTACGATATATTTCCCGTAAAGTAGAGAAAATGACATATGGGAACACTAAGCGTATTTATGACGTCACAAATACGCTTCGGATTCAAAATGTTTGATAATTAATTATTAAGAAAATTATTGATAAATTAAATATTTATCGGCTAATTATTTTAAGAAATATTCAAATTAGTTACTTAAAATTGTAAAAGGCTTTGGAATAAAATATTAAAATCATACTTAAAAATTGGTTCCCATAGACCATTTCGGGGAAAATAAAAAAAAAACATTCATCTTACAATTACGTGGTGCAAATTAGAAAACCATTTAATAATTTTACTCCTAACCTTCTTCTTCATCATCATCTTAGCGTGTAATTCCCGGTTCGAAGCTGCAATCTCTCGGAAAACACTTATATTATTTATATAGCCCTTATACTTCACTTTTGGGTCTGTTTTTGTACTCGAAATTTGAATTACCGCCAAAAACGGCCACTTATGGCGTTAATCCAAATTTCGATTTGCAAAAACAGATCAAAAAGTAGTGCACCATTATTATATAAATAGTATAAATGTTTTTTTAGCAACTGCCGCTCCGAAATTGTTTAAAATAGATCCGGTTTAGTAGCTATCAATTTAAATCGATTGGCGTCGCCAGTGAGGATACGCTTCACCTTGAAGCAATACCTCAATTCTATTTTAAATCGCGATCATTTTTCGTTTTATTCAAACGCGTATTGTTTCGAGTGACTGTATGAATTCATATTCAACTTGCGTCTTACCTTCGGACTTTAGACTAACATTTGTTTCAATCCTTTTTTCTACATGTTTCCTATCCTTTATATGATTAATGTCTTCATCAAGCGTCACATCCTCATTACAAATTTGACAATCATACAAATCAAGTAAACAGTTCAAGTTTACTTTCACCAACTTGTTCGTTTTTAAGAGATATTTGTGATTCAGAATATGTTTTCCCGATTCTAAATGCCTTATAAGTTCATTTATAAAAATATCTACTTTGCACACAATGCAACGTAATTTTTGTCCACAATATGTTTCTGCATAATGATGCTGGGAAACATTCGCTGTAAAAAGATCTACAATGTATTTATTTTCCCAAAATATATGTTCTGGAGAAATATCATGCCAAATTTTGGCCTCTGTATAATCAATTATAGAGAAGTTACAAATTGGACACTTTATATTATTAGATTTCGGTTCCTCAAACACCACAAAGGGATGTTTATCTTGTATATGCTGCAACAGTCCTCTTTGATTAAGCATGTATTTTTTACAGAAAATACATCTTTTTTTATCTTTCTTTGTTATAAAATTATCTTCTGACAATTGGTTGTACCATAGTCCATGGTTGTACTTAGATTTGTGACTAGAGGCACTTAAGTGCTTGATTATACTTGTATCATTATTTTTAACTTTTATTTTACAAACGCTGCAATTAAGCATTTTTTCAGTGTCTGCATCAAGTTTGTCGTTCTGGTAATGCAATTTTGTTTCCTTTTTCATTATGTTTCTCCAAGCAATATAGTTTTTTTCGTGTATTTTACCGCTAGCGTGACTCGCTAGATCATTCGGTTCGATGGCTATTCTACAAGGTTTACAGTATGTCTTTGGGCATGATGATGCTACGATGGTTTTGAAAGGGAGATTTTTATGGGGAAAAATGGGAATCGTATATTTGTACAGCAGCTTTTCATTCGACGTGTGCTTTTTATTTGATTTCTGTTTCATGAAAGTAACTTCTGATAATGGAGCATTAACAGTTATTTTTTCTTTTGCCTGCTTTTGTGAATTTCCCTTTTCAGAAGCCTGTTTTTGAACCGCAGCCTGTGACGCAGTAGACGCTGCAGTTAAAATTTGCGACTGAGTCAATGCGCGAGTTTTTTCAGTTACTTGTTTATTTAGAAAAACTTGTGTCTGGATCACATTTGATGACTTTTTTTTAGTAATTGGCACTTTCGTCTGCAAACTTTGAGAATTTTGTGATTGATTTAAACTCGCTTGTGTCAGCATTGTAGTTGGAACTTCAGGTTTTTTACCAGATTTTATTAGGTTATTATTGATTTCAGATACTTGAGACGTTGAGGACGTAATATCTAAAGCGTTTGTGTCTTTAAATTGAGAACTTTGTGGCTGTGTTTCATTAACAGGCATGTTTTGATCCATCAATGGACACAAGGCTATAGGAAGAGATTTTTGACTTTCAGATTCCATTGTGGAACAAACTTCAGAAGCGGGATGCTCCGAATCTTCAGCTTTTGGATGTGTTTGTTTGGATAACTTCAGGGCGTTTTGCAAGGCTCTCCTGTGAGTCACCATTGTCGTGTGGTATTCTAAATCAGTGAATATTTCGTTGCATAAAATGCAGTGCTTGTATGAATCGATCTGTAAAACGAAAATGACAAATGTATAGGTTCAAATTAAGATTTAAAACAAGTTTAACTTTATAAATGGTTATCTGATTCAAAAGTTGCTGCATATGAATTCCTAGTTGAGTCCAAATCTGTTGGTTCCCCTTGGATACACTTTGACGATGATCCAGGATTTGGGAACTGGTAATTAGAATAATTTGAATAAAAGTTACTAACCTGCCTATAGCAGTGCATATTTTTTAATGGAATCTTCAATATCTCCAAATGCTCAGGTGAGGTAATATGTTTATACCTTTCAATGTAATTGTCCAATCGTACTACACATAATCTGCATTCAATGTGCTTTAGACAATTATCTCTATTATAAGCAATGTGCAAACCATTGAAATTATCGAATAATACCTCCAATGTATTATTATCATCAGTCTTAAGTAGTACACGATCAATATCTATAAGCTTATACATATCGTTGTCTTGGTTAATTGATTTCATAAGTTTTGTACGGTTTTTCAGTTTCTTTATCTTCTTCTCCATTTCAGATGAGTTTGTATTCTCAAAATCATTTTCTATTATTAACTGTTCAAACAAACTTTTTCTCTCCTCCATCTCATAAGCGTTATGCATATCCGAAATCTTATTTGCAGAATCATTTTTTATGTTTGACTGAGAATACATATTTTTATTGTCTTTCATATCAGATGTATTATGTATATCCGTAATCTCGTTACAAAAATCCTGTTCTTTATTTACTTCTTCAGATAAACTTTCTTCTTTAAATTCAGTAGTCTTAACTACTTTATCGTAGGTTTCGCTTTTTCCATTATCACATGTACATTTTTTATGAACATAATCAAAATTAATAGAGCCAAACCAATCTTTATCTTTATAGATCATATGAAAGTCATTTAACATTCTGTCATAGAGTAACAAATCTCTATGTGATTTCAACATTTCATGCTTGTCTCGATCCCCATCTTTCACCACAATGACACATGTCTCACAGAAATATGTATAAGGTGCTTTATCAATGCATAAATTCTCTTGTTCGTTAAATACAATGTTATTTTTAAGCCTCTCTAGTGATGTCTCTGTTATACTTACACTGATGCTATGTTTCCGACTTTTAATGTGTTCTTTTCTATACATAACTGGTACGTCAATATCGCATAGCATGCATTTGTACTTTTGACAATTTTCAAGTGTGTCATCTGAAATAAAAAATGCAATCAGAATGCTGGCCACACTTCGGCATGAATGGGCCAGCTCGATCAGAGTGATAATGGTCTCACAGAAAACCGACGTGAAGCAGCGTCTACGTTGTGTGCCAGCCGAGTGGGTGAGGGTACCTTAGGCTCAACCAGGGGGAAGGGAAGTTTAAAGCTCCTGTTACACATGCTCATTTTTAACATGCTTGGAAAAGCATGCCAAATTAATATGAGCATGCATAATGAACTGTCCACATTTGCTATCAATAAGCATGCTATTAGCCATCTATTAGCATGCTTAAAAATAACCTGTTTACACGTGCTTAAGCACTCCGCCACCTTCCCCCTTCCACCCGCACTGTAGGTAGTAGGTAATCGACCGGCGTGAGATTATTGAGCATACAAGCAGCACTGTGCGATGATTCGCCGCGTGAGTGGGGTACCGGAGGCCCAATCCGGGGGTTTAAAGGTTGGCAGCGCACTTGTGACTCGACTGGTATCGCGGGTGTCTATGGGTGGCGACAATCGCTTACCATCAGGTGATCCGTCTGCCCTTATGCCACCTATCACATAAAAAAAAAATCAACGTTTAAGAACCAATAACATCCATCTACTTTTTTTGGGTTCGTAAATTTTAACATAATTAGGTAGGAATTAGGAAGTTCAATTTTGACCTTGTGCTTGAATGAATGAATGAATATCTTCTTTATTTACTAATAAATAAAATAAATAAAATATTTATTTCAAATAACTTATGTCTAATACAACTTTTGATCAATGAATCTTAAATAGTACACATATTTAACATTTTGCCTGAACAGGGGTGACCTGTGTTTCAGGCTAAAAATAGGTCTTAGAAACTTATAATTACAACTTAAACTTAATTTTACTCTACGCTAACAATTAAAATTAGGTGATAGTTATTTAGGGACAATGAGTAATTAATAATTCTCTGTATCATCGTAGGACAACTTCAAGAGCACCTCCTGAAGGTGTTTTTTAGCACAGTTATAGGTAGGTATAGGTAGGTAGTTATAGGTACTAAAACACGGTACATTTATCAATAGGATGATCATAAACTTATCAGATCAACATGTTTCGCCGTACATGGCATGTAAAAATAATCTTAAAATATAATTCAATTAAAAAACAATGAGAAAAATGCAATACAACAAAAATACACGTCAAAATATTTTTTTGAATTAAATTGTCACGCAGAGTCTAAAAATTGCTTAATACTGTAAAAGTTCTTATCCAGTAACCAACCCTACTGTGGCGATGCGCCACGCTTTTGTAAATATATAATTAAAGTGTAAATTATTTGTAAATATTTTGTGCATCAACCAACGCACGGACAGTATGACCCTTTTATATGTTTATAGTTTGAGGTGTACTTCACGCCGCGCGCATGACGGATCAGCGGCGCGCGCAGGCTCTGGTCATACTGTTCGTCCGTCGGTTGACAATCAAAAAAACGTCATGGAATTTCAAGAGACTGATTTTACTGTGAATTATTGTACAAATTAATCTAGCCGTTATTCTTATTATCTTTACTTCGTTTTACTGCTTTTATTTTCTCCTTCTTTTTTATATATGTGTGGTGTAAATATTTGGTCGGATTGTAAATAAACGTTTGTACATAGACTCTTTCTTTCGTACGACCACCCGCCATACTACGGCACGCGACACCCACCATATAACTGGTGACTCTATAGAACACTTTTGTAAATAATTTGAAGCGGATTCTATACGGATAGCGGTAAGAAAAACGCCTGTTATTTGTACATACGAAGAGATTAGGCGGAAAATAAACACCGCCTAACGGCTTGTAAATACGATTTGTATATTTTTCATTGATTGTCAAAATTATCGATCGCTAAATTTGAAATGGAGGGCGAAGATAATGTAACGGCGGAAGTATTTAAAGTGGCCGTTCGTACCCCACCCTTCTGGCCCGAGGAACCGGAGCTATGGTTCGCCCAAGTGGAAGGACAATTCGCCAACGCAGGTATTACCCAGGATAGCACCAAGTACAACCACGTTATCGGTGAATTGGATCGCCAATACGCAAGTGAGGTCAGAGATATTATTATTAACCCGCCGGCAGAAAACAGGTACGAAAAATTGAAAACCGAGCTGGTGAAGAGGCTATCGGCGTCAAAAGACAAGAAGTTGAAGCAGTTACTCATGCACGAGGAGCTTGGCGACCGTACTCCTTCCCAGTTCTTGCGTCACCTGCAGAGCCTCGCCGGCTCGAATGTCCCGGAAGATTTTCTTATGTCCATATGGATCAGCCGCCTTCCAGTGGGCATACAAACAGTTCTGGCAGGTCGGCCAAAAGAAGAGAACTTGGAGAGTCTGACTGACTTGGCGGACCGAATTCATGACCTGGCCGCAGCAGCTCCATGCGTCTCCACAGTCGGACAGGATTGCTCTAACCCCAGTTGCAGCGGATTGCGTCGAGAAGTGGACGAGCTTCGGAGAGAATTTCGCCAGCTGGGATTAGAGCGAGAAGGCAAATCGAAGTCTCGCCGCCGCTCACGCAGTGGCTCACGAAGAGGATCCAGCTCCGCCCGATCCCGCTCCAGTTACCGCAGATTTCCTATATGCTGGTACCATTATAAGTATGGGGACCGAGCTGATAGGTGTCTTAAACCGTGCGATTATACTTCGGGAAACGCGACCGGCAGTCAGTAATGGCGACTACTGATTGCCCAGGTTCCGGCCGTTTGTTCGTCACTGATCGTACTTCTAAGATGCAATTCCTCGTTGACACAGGTAGCGACGTCTGCGTCTATCCACGGTCAGCGCTCCGAGAGCGTCGGCAGAAGACATCATACGAGTTGTGTGCGGCAAACGGTAGTACAATTTTTACCTACGGCTACATACAACTCGTCCTGAACTTAGGCTTGCGCCGCGACTTTGCTTGGCGATTTATTGTAGCGGATGTGACTAAACCGATAATTGGGGTAGATTTTTTGTCTCATTTCGGTCTGATGGTGGATTGTCGACACCAGCGTCTCATCGACAACATTACTAGCCTCGCGTCCCCGGCGTTGCCTGTGAAGTCACCTGACTCAATTTCTTCTGTAAAAGTCGTGTCTGGAGAAACTGCATATCATGCCTTGCTTCGGGAATTTCCTGATGTGACCCGTCCTTTAGGTTTTCACAGAGTTCCCAAACATAGCACGGAGCACTACATCCAGACCACTCCAGGCCCACCTGTTTGCATCACTCCACGACGTCTGGCGCCTGATAAGCTAAAGATAGCGAAAGACGAGTTCGCTCAGATGCTACAGAGTGGAACAGCCAGACCGTCGAAGTCACCGTGGTCATCACCACTGCACCTCGCTCCAAAAGGAGAGAACCAGTGGAGGCCATGTGGTGACTACAGACTGTTGAACGCGAGGACTGTACCTGATAGGTATCCGGTCCCGCACATTCAGGACTTTGCTCACAACATAGCTGGCTGTCGGGTGTTCTCCACAATTGACCTGGTGAAGGCTTATAATCAGATACCGGTAAGAGAGCAGGATATACCGAAAACCGCCATCACGACGCCGTTTGGCCTGTACGAATTTCCGTTCATGACGTTCGGACTTCGTAACGCAGGTCAAACTTTCCAAAGGTTCGTTGATGAGATGGTGCGCGGGCTGGATTTCTGTTTCCCTTACCTGGACGATTTCCTGGTCTTCAGCAAGGATCACGCTGCTCATGCAGACCACCTTCGCCAGCTCTTCACCAGATTCAAAGAGTACGGTATGGTAATTAACCCAGCAAAGTGTGTTTTTGGAGCCTCGTCGGTTAAGTTTCTGGGCTATCATATTTCAGAAGCCGGCACTACGCCTTTACCTTCCAAGGTCCAGGCAATCACCGACTTCCCGGAGCCCAAGACCGTCAGAGAGCTGAGAAGGTTTTTGGGGATGTTGAATTTTTACCGGAGGTTCATCCCTAAGGCCGCGCAGCACCAAGCTCCGCTCAACGCATTGCTGACCGACTCGGTTAAAGGTTCACACCCCGTGAAATTCTCTGCTCCTGAGAAAGAAGCCTTTGCCGCTTGCAAGGAAGCTCTATGCCAGGCAACACTCTTGGCACACCCAGACTGCGATTCAAAGCTAGCCTTGATCACCGATGCTTCTGATTTGGCGATAGGCGCAGCTTTGCAGCAGCTTAAGGAAGGTGAGTGGCAGCCTTTAGCTTTCTTCTCCAGGAAGCTTATGCCCTCTCAACGGAAGTACTCGCCGTATGACAGGGAGCTCCTCGCCATATACGAAGCCATTAAGTACTTTCGGCATATGGTAGAGGCGAGGAATTTTACAATTTATACGGCCCACAAGCCCATCGCTTTTGCGTTCCATTCGCGTAAAGAGAACTGTTCTCCCAGGCAGTTTCGGCATTTGGACTTCATCTCGCAGTTCACCACAGACATACAGCACATCTCTGGGAAGGACAACGTTGTGGCTGATGCACTCTCACGCATCGAAGAGGTCAGTCAGCCTCTCGATATGACAGTGCTTGCCAATGCACAGCTATCCGACCCTGAGCTTAAGCAGCTTCTAGATGGTGACACGTCATTGCGTCTAGTCAAGGTGAAGCTACCGGGATCGCATGCCGAACTGTATTGCGATAGGAGTGGCAACGTTCCGAGACCTTACGTGACGAAGGAATTGCGGCGACAGGTGTTTCACAGTCTGCATTCCTTGAGCCACCCTGGCGCGAATGCGACAGCAAAGCTAGTGGCAGAACGGTACGTGTGGCCGAGCATGAGGAAAGACTGCAGGGAATGGGCTCGATCTTGCCTGGCCTGCCAGAGTGCGAAGGTAACGCGCCATGTCTCCTCGCCACTCGTTGACTTCAAATTACCACGATCCAGGTTCATGCACATCCATATCGATATCATCGGTCCCTTGCCGCCATCCCAGGAGTATAGATACTGTCTCACAGCCGTAGATCGGTTTACCCGTTGGCCAGAGGCAGTACCGCTCAAGGATATCACGGCAGAGACAGTATCTAAAGCTCTGTTGCATGGGTGGATATCTCGGTATGGGTGTCCCGCAGTCATTGTAACGGATCGTGGTAGGCAGTTTGAGTCGGCACTCTTCAGGCAATTGTCTGAAATTGCCGGTTTTCAGCACAGAAAAACTACGGCGTACCATCCTGCGTGTAATGGTCTGGTGGAGCGGTTCCACCGTCAGCTTAAGGCAGCCATCACTTGCCACGCTAACCAGAACTGGGTTGAGGTCCTACCTCTGGTTCTGCTGGGCATCAGAGCAGCGCATAAGGAGGATCTTAAGGCATCTCCAGCCGAGCTTGTGTTTGGTGAGACGCTTAGGTTGCCAGGTGATTTCTTTGACCATGGTGCTGATGAGACGCAGGACATTACGCAATTTACCACCAGAATTAGACAATTCGCTAACAATATTTTGCCAACGCAAGCATCTCGCCACGGTAAGCGCTCTATCTTTGTATTTAAGGACTTAGCCACGAGTTCGCATGTATTTTTACGAGATGATAGCGCTCATGGGTCGTTTAAAAATGCTTACACTGGCCCGCACGAGGTCCTCGATAGAGGGGGCAAGGTTTTCAAAATTCTCGTAAAGGGCAAGCAGGTCACGGTATCTATAGACCGCATCAAGCCGGCCTATATACTAGGTGACCCTGATGTTTCTGTCGTCCCTCCGGAGGTGGATAATCGCACTCCTGAGTCCAGGAATAAGCAGGTTAGGAAGACGCGATCAGGTCGAGCAGTTCGGTTCCCGGATTATTATCGCCCGTAACACGGTCTCTGGAGGGGGGTGATGTGGCGATGCGCCACGCTTTTGTAAATATATAATTAAAGTGTAAATTATTTGTAAATATTTTGTGCATCAACCAACGCACGGACAGTATGACCCTTTTATATGTTTATAGTTTGAGGTGTACTTCACGCCGCGCGCATGACGGATCAGCGGCGCGCGCAGGCTCTGGTCATACTGTTCGTCCGTCGGTTGACAATCAAAAAAACGTCATGGAATTTCAAGAGACTGATTTTACTGTGAATTATTGTACAAATTAATCTAGCCGTTATTCTTATTATCTTTACTTCGTTTTACTGCTTTTATTTTCTCCTTCTTTTTTATATATGTGTGGTGTAAATATTTGGTCGGATTGTAAATAAACGTTTGTACATAGACTCTTTCTTTCGTACGACCACCCGCCATACTACGGCACGCGACACCCACCATACTACTTTTTTTTTGTAACTGCGGAGAGTTAAGTGCTTTTATGTATTCTGGAATTTTACATAATATTTTTATGCTCATATTCAAACAATTTCTCATGTATTGAGTCGTTCTGGGTGCAAATCCTAAGACAAGTCTGTTTGGATGACAGTTATTTATTGTTTTTGACAAATTTTAAAATTTCGAATATCAGTAGGTTCGGTAAAGTTAAAGGATTAAGTTCCTTAAAGAGTGGATTACATGATTCACGTGGTGGTATACCAATTATAGCACGCGTACACTTCTTCCTGAAGGTAGATGGTATTCGATCTTAACCGCCGATTTACCACTCAGTCACTATTATAAAATATATTATCATCTAGTACTTAACATTGTTTTAATAAAAAAAAGGTACTACTGTCAAAGGTAAATAATACTAGTGTCAACATTGTCAACGTCATTCATACATTCAACGTTGACAAGTTGTTTTTTTTTTTTGACAGTTACATGTCATGGGTTTGGCAATTCGTAAATTTAAAACTATAATGTGCTAAGCAAAGAAATATTTTACATTCTGCCGTCCGATGACGTCATCTTACGTTTTTTAGTTTTTAATTTTTTTCTCAGTAAATAAGCAATATAAAAAATGAATAAATATATATTCAAGCAGCGGAAAAGTAAATAAAGAATTAGTATTTTTTGTTTCAGAGCTTAGCAATTTTGAAATGTTGTCCATTGCCAGAAGTATTCCCTATTACACCCAGAGACGATTTAACTTAAAAAATTAGCTTCCGGAATTTAACTGGCTAAGACCACCTTATTATATATCGCGATCTAAAGTTACTACCATCTTATCTTGCTATTGGGGGCTGACTAGGAATAGCCAGCGACACTTCGACCCAATGGGATCTTTTGTGTCATCCCCATTACCCTATATTCCTACTATCTCCCTGTGAATATATTGCATTAGATGCAATATACACTTCAAGGGGAGTAGCCTGTAATCTTCTGGGCTAGGATAAGCTAAGCCCATCAGCCTCATTCTCATGCCTGCCAACGCGTCGCATTCACACAGCAGGTGTGATATGGACTCGTCCTGTTCGCCACAGGCTCTACAGGTAGTGCTGCTGGCCAGTCCCATTTTGCACAGGAAGTTAAGTTACTACCATACTAAAGCTCCTGTCATCCCGTTCCAACACGCAATGTTAAAAAGGGCTGGCACGAGTTTTGTTCCGGGGCTATCCTTAGTTCGTGAGTCGTAAAAGTTTAGCGTTGGTTTGTGCGCCGGTTGAGATGCAGCAAGGGTCGTGGGTTCGATTCCCTCATCAGCATAAATAAATTACGCTGCGTGAGTGAGGGTACCAGAGGCCAAATCCAGGGGAAGGGGGGTTAAAAGGTAAGCAGAGCGCTTGTGACCCCACTGGTGTTGCAGGCAGAGTAGGGCGTAGTTAACTAAATTTTTGTAATCAGATTACTAACTACGATTAACAGTAGTTAACTAAAATGTAATCATAACTACATGTAGTTAACTACAAGTAATCCAAACTACATGAAGTAGTTGTTAATTTGATTACTGTAATCTAGTAGTCATGATTACTTGATTACCTACTGATTGTTAAAGTTAAGTACATTATTATTAACTAGCTGTTTCACGCGGTTTCACCCGCGTCCCGAGGGAACTACTTCCCATACCGGGATAAAATATAGCCTATGTTACTTCTGAATAATGCAGCTTTCTAATGGTGTAAAATTTATTGCAATCGGTCCAGTAGTTTTTGAGTTTATTCATTACAAACATACAAAAATACAAATATTTCCTCTTTATAATATTAGTGTAGATTATTAACGAACTTACATTTCGCCGAAAATTCAATTCAATTCAATTCTTTATTGCTTTTCCATATGTATTAATAATTTATCAATTTTATTGTAATAGTTTAATTGTATTTTTAATTTATCAATTAATAATAACTGTATAATTAGTGTACTCTAATTAATAAAAAGGATTTTTTTGTTTACGCATAAAAGACTACCTCAGTTGTGCTCACTTTTTGTGGACATTTATCTGGTCCTATACTATAATTGCTTGTTTGTTTGTAATCTGTCTTTGATTATAATATTTAATATAATTAATTATTAAATTATTTTTTGTCTGTGTAGCCTAAATTAATAAATAAATATATATACGTACAAACACATATGTCTTAAAGTAGGTAGGTATGTATGTTTTGGAATCTGGATACATATAGTTTCAATTAAGTATGTTTCTTACAAGGACGTTTAATTGTGCAAATAAATGAGCCTATAAGTTCATAGTTTAAATTTTCGAAAGATTTTGATACCTCCGCCCATGGTAAACATGTATACTTTTAAATAACTACTTAATAATTTTATTGTTTAAATTTAGAAATAAAGGCTTTTTATTTTTATTTTATTTATAATAATATAATATGTACATAATATTGCACCCGTGCGAAGAAAGGGCTGGTCACTAGTAAACTTGCCGTGGGAGAGCCAAGCTTCTTTACCGTGGGAGAGCCAGGCTTCGGCATGAATGGGCCGGCTCGACCGGAGTGATACCACGGCCTCACAGAAAACCGGCGTGAAGCAGCACTGTGCTGCGTATCGCTGCGTGAGTGAGGGTACTGGAGGCCCAATCCGGGGGATAGGGGGGTGTTTAAAGGATGGCAGCGCACTTGTGACTCCACTGGTGTCGCGGGTGCCCATGGGCGGCGGCAATTGCTTACCATCAGGTGATCCGTCTGTTCGTCTGCCTACCTATTACATAAAAAAAACAGAAATCATACTTACTACTTATTATAAATCAAAGAACTCAGACAAGGGGATGTTAAAACTTACCATGGTCATTTACTAAGGATCCCAAGGCATTAGTCGAGTTACCCTCAGGGATTCTATTGACAAATACTTCAAATTCTTGATATTCATAACGACTTCTGGAGTTTAGATCAAATAACAATGGTTTTTCACCTTGTAAATCACGATTGAGCAAATAACTAAAATTATTTTGGTCTAGTTCGTCGAATTTCATCAGAAAAGACGGGCTATCCATGATTTTGGAAATGTTTTATCAAGTAACTACTACCTAGTCTGTGTGATTTATCATTATTCCTTTCGTTTAATAATTCCAAGCCATTTCCAGCCAAATCAAATTGCAAACAAAAACTGAGAAACAGAAAACTTCACAATCACAAATTCACAATCAATTTACCGGTCACCGGCAAAGAGAATAATAATGTAGGTATATAATACTACTCTTTGATAATAATCACTTCAATATACTCTATGATATGTCACCGGGTCGGGCAAGCAAAGAGCAAAAAGAATATAATCACTACGATTGACCGATTTGCATAATAGGGTATTTGACTAAGCTCGAGATTTTACAAAATAAAAATATTTTATCAAAATATAGGTAAATACGTGCCAATAGCAAAAAATATAACGTCTAGCCGGTTTTATGGTCATTCAAAGATTCATGGGCAAGTCCATTTTAAAAGTATGAAATTATTAATAAATAATTATACCATTGAATAACCCATATAATTTACTTACACCAACTAATGGAACCATTGACATAAACGAAACATTTGATATAGCTGCCATACAACATTCAAATGAAATGCATACAAAATACTGTCGTGTGACGTCACATCTCAGTAGCCATTTGTATGGAGCGTTTTGGGTTTGCCCAAAATAATGTGATTTTTAAGTCGTGATATCTCAGGTAGTTTAAATGAGAATCAAGTGATTCTTTCAACGATATTTCTATTATTGAGAGGTCTTTTGATTACAAAAATAATAAAAAAATAGTCAAATACCGTATTCTTTTTTTATTTGAAAGAACCTCACTCCCAAGTTGGTCCCATTGTCACCATGTCAGAATCTGATGATGGGATCTTCTTAAGCCTGAAACATAATGTGAATAAAATAACTGTGTAATTGGCTACTGCGACACAAGCAGGTCTTGCTTAGTGCAGAGCCGCTAGCTTTAAGAACAAAACTGTAACATGCTTTCATGGCAATAAAGCTTATTATTATTATTATTATTATAGAGAAATCGAGGGGAACCCTCAAATTTTACAGGCATACGTAATGTTTTGTATCTTTTTCAAAGCTGCACCAGGAGCCCAATTCTCGGGCTCGTGACATTTATTTTCATACGACATATATCACTAAAACATAGTTTTTTTGTATGGTTTTTAGGTGATATCCGCCATGTTGTCAAAATGTCACGATCCCGAGAATTGGGCTCCTGTACTTACGACAAATTGTTCAACCCGTGCGGATAAAGAATGTGATCAGAAATGGCGGCGCATCTATTCACTTCTCGCTCGCACACTATTTGCGTCTATACTCGCACCCCACGAGTGCGAGTATAGACGCTTCTTTATCCGCACAGGTTGTATTAATTTTGTGGCTCTGCTGATGATGGAAGGTCAACTCCTCAACGGTAAGGAGTTAAAGGATATCTCTTACAAAACTGTACTCACAATTAGTTTTTTAGTTATTGACCGAAAAATTAGACACTAAGAAGCATGAAAAAAAAACTTCTACGAAAAAAAATCGCCTTCATAAACCGCGAACTAAAAAGGGTAAAATCATGTTTTAGGGTCATTCGCCGAAAATATTAAATTTTGCCTAATTTCCTTGGTACATATAAAACATTTTTTTTTCGCACATTTCTGTTCCATTTAAGAAAGAAAATGGAAAACGGTACTGAATTTTCTGAAAGGGGAGTCACAAAAAGTTTTAGAAAAAAAGTTAGAGGGTGTTGAAATTTTGGTAGCCAAGGAAATTAGGAAAAGGCCAAGGAAATTATAAAACCAATACAAGGAAATTGGTGAGGTGTCATAGAAATTAGAAAAATATCTCTTTCTTGTGATTTTTTTTATTAATTAGTAAGTAAAATCAGTTCGAAACGTGGCACGGAATATATATTTAATAAAAATAAAAAGTTTTTCTTCACATGATTGGTAATAAATTGTCTGCTACTCACACAATAATCATAGTTAACAAAAATAAAATAAATCTTAACTTCTTAACATAAATTGGCACTTATTGAGATCAAAACATTATTTATATATTTACTATAATCAAATAACAAATACTAAATGAAGTGTATATTACACTCAATTATATTAAATCTTCGAGGGGTCAATTCATATGATATATATATAGGTAATACTTTTTTCTGCTCCTTTTTTTATAATACCTTGCTCTGTCTTTAGGTTTAAACTCTTCATAAAGCTGAGGATCACTTTTTATTCTTTCTAGTCTTCTTTTTTCTGCCAACCTTTTTTCCTTTAATTTTTCTTCTCTTGTTTGCTTTTTTTCGTTCGACCCATTTTTATACTACCTACACAACAAAAAACAATTTTCACTTATATTCAAATATTCATTGTGGCTGAAGGAACAAGTATTATAATTAAAGTGTAAGTTTGATTGTGTTTGTTATTTTAACTATTTAACAAATAGTAAATACAACATATACATATTAATAACCCAAATTTAAAATCGTATTTTTATAGTTATTATAATTTCCTTGATACTTCATAATTTCCTTGGCCAGTTTTAGGCCACGGAATAAAAGGAAATTAGTACCAAGGAAATTAGATTTATGCCAAAAAACCACTATAACCTAGAAAATATTCACTCCAAATTTTTGCCATTTAATATGAAGGTTAAGCCCCACAAATACTATTGTTGTTAAAAAAACACTTAAACAAAGTTCATTTTAAACCTACAAAAAAGTGGCCAAGGAAATTGTCAAATGCAAAAACAAAAATCCAAGGAGGGGGTTACTTACGCGACTGGCGCGGAACCGATCAAAGGTGCGCAGGTCCTGCCTGGTTGGCCTCTCGCAGCGAAATGGCCGACGTGACGTGATGTAGTCCGTTAAATTCAATTATTTATGCTTTTCGATCTACGCTGCCGGGAATGTTGACCCATGGAAATTATAGTTTTGACCCGGACAATAAACAAATTACGTTTTCCATGTTGGTTTTAGCCATGAGATATGAGTTAGTATATTATTTTATTAGGATGATATCCCTAAATCATATAATTAGTCTTTTTGAACTGAAATAAGAATACGATTGGATTCTATATACCGATATTGAGAAAAAGTAAACAAATGGACATACCAAGGAAATTAGAATACTTGGTTTCGGATATTTTTTTTATAGGTCTAAATTATACATAATTATGTTTAAATAACATAAACAAATCAAAATTAAGGTATTTATTACAATAAAAATATTTTCAGCTTACAAATAGTAAAAAAATGTGAGTTCGCCTGTCCGGACATGGAAAATACACCGAAATGGCGAATAACCCTTTAATGACTTCTTACACTTCACATAACATTTTATAAAACAGTAACCTCGAGAAAAGGTGTTACTGAAGTCGGCGCCTAATCATTGCAGTTTAATTGAATGTTGTATTACAAGATAGTAGAGGTATGATATTAGGCGCCGACACATTACTTTACACTTTTAAGTTCGCGGTTTTTCCCGAAGGTCTCACGTCTCACATAGGTATCATGCATAGTGGAGCCCCTTCAACAGGTCTTCTTATGTCATAGGTGCCTGACGAGCTGACGGATCACCTGAAACCAATGCATTCATCGATAAAGATTTGTTTGTACTAGGGGACAGCAAGAATGAATTTTAAAATTATTCCGTTGGCCTATGCTAGTAGGAACTCTGTGCAAAGAGTATTATAATATATTTAGGACACTGTGTGTTCTATGCTCTGTGCCATAGTGTTACTTCACTTCATCTTCTGAAATTCTAAGATTTCTCCCAAATTTAGGGAAAACAGTAAAATAATAGGACTTTGAGATGTATTTTTTAGATATATCTTTGATAAACAGTTTTGTATAAATGCATGAAAGTCAACAACAAAAAACAGGCAGACAGAGAAAAAACATGATCATTTTCACCAATGTTCCTGAGGAACATATTTATCAACATCGCATTATTTATTTCGAGCGAGTTTAATTTCAATGCTTGCTATTTATGTACCTTTATGTAATTTAAAATAATTTGTTTAATCATTAGTTTTAATTACGCAAATTGATAATTTTTATAAGGAAATTTACAAGTAATTTACAAGGGTTTTCGTTGTATTAGTGGTAAATATTTCCATGAGCTGATAACTCTGTTATGTCATTATTGTCATATTTGTGTTATTGTGTATTTGTGTTCGCTTGCTTGATGTTTGGGATTGTGCCTTCCGTATTATTATTATTGTATATTAATTGTTACTGATCTCAATAAAAGTGCTCAAATTCGATTGATTAAAGCTGAATAATGACTTAAAAAAATCTTACCCGATCCTAAATAGTCCAGAAAGCTGTGTCAATATTATAACCTCAAAATGAGTTCAATACAAGAGAGATTACAATTGAAGAGGGTGCCTCTGGACACCTGGAACATCAAGGAACAGCTATGCCTAGCCTCTGCGGTAGTCAGGAGTGGGGACCAGAACTGGATGTCGGTGTCCAGAGCCCTGAAAACCGTGGGGGAGCCGAACAGGCCGCCTGATTGGTATTCACAGAAAAGGTAAACAATTTTGTTTATTTATATTTTCTTATGAAACAAAAATGGTTTCGGCTCAAAAATCTGGGACATAATTGCCCGAGGTTATGGATCTAACAACAAACATAATAAAAATATTTCCAAAATTACATAGTAATTACAATATATCTATGATTTCGGAGTGCCTTAAGGTGACGAGTAGGACACACTAGCGACGCGAATCAATTTTTAGCTACTAAATCGGATCTATTTTAAACAATCTTGGGGTTACAATCTCACGACAAACACTTGTTCCATTTATTAAATAACCATGCACAAATGTTGGGTCCGTTTTTGAGCGCAAAAATTGATTCACGCGGTAATCCAAAATTCGAGTACAAATGCAGACCAAACAGTTAACTATACATATTAAATAATTAGTATAGATGTTTGCTGAGAGTTTGTAACCCCAAAATTGTTTAAAATAGACCCGGTTTAGTAGCTATAAATTAAAATTGATTGGCGTCGCTAGTGTGCCCTACCCATCACCTTAAGGCAAAGCCCTCTTCCAAATCTTTCCATTGTGTTCTATCTACCGCCACTCTCATCATCTTGAGACGTCATTATTTATTTATTTAAATAGGTTCACAGACAGATTACAACTATCATCATCATCATCAGCAACCCACACTCGTCCACTGCTGGACATAGGTCTCCCCTAATGCACGCCACTGCTCCCGATTTTCGACCACTCTCATCCAGCCCACACCAGCCAGCCTTTGAATGTCACCATCCCATCTTATCGCAGGGCGTCCAACACTACGCTTACTGAGTCGCAGTCTCCACTCAAGGACTTTACGGCTCCAACGGCTGTCAGTTCTGCGGCTAATATGACTAGCCCACTTGCTAATTCAGTGGGCTATGTTGGTGACTCTGGTTCTCTGTCGGATTACATCATTTCTGAGGCGGTCCTTCAGATTACAACCATGCTTGTTCTTAATGTTAACTTAAATAATAACTAATCCACAACCTCGGGCAATTATGTCAGGCATATATTTACTTATTTATTTAATTAGAACTCCAACATAAAATACATTTTGAAAATACATAAGGGGATTAAATATATTAAGCACATTAATCAGTGATGTCAACACAAGATATTTTTTTTGCAAAACCATCATGTACAATAAGATGTTTTAATAATGATGGATCAGTCTAAAGGACCCTGTCCGACTCGCAAACTTAGGATTAGTGTTAATGACTAAAATATGAAATACAGTGGATTTTGTTTATTACGACCTTGGTTGTAGCGATCATTCGTCTATAGTGATGGTAAATCGAAGTCCCTTGAATTAAAGCATACTATAGGATGTGCAAACATGGCTATAGCGACTTTGGATGTAACATGGAGTTCGGGTGTAACGAATGTTTTTATTGAATACAGTAGATTTCATTTATTACGACCTTGGCTGGATCGATCATTCTTCTATAGTGACGTTAAATCTAAGTCCCTAGAACTAAAGCATACTTTAGTATGTGCAAACATGGCTATAGCGACTTTGAATGTAACATCGAGTTCGGGCGTAGCGACTGTTTTTATTGAATAGTTTGTAATAAATTCTTGGAAATTCCATCCAGATGTTGCGACCGGAGTCGGCCGCCAAAGACACTAAAGACCTATCTTATCTTTTGTTTACATCCACACAGATGGTCAGCAACTTTTACTTTTTTTTATAGATATTAGCTATGTAGGTAATGGACAACATTTCATATTTTTAACATGTCCATATTGTTTTTTTATATGAAAGTAGACATAAAATGAACAGACCCATATTTTTTCTTTTTTCAAAATTTGTCCATTTTCATGCATAAAATAATTATTGAAATTCTTTTTATTCTAAATAGACGTAAGCGCCAAATGACGTCATCGAACGGCTGAATACAGCGATATTCCTTTGCTTATCATTGTTTAAAAAAAAAAATGGTACTACTGTCAAAGGTAAATAATACTAGTGTCAACATTGTCAACGTCATTCATACATTCAACGTTGACAAGTTGTCTTTTTTTTTGACAGTTACATGTCATGGGTTTGGCATTTCGTAAATTTAAAACTATAATGTGCTAAACAAAGAAATATTTTACATTCTGCCGTCCGATGACGTCATCTTACGTTTTTTAGTTTTAAATTTTTTTCTCAGTAAATAAGCAATATAAAAAATGAATAAATATATATTCGAGCAGCGGAAAAGTAAACAAAGAATTGGTATTTTTTGTTTCAGAGCTTAGCAATTTTGAAATGTTGTCCATTAGGTAGGTTAACGTGTACGATTTGGAGTTAAAATTAATGATGTCGAACTATCGATAGTTTTACTATCGATACTTTTGCTATCGATAGTTGACCTCGAAAATCAATTAGGACATCGATAGGACTATCGATACTATCGATACTACCGATAGTATCGATAGCCCAAATTAGTGTGATACTATTGATGACTTGCAATACTATCGATAGTATCGAAAGTATTATGGCTAGATATCACCAAACTATCGATAGTATCGATACTATTGATAGTATTGTTGTTCATGGCTAGTAAACTATCGATAGTATTGATAGTATCGATACTATACAGTCAAAAATATTTTTCTTATGGGATAGGTGGCAGATGAGCAGACGGATCACCTGATGGTTAGCGATTGCCGCCGCCCATTGAGACCCGTGACACCAGTGGAGTCACAAGTGCACAGCCAACGTTTAAACTTCCCTTTCCCCCAGATTGGGCGTCCGGTACCCTCACTCACGCAGCGAAACACAGCACAGTGCTGCTATACGCCAGTTTTCTGTGAGGCCGTGGTATCACTTCAAACAAAAGACTTAAAACAAAAGACAACAAGCTCTCTCTTAAAATTGATGGCAAATCACTTGTTTCTGACTCTGAAGTAGCAGAAACATTTCAGTCTTTCTTTTCTAATATACCAGTCACAACAACCAATCAATTGAATTCCAGTCCACATCTCGCTGCTTCTCTCCTCAGGTCTCATGTTGATAAGTGCAACACGCCTTTTAGATTCAATCATGTCAATTCTAATATAATTTTAAAAACATTCAAAGAATTAAATATGAAACCGACTGAGGATTTATGGGGCATCTCGGTAGATATAATCAAAAATATAATACATTCTATCGCACCCCACTTAGCAATAATATTTAATAAATGTGTTGACGACGGTCAATTTCCCGATATGATAAAATACAGTAAAATAATACCGTTATTCAAGTCGGGTGAGAAAAGTGACCCGTCTAACTTCAGACCTATTTCTATACTGCCTGCTCTCAGCAAAATTTTTGAAAAAGTAATATTTACTCAGTTATTGTCTCATTTAAACCTGAATAAAATATTGCACAGTAAGCAATTTGGATTCACAAAAGGGAAATCCACTACTGATGCTGGAGTGGCGCTTATCAAACATGTATTTGATGCGTGGGAGAAAAAGCGAGATGCTATTGGAATATTCTGTGATTTGTCTAAAGCATTCGATTGCGTCAATCATGAAACATTGCTAATGAAGTTACAGCATTACGGTGTCATTGACACCTCACTAAGTCTAATCAAATCTTACTTATCAGATAGGATTCAGAGGGTCAATGTCAATGGAACTAACTCTTCTGGCGCCCCTCTAACCATGGGTGTGCCCCAGGGCTCTATATTGGGGCCCTTGCTCTTTTTAATCTATATAAATGACCTTCCTTACTATACCAATGATCTATGTGAGATAGTGTTATTTGCTGACGATACATCCTTGATTTTTGAGGTTGATAGGCAAAAGAAAAATGTTGACGAAGTAAATAACACACTCTCTCAAGTACTACAGTGGTTTACTTATAATAACTTGGTTCTTAATTCAAAGAAAACAAATGTGTTAAGTTCACAATGCCTAATGTAAGGCAGGTCAAAATGAATATTGTCATGAATAACGAACCTATCGAAGTCATAAACTCCACAGTTTTTCTAGGTATCACTCTGGATACAAAATTGCAATGGAGCCCTCATATTGCTGTCTTGGCAGGAAGACTTAGTTCAGCTGCATATGCAGTTAGAAAGATAAGGAATCTGACTGATATCGAGACAGCGAGACTGGTTTATTTTAGCTATTTTCATAGTCTGATGTCATATGGTCTACTACTGTGGGGATCCGGTGCTGACTTACAAGCCATCTTCATTTTGCAGAAGAGGGCCATCCGTGCCATCTACGGTCTTAGATCACGTGACTCACTTAGAGAAGTATTCAAGGAAATCAATATTTTAACCGTATCATCTCAATACATTTTTGATTGTATTATGTTTGTACGCAAGAACTTGCACCTTTACTCGCAAAAATCTGATTTTCATAGCTTTAACACGCGAAATAAACATAGGCTTGCTGTCCCAAATCTAAGACTTCATAAAATTGGAAGTTCATTTGTAGGATTGAGCATTAGAATGTTTAATAAGTTACCTCAAAAAATTATTATGATTTACCGGTACATAAGTTTAAGTTGCATGTAAAAAACTGCCTAATGCAGAAAGGCTACTATAAAGTAGAGGATTATTTGAATGATAATGATTCCTGGACATGTTGATCTCTTCGCTTGTCCTCTAATGTATAATTCATTTCATAATTTTTCATTGACAATTTATCTAAACGATATTGATTATAAGCATTGTATATCATACTGTCACTGTAATCATAATTTGTATAAGAATGAAAATTGAAATTACCATAATATTTGACATTCATAAATGTTCTTTATTGAATAAAGACATTTTTCATTTTGAATGTATAAAAATTGATTTAGATTGATTATTCAATAATTGACAAGATGCTAACCACCTACTATTGTACACCTCGTCCTGCAGTTTATTAGTCTGGATTAAGTAACTACTACTCTTTGTGACCTATGAGGGGAACCTAAGTAGTCATGCTCACTCAAATGTCTCTGAGGTGGTGGCGCTATGTGGCGGGTCATTACATTCCCTCTAATATGGTTGAGTGAAATGATGGCTGACACGTACGTCATACTTGTGAACAGGTGCCACCTTTGGGGACTGGTCTGCTTCGGTTTACCTCATAATATTTATTTTATTATTATTTCCTTTATTTTATTTTGTGTAACAATTAAACTGTATGGCTTGGTATGATGATGACACAACATTGTATGAAAGTTTGGCGATTAAAAAGAGTAACTGGCGAGTTTCTTGCCGGATCTTCTCGACCAGAAACAACTTTCCGAGCCGGTGGTAGAATCGCATTATGTTTATTTATTTCTTTAGTATATTTTATGTATCAACATATATATGTATTAACATGTAAATTATACATAAGTACTTATAAATAGTTTTAAGTCATTAAAATGTATGACGATTTGTAAGTGCTGTATACAAGCCTATGCAAATAAAGAATTATTTGATTGATTGATTGATTGACTTCGGTTGAGCCGAACCATTCATGCCGAAGCGTGGCTCTCCCACGGACAAATAAATATAAAATGAATTTTCACAGCTGTCGCAGCCCAATATGGTGCGTTATTGGAACATGTGGAGACACCGAAGCGCAAGAAACGTAGCTCGGAGGGGGCCGTGGAGACGCCGCAGGAGAGCATCCTGAAGAGGCTCACGCAAGAGAGAATTGTTGAGATTCAGAAGACACTCGCTGAAATGAACCAGCAGTACGATCAGCTGAAGGTAAGAATGAACTAACGAGTGAGGGTACCGGAAGCCCAATCCGGGGTAATGGGGGGGTTTAAAGGTTGGCAGCGCACTTGTGGCTCCACTGATGTCGCGGGCGTCTATGAGCGACGGCAATCGCTTACCATCAAAGCGACCCGTCTGCTCGTTTGTCGAATCACTAAAAAAAAAGGAATAGTATAAATGTTTGCTTAAAGGCTGGAGCTCCGAAATTGTTTAAAATAGACACACAAAATCCTGGGCCCACAAAAGCGTGGCTCACCTAGGGGCGTCTTTACCTATAGTGCAGGGGATGCGATGCACCCGGGCGCTGTAAGTTAGAGGGCCCCTCGCTACACATATAGCCTCCACTGTTACGCTGCGCAAGGAGCGGCCGCGTGTACAGGAGATCTATTTTTTATTTCCTCGTATGTATGACTTAGCGTCGTTGCATGCGACGTAAGTCACATTGGCAGTCGCTTACCATCAGGTGATCCGTCTGCTCGTCTGCCACCTAAGTTATAAAAAAAAATATACATACTTTTATTGCACTCAGATAAAGTATAAAAACTTAAAAATTACGTATTACAAGATGTGTACAACGAAGGCGGTCTTATCACTATTAGCGATCTCTTCCAGGCAACCTTTGGGTAAAGGAAAAATATTTAGATATATAAATAGAAATAATTTAGATAGATATGATGTTTTTTTTAGTATAGCAAGTTTTCGAAGTCGAAAATTATTTAAATACATTATTTACTTTAGAATAAATTGCAATAAATTGCTACCCAAAAAAATCATATTAAGGTGACGGGTAGGGCACACTAGCGACGCCAATCGATATTAATTTTTAGCTACTAAACCGGATCTATTTTAAACAATTTTGGGGTTACAACCTGTCGGCAAACACTTAGACTATTTATTAAATAAGCATGCAAAAATGTTGGGTCCAACATGTACGCGAAAAAGTGATTCACGTCAAAAGCGGCCACTTTTGGCGTGAATCAATTTTCCGCTTACAAAAACGATAAAACAAAGTGATAAAAAATTTATTAAACTAGCAATAGAATGCTATTACACTGTAAAGGAATATTTAACTGACAAAATATAATAGATATACTTGTAATATACCTGCTAGCTTTGTTCCATCCTCTAATTGCAATCGTCAGCCCATTTAAGTCCCTACTGCTGGGGCACGGGCCTCCCTCAATCACATGAGGGGTAATTACATAATTGGCCTCTTCTGGCACAGGTGCTCCTTGCACTTAATAGAAGGGGCCAACCCTTGCTTATTTTATGTATGGGTTATGATGAAATAAATTATTTTTGTATATGTTGTATTTGTTATTTACTGAAATTTTACTCATTAAAACAATTTTAATATAAAATTTACTATTATAAACATTCTACAGACGGAAATATCAGAGGTCCGCAACCCGTCCACCTCCGAAGACAGACTGCGCGAACTCTGGTCCACCATCGAAGCGACGAAGCGAGCGAGGGAGAGGGAGAGCGCGCGCCGCGCCGCGTGGCTGAAAGAGAGGGAAGAGCGACGCGCGCGCGCTGACCGCACGTGGAGACCGCCTCAGCCGACCACGCCCACTTCGCAGTCGCCAGGTTAGGTTTGACGCTCACTGGGGTATCGGAATTAGGGTCAACGACCTCAAACATTTTTTTTGGGGGGTTTCCACAAGTTTAAAGTAGCTCAGCGGGCAATGGAGCGTGCTATGCTTGGAGTCTCTCTGGTGGATAAAATTCGTAATGAGGTTATTCGTCAGAGAGCTAAAGTCATGGACATTGCACGCAGGATCAGCACGCTGAAGTGGAGATGGGCCGGTCATGTTTCTAGACGCACGTATAAAAGAGGGAAGTCGACGCGTACTGGAGTGGAGCGGTCGACACTGTGGGGAAACGCAGTGTTGGACGCCCTGCGGCGCGATGGACTGACGATTTGAGAAAGATGGCTGGTGTGAGCTGGATGCGGACCGCTCAGGACTGGGCTGGTTGGCGCTCTTTGGGGGAGGCCTACGTTCAGCAGTAGACGGCGATAGGCTGATTGATTGATTGATTGACCTCAAACAATTACATTAGTATGGATACGCCCGCGTGTATCGGAGAATTCGGAAATGTTCTGTTCATTTAATTTCTCTTATCAGAAATTAAGAAATCAAAACAAATATTTATAACATAAGTGGTTATCAAATATGAATTATGACGATACAGAAGCCCTATTACAGAACTCACAATGAAACTATGCCAATCTAATTTCTCTTTTACTCATACACACAGAGACTCCGCACACACACACACACACACACACACACAAACGCATATAAATTAATATATATATCGTCATCGTCATCGTCAGCCCATTTAAGTCCCCACTGCTGGGGCACGGGCCTCCCTCAATCACATGAGGGGTAATTGCCATACTCACCACGCTTGGCAGACGGGTTGGCGAGGGTTTTGATATAAATGCAGAGTTTCCAAAATTATGGCGGGTGTATCCATGTTCAGATTTCGTCAAAAGCTGCACACCTAAATCCGATCACTGTGTTTCACACTATCACATAAAAAATACGATACATTTAGTCCGTAAACTTTAGCTTGATTAGAATGACAATGAAAACTATTTTTTACTATATTATTAAAAATCTATGGAACAAAACTTCATCACGAATCAAGCAACTTTCCGGGATTAACCCATTCCAAGCTACTCATTAGCCGTGCCCTAGAGTAGAATAGGCCACCCTCACTCTTACCGAGGTGTCGTAAAAGGCGACTAAGGTAAAGCTGCTGGCATGATCATCAGCACCCAGAGAAGGAAAACTCTGCATTTATATCAAAACCCTCGCCAACCCGTCTGCCAAGCGTGGTGAGTATGGCAATTACCCCTCATGTGATTGAGGGAGGCCCGTGCCCCAGCAGTGGGGACTTAAATGGGCTGACGATGAAGGCTACTCATTAACATAAAGCCCTTTGACCATGAGCCCAATTCTCGTGCCCGTGACATTTTGAAAACATGGCGGATATCACCTGAAAACCATACAAAAAAAACTATGTTTTAGTGATATATGTCGTATGAAAATAAATGTCACGGGCACCAGAATTGGGCTCCATAAATCCTCCGCTCCGCTTCTTGGGCTAAGTAGGAACAAAATACGCATCCCAGTAAGAGCTTTAAGGTGACGGGTAGGGCACACTAGCGACGCCAATCGATTTTAATTTTTAGCTACTAAACCGGATCTATTTTTAACAATTTCAGGGTTACAACCTCTCGGCAATAACTTATACTATTTATTAAATAACCATGCAAAAATGTTGGGTCCGTTTTTGTACGCGAAAAATTGATTACCGCCAAAAGCAGCCACTTTTAGCGTGAATCAATTTTTCGCGTACTTAGGCTCAGCCTTTGTGCATGGTTATTTAATAAATAGTATAAGTGTTTGCCGGGAGGTTGTTACCCCGAAATTGTTTAAAATACATCCGGTTTAGTAGCTAAAAAGTACAATCGATTGGCGTCGCTAGTGTGCCCTACCCGTCACCTTAAAGCCGGTATCAGAGTAGTTTTTTGTAATAAGAGGGACTCTGTTTTATGTAATAAGAGGGACTCTGTTTTTGCAATAAGAGGGACTCTGTTTTTTGTAATAAGAGGGACTCTGTTGTTTTCAATAAGAGGGACTCTGTTTTTTGTAATAAGAAGGACTTTGTTCCGTCTTTGTATACTAATGACTACCTTGATTTGTTTCACAGCCACTCCCGCGCCGCCGTCGTCCCCGCTGTTGACGTCACTGCTTAAGTCTTCGCCAGTGGTCACCACTCCACAGCATATATCGCACCCGGCTAACGCCATAGGTAATTTCGTTGTGGGGACAAATTTACAAAGGGATTGCTGTCGAGAATCCATCGCTGGCCGTGGGAGACCGTGACCGTGGGAGAGGCACGCTTCGGCATGAATGGGTCGGCTCGATCGGAGTGATGTGAGCCTCACAGAAAACCGGCGTGAAGCAGCACTGTGCTGTGTTTCGCTGCGTGAGTGAGGGTACCGGAGACCCAATCCGGGGGAAAGGGGGGCTTAAAGGATGCTGATGGGACTTGCACGATTTGATGGCTTGATTTGTATAATAATAATAATAATTCTCACATCATCTCATACGTTGACCTGATTCCGTACTAAGTAGCTTAAGCACTTGTGTTACAGATATCAGACAACAGAGGAACACAAATATATACTTAAATACATATATTACACCCAGACACCGAACAAACACAAGTGTTCATTGCACGAATGTTTGTCCAGGGTGGGGATCGAACCCACGACCTATGGCGTAAGAGGCTGGGTCACTACCAATACGGTATTTGACTATTTTGTTTTTATTTTTGTAATCAAAAGACCTCTCAATGATAGAAACATCGTTGAAAGAATTACTTGATTCTCATTTAAACTACCTGAGATATCACAACTTTAAAATCACATTATTTTGGGCAAACCCAAAACGCTCCATACAAATGGCTACGAAGATGTGACGTCACACGCTTGTATTTTGTATGCATTTCATTTTAATTTTATATGGTAGCTATATCAAATGTTTCGTTTATGTCAATGGTTCTTTTATAAAAGTTGGTGCAAATTGTATGGGTTATTCAATGGTATAATTATTTTTTAATAGTTTCATACTTTTAAAATGGACTTGCCCACGAATCTTTGAATGACCATAAAACCGGCTAGACGTTATATTTTTAATTGAGAATTTTTGCTATTGGCACATGTCTACCTATATTTTGATAAAATATTTATATTTTGTAAAATCTCGAGCTTAGTCAAATACCCTATTGCGCCATCCGGTCAGTCATGTTGTATAATGTATGTATTATGTATGTATGATGGTGACACTTTTTATTTCGTGTTTTTTGAAGGCGGTTTTACGGACTATAACCACCTTTGAAGTGCATCAGCCCGCGCGGAGTGTTTGATTCCTACCGCCAGAATGGACAACATTTCAAAATTGCTAAGCTCTGAAACAAAAAATACCAATTCTTTATTTACTTTTCCGCTGCTCGAATATATATTTATTCATTTTTTATATTTCTTATTTACTGAGAAAAAAATTAAAAACTAAAAAACGTTAGATGACGTCATCGGACGGCAGAATGTAAAATATTTCTTTGCTTAGCACATTATAGTTTTAAATTTACGAAATGCCAAACTTATGACATGCAACTGTCAAAAAAAAAACAACTTGTCAACGTTGAATGAATGAATGATGTTGACAATGTTGACACTAGTATTATTTACCTTTGACAGTAGTACCATTTTTTTATTAAAACAATGATAGGCAAAGGAATATCGCTGTATTCAGCCGTCCGATGACGTCATTTGGCGCTTACGTCTATTTAAAATATAAAGAATTTCAATAATTATTTTAAGCATAAAAATGGACAAATTTTGAAAAAAGAAAAAATATGGGTCTGTTAATTTTATGTCTATTTTCATATAAAAAAACAATATGGACATGTTAAAAATATGAAATGTTGTCCATTGCGCCATCCGGTCAGTCATATATGTATAATGTATGTATGATGGTGGCCTATGCCCTGCAGCGGGACAGTACTGATAATTTTATTTTTAAGTGTTAAGAATATTATTTTACACTTTTTAGTTCTTGTTTTTTGAAGGCGGTTTTACGGACTATAACTACCTTTGAAGTGCATCAGCCCGCGCGGAGTGTTTGATTCCTACCGCCAGAATTCATCATCATCATCATCATTTCAGCCAATAGACGTCCACTGTTGGACATAGGCCTCCCCAATGTTCTCCACACAGATCGGTCCAGTGCCGCAGATTCCCGCGATCTTCACCAGATCGTCGGTCCACCTTGTGGGGGGCCTGCCACGGCTGCGACTTCCTGTACCAGAATACGTTATTTGACTAATTTTTTTTCATTTGTGTAATCGAAAGACCTCTCTATGAAAAAAACATCGTTGAAAGAATTACTTGATTCTCATTTAAACTACCTGAGGTATCACAACTTTAAAATCACATTATTTTGGGCAAACCCAAAACGCTCCATACAAATGGCTACAGAGATGTGACGTCACACGACAGTATTTTGTATGCATTTCATTTGAATTTTGTATGGTAGCTATATCAAATGTTTCGTTTATGTCAATGGTTTCATTATAATAGTTGGTGTAAATTATATGGGTTATTCAATGGTATAATTATTTTAAAAAAAAATCATACTTTTAAAATGGACTTGCCCATGTATCTTTGAAAGACCATAAAACCGGCTAGACGTTATATTTTTAATTGAGAATTGTTGCTATTCGCACATATTTACCTATATTTTGATAAAATATTTATATTTTGTAAAATCTCAAGCTTAGTCAAATACCCTATTCACAATTTTAATAATATATGTAATCCCAGAGACGGTGTCCCCGTCGGCGACGGCGCCGACGCTGTCGATGCTGCTGGAGAAGCCGGCGCCGGCGGCCGGCTCGCCGCACGAGAGCAAGCATGCTGCCATAGAGCACATCAAGAGCCAGCTGGTGCAGATCGAGCAGCAACTGATAGGTAAGTGGTATAACCTTTCTTTTTCTCCAGCGGATACACTCGCGAGCAACTGTAGTCACTTACTAGATAGATAGATAGATAGATCATCATCATCATCATTTCAGCCAATAGACGTCCACTGCTGGACATAGGCCTCCCCCAATGTTCTCCACACAGATCGGTCCTGTGCCGCCCGCATCCAATGGATTCCCGCGATCTTCACCAGATCGTCGGTCCACCTTGTGGTGGGCCTGCCACGGCTGCGACTTCCTGTGCGTGGCCTCCACTCCAGGACCTTTCTGCCCCAACGGCCGTCTGTTCTCCTCGCTATGTGCCCTGCCCATTGCCACTTGAGGCATGCAATCCTTTGGGCAATGTCTGTAACCTTAGTTCTCCTGCGGATCTCATCATTTCTGATACGATCACGCAGGATAGATAGATAGATACTCTTTATTGCACAACATACAAAACTTAAAAGCTAGGTATACAGAGATACAATGTACAATTTAGGCGGTCTTATCGCTGGGAGCGATCTCTACCAGACAACCTTCAGGTAAAGGACATTAGATAGAAGAGGGGAGGGTGGTGCAATCCTTTTGATTTTGAATATTGATTAAGTAAATTATAGTATAAATACATATATCTAGATAATAAATAAATAAATAAACTAGTTACAATTCAGGCCTGTGAGACTAGTGAAGTATCTATAGTCACTAAGAAATTGTATGCTTTATTATGTCAATAAATTCATTCATTCATTCATTCATTCAATTCAACTCATGAGCTCTATTTTTGATTTACTCGTATGACTTAGCCTCGTCGCATGCGACGTATGTCACATTCACTTTCTAAGTCGCATGAAACCTTATCAACTTATGGTTTAAATTTTTTTTTAAATATAAGTCAAATTTTATTAAAAATATTGATATAGGTTGAAAAGAAATATATAGAGGTCAAGGAATATTTATAATTTAAAAAAAATATTCAGCTTTTTTATAAAAAAAAAATCAAATAATCCTTATTTTTGAATCATTTGATTTCGATGTTGCCAATATAATATGGTAAATTGATAATCTAACCCTTCCATGCAGAATTTTACATAAAACTGGTATCTTCCGCAAGCAAACGGAACGCTAAAACCATAGATTATTGGCTAAATATGAAAATCTTTGCTTTTTTTGTCACAAAAACTATGAATATCACATTGTGTCAACTGTCAAAACCAGTCACTTTTGATTGAGCAAGTTGTTTGTCTTCCTCCATCCAATATGATTGGATGCGAATATCAACCATAGTTTCCTTTTTTTTTAAATCGGTACGTTTCTGTAATCTGTTAAAATAATTAATTGAAATTTGAACACTTTTGAAATTGGTTTACAATAAAATAATCACTAAAGCACAGATACTTTCATATTTATAGGCCTCTGAAATGACTAATTTCGTATGTATGAAAAATTAGTTCCTGAGTCGATTTCTTTGCTCGCGACTGTAGTTAATCTCTTATAGTCGTCACGTTGGTCGATTTCGCCCTAATTAAAATAGACAAATTCTTTTCTATTTTAAATAAATTATTGAAAAAAAATGGCGTGACATCAAATAAATAAACATACGATCGAATTGATAACCTCCTTTTTGTTATGAAGTCGGTAAATACAGACAAGTGCGATTCAATTTTTATGGGATAGGTGGCAGACGAGCATACGGATCACCTGATGGTAAGAGATTGCCTCCGCCCATGGACACGTGACACCAGTGGAGTCACAAGTGCTCTGCCAACCTTAAAACCCCCTATTCCCCCGGATTAGGCCTCCGGTACCTTCACTCACGCAGCGAAACACAGTAGAGTGCTGCTTCACGCCGGTTTTCTGTGAGGCCGTGGTATCACTCCGGTCGAGGCGACCCATTCATGCCGAAGCGTGGCTCTCCCGCGGTCAAAAATTTAGACAGTACTCGTAGACACACAAACATATTACATCAATATCTCCCTTTTTAATATGGACCACATGCTTTACTGCCTCGGTGGCGCAGTGGTTAGTGGGTCGCACTATAATGCGACGGCTGCGCAAGAGGTCCCGGGTTCGATCCCCGGGTCGGGCCAAAAGTTTGTACCTATGTTTTCGGTAAGAAAATCTTAGTGGCAGCCCAGAGTCTGGAAGTTGGCGGTCTTGTACCCCCGTGCCTCGGAAAGCACGTTAAGCTGTTGGTCCTGCACCCGATCCCTCTCCAGTCGTGTCACAGTAGTGTCCCATCGGAATACGTGGGTAAGGGAATAGAGAGTGCACATGTGTTTACCTCATAATATTTATTTCACGCCGTGTGGTCCCCGGCAGAGTAGAATGGGCCACCCTCACTCTTACCGAGGTGTCGTAAAACGCGACTAAGGTAAAGCTGCTGGCATGATCATCAGCGCCCAGAGAAGGAAAACTCTGCATTTATATCAAAACCCTCGCCAACCCGTCTGCCAAGCGTGGTGAGTATGGCAATTACCCCTCATGTGATTGAGGGTGGCCCGTGCCTCAGCAGTGGGGACTTAAATAGGCTGATGATGATGATGATGATGTGTTTGCACACACACCTGAGCACTATAAAATATCGTGCATACGTAGCTGATCGTTGAGATTGGCCGCCGTAGCTTTATCGGTTGGAGGATATTATATGGACCACATTGACTAATCCGTATCATGCTATCTCCCTCTAGCCAGTACGAGTGCGTCGCCCGTCCCGCTCGCTCCCGCGGCGCCGGCGGTGGACATCGACGATATAGAGATAAAGGCGGAAGACGTGTACGCGTTCCGGGATATAGATATACATATACCGCCCGTTTCGGCTATGCATAAACCGAATACCAGGTACGTTGGAAAACTCAAGTAGCATAACGACACGTTTCGGAACCGGTAACACAAACATAAGTATTATAAGTTTATAATAAGTTTTTAATGAAAAAACTACAAGAACAATATAAATACTTATAATCTACTTTTACTAAGGTAACTAATTTTAAGTTTGTTGCCTGAACTAGGAATATCCTGTATCTCAGGCAAAAACAGAAGGAGAAATTATCAATTTTAACAATAAAGCATTAAATTATACTAACACTGAATCCAAATTTAAAAATAAATAAACCTGACTGACAATGATTCATGAATAACCTAGTTAACAATTTGATGACTCTGAAATACATGACACACATACCTTCACACTTAAAAACGTC
This sequence comes from Marasmia exigua, assembly GCA_019059595.1. NCBI lineage: Eukaryota > Metazoa > Arthropoda > Insecta > Lepidoptera > Crambidae > Marasmia > Marasmia exigua. The sequence continues at coordinate 4,537,145 of CM032491.1, read as the reverse complement.
AATTATATACCTACATTACACATTCCGGGTGTATCTGTGGACATTTACATCCCATTAACCACGTGTTCTACCAACCATTCTGGACAACATTTTGTTCTATGACATTTCGAAATTAGTCGAAAATTTTTTCGACTTTCCATACAAAATGACAAAGTCACGTGACCGACTTTGTATGAGAAGTTGACATTTTTTTATTGCGAATTTCCAAAAGTCATAGAATAAATGTTGTTCTGAATGGTTGATAGAACACGTGGTTATAAGGATGTAAATGTTCACAGATATAGTATACACGTTAGGTGCACAAAATACACGAGACAACTGTCCGTGGCTCACTCAGCTGGTCTCACTGAAAACCAGCGTCATGGCCTTTGTCTGAACCGTGACTTAAGGTGACGGGTAGGGCACACTAGCGACGCCAATCGATTTTAATTTTTAGCTACTAAACCGGATCTATTTTAAACTATTTCGGGGTTACAATCTCTCGGCAAACACCTATACTATTTAACTGAAGTTTTTGTGGGGCTGTACTGGCATCGGTCTACCCTCCTTCGCAGTCTTTTACTACGCGCACCTGCGGTACCACTGTTCACTAACTCACTATTTTCTCGCACCTGTTCTCGAAACACAACACTCACAGTATCTGGCCGCGAACTAAATATCTACTCTAATTTTAGTGACCATGAAAGTTAGATAGGTAGAAAACAACATAAACATATTTTTGCATATCCTTTGTCTTTATTTAATTTATGAGCCACAAAAGCTGTGGCTCTGATATTTTTTATGTGACAAGTGGCAGACGAGCAGACGGTACACCTGATGGTAATCGATAAATGAAAATAGTTTATTCAATTTAGGTCCATACAGATCACTTATGAATGTCAACATGTTTGCTACTGGTTCGGAATATAGTTTTCTGCCAAGAAGACACCAGCAAGAAACTCAGCAGTTACTCTTTTAAAAAAAAATGTTTTACAAAATGTCTCCGTTAACTTAAAAAATATAAGTACAACCCGTGCGGATAAAGAATGGGATCAGAAATGGCGGCGCATCTATTCACTTCTCGCTCGCACACTATTTGCGTCTATACTCGCACCCAACGAGTGCGAGTATAGACGCAAATAGTGTGCGAGCGAGAAGTGAATACATGCGCCGCCATTTCTGATCCCATTCTTTATCCGCACGGGTTGTATAATTTTTGTGGTACTAATATGTCCCTAAATTATTATCATTCAAAAAATCGCCTATGGACCCACACAAGTGAAGTCACAACTTATCAACTCCCCTTCCCCCGACTTGGGCCTCCGGTACCCTCGCTCACTCGCTCAAACCCAGCGCAGGCGCTTCACGCCGGTTTTCTGTGAGGCCGCGGTATCACTCCGATCGAGCCGGCCCAGTGACTCTGCCACGGTCTTAAATTATGTACGTATTTTATTTCAGGGTGATAGACAAGTCGCTATTCAAGAAGGATGAGGCGGAGTTGGTGACTCCCTTGATACCAGAACAAACAATCAGCTTAGAGGAAGTTATCAAGGTACATAAAATATACTAAAAAAAATTATTAACATAATGCGATTCTACAACCTCACAGTGGACGGTAGCCTAAGTAAGGGTCGGACATCCTATGTAATATCATACTTGAAGATTAAAGTGACAACAAGGCACACAAGCGACGCCAATGCTAAATACATTAGACAATCGTCCGGGGCTCACTCAGCTGGTCTCACTGAAAACCAGCGTCATGGGCTTTGTCTGAACCGTGACTTAAGGTGACGGGTAGGGCACACTAGCGACGCCAATCGATTTTAATTTTAAGCTACTAAACAGGATGTATTTTGAACAAATTCGGGGTTACAACCTCTCGGAAAACACCTATACTATTTATGTAATCATCATCGTCATTGTCAGCCCATTTAAGTCCCTGGGGCTGGGGCACGGGCCTCCCTCAATCACATGAGGGGTAATTGCCATACTCACCACGCTTGGCAGACGGGTTGGCGAGGGTTTTGATATAAATGCAGAGTTTTCCTTCTCTGGGTGCTGATGATCATGCCAGCAGCTTTACCTTAGTCGCCTTTTACGACACCTCGGTAAGAATGAGGATGGCCTATTCTACTCTGCCGGGGACCACACGGCGTATTTATATAATACTTATATTAATGTAGTATATTTTTTCCTTTTTTCTCGCCCTCTAACAGTACACAATAATAATTTGGATTTTTTTTTTGTTCAGGAGGAACCTATGGAAGTAGACAGCATTCCTGAAGAAGTGATAACAGCACCTGTAGAGGTAAGTCCTTTTTTTTAATGTGGTAGGGGGCAACCGAGCAGTTTTATTTTTTCATTTTTGATTCGAAGCAAAAAGCATAAAAAAATGGTATTCTTATGTAAATAACACACTTAAAACTTCATCTCGTGTTCAGGTATGTTGATGAGACTATCGACAGCTCATGTTGAATCAGGCACTTACAAATTTCGTCGACTTAGTAACGCGTTCAGAGGTCTAATTGGTAGAACATTCACCCGGATTGTGGAAATTGTGGGTTCGTGTCCCGCCTGAACGCGAGATGAAATTTTTAAGTGTGTTATTTACTTAAGAATAAATTGCATATGATTGCTATAAAAATATCAACTGAAAATGTTATTGTTTTTTTAACCCCCGACGCAAAAACGACGGCGTGTTATAAGTTTGACGTGTCTGTGTGTGTGTCTGTCTATGGCATCGTAGCTCCCGAACAAATGTACCGATTTTGATTTTGTTTTTTTTTGTTTGATAGATTGTTCTTAGCTATGTTGGATAAAAATCGATCCAAGATGGCCGCCGTCAGCAAGTTTTGGATTTTATGTTTTAACACAACTCCCACAATATGGGTATCATATAAAAGGGCTTGAGTAGCAGAATATATTAATTGTGAAAATGGCTCAAGCTATCCCATTCCAACACGCAATGAATGAATTTAGTTTTAAGCAATTTGCATGTTATTATAATTTTTAATTTATCCTTTTGTAATGCGTGCGCCTTTCAAGAAAGGTATCCGCAGAATACCTCACGTTTCCGTGGCAGATGCTGAGCGGATACCTTTTTAAGTGCCGCATTGAGAAATATGTACTATGTTGCTTTGTAATTTTTATATTTGGTACTAAAAGTAAAAGGGGGTGAAACAAGTTTAGTTCCGGAACTTTTATTAGATCGCGTAATGTAATAATGGGGCTTGTGTCTATGAACATAAAACTCAAGTTTAAATGTTGATGGTTCGGGTATTCGTAGATTAGGGATGTTATGGATATGAAATTTCGGTTACGGATTGGATACGGATATATGAATGATTATTATACCGGATACGGTTACGGATACGGATAATAAATTATTTCGGATTATCAGTTAGTTTCGGTTACGGATATTATATTTTAAAGGAATTTTAAATGTAAAATACTAATAGGTAATAAAGTAGTTTTATTTCGTTATTGGCAGGAATTACAATCAGTCTGTGAGTAATTATTACAGCTATTTAAAATAAAAATAAATATAAATAATTATATTATATTGAGTATTATCTAAATTTTAGATGCTTTAGATCAAAAACACCTATCCGATACTATCCGAAACTTTCATTTCGGATTCGGTTACGGTTACGGATGATTTTTTATATCGGATATCCGATAGTTTCGGTTACGGTTACGGAGCTCCCTAACACCCCTGTCGTAGATAATATAAAGGTTTGAATGAATGTATCCGTCAGCCGGCAGAGGTGACGCCGGTGGCGCCCCCCTCGCAAGAGGTGAAGATCGCGTTCCCCGATGCCCTCGTCAAGTTCCCCACCACTGAGATCAAAGTCATCAACCAGCAGGAGATCAAGGTAACTCTCATAATTTACATCTTCAAATGGCCTAAACACACACCGAAATAAGGTGATCCTTCAGAGAACCAAAGTTATCGACATTGCTCACCGGATTAGCAAGCTTAAGTGGCAGTCATCATCATCATCATCAGCAACCCACACTCGTCCACTGCTGAACATAGGTCTCCCCTAATGCACGCCACGATACACAGAATTCAGCAATCGCAGAAAATATGTTTACTTATTCTAATAATATATATTAACTCTCCCTATATCTATAAAATACCTATGCCTCCAGATTCCCTACTTATTAAGTTATTTTAATATTATTATCTATATTTTTGTGAATGAGCCATTCATATTTGGAATTGGAAATTGTCTACTTCTTGTAATAATACATGTCACTTTCATCATCATCATCATCAGCAACCCACACTCGTCCACTGCTGGACATAGGTCACCACTAATGCACGCCACTGCTCCCGATTTTCGGCCACTCTCATCCAGCCCACACCAGCCAGCCTTCGAATGTCATCATCCCATCTTGTCGCAGGGCGTCCTACACTACGCTTACCGAGTCGCGGTCTCCACTCAAGGACTTTACGGCTCCAACGGCTGTCAGTTCTGCGGCTAATATGACCAGCCCACTGCCACTTCAGTTTGCTAATTCGGTGGTTAAGTGGCAGTGGGCTGGCCATATTAGCCGCAGAACCGACAACCGATGGGGTAAACGAGTTCTGGAGTGGAGACCGCGTCTTGGCAAACGTAATGTAGGGCGCCCTCTGGCTAGGTGGGGGGACGATCTGCGCAGATTGGCTTGCAAGAGCTGGATGCGAGAAGCCATGGATAGATCACAGTGGCGAACAATTGGAGAGGCCTACGTCCTGCAGTGGACTGCGATAGGCTGATGATGATGATGATGAAACACACACCTTGTTAAGTCCCGCGGGGTATAACGCGGAGCCCGTGCCCAGGGTTACGGGTGAAGACCTCAACGGTTGAGTTGGCGGAGATGGAAAGCATCGGTTCGGCAAATTAGGCGGAAGAGGCTACGGATCTGGGGTACCGTAGGCGACATTCAGGTGTAATCTGAACAAGTCGGCAATCCCTGCAACCAACCCGACTCCTCACGTAATGACTCGTCATTCCTGAAAACACAGCTGGAGAGGTCGGGAGAAGAACATGGATTATGGGGGCAAGTCCGTGCTCTTGCACAACTGCGTACCAGGCATACAGCGCCTATGGAGAGGTCACTCCACCCGTGTGTACGTTACCTTAGTACGGTAAGACCATAGAATAATAACAAGACTAGAAACCTAGTCTGCGCCAGCAATTTGAAGTAACTCAATTGGAGCCGTACGGCTCCCAACGCCCGGACCGCTCCGCAGTCGTCCATGTCAATGCCTGTCAAACGCATCTCGCGAAAATTAATTTACTATGACGATTTGTGCGGTGAAATTTTGTCACAATAGGGTATTTGACTAAGCTCGAGATTTTACAAAATATAAATATTTTATCAAAATATAGATAAATATGTGCCAATAGCAAAAACTCTCAATTAAAAATATAACGTCTAGCCGGTTTTATGGTCATTCAAAGATTCATGGGCAAGTCCATTTTAAAAGTATGAAATTATTAAAAAACAATTATACCATTGAATAACCCATACAATTTGCACCAACTATTATAATAGAACCATTGACATAAACGAAACATTTAATATAGCTACCATACAAAATTCAAATGAAATGCATACAAAATACTTGTGTGTGACGTCACATCTAAGTAGCCATTTGTATGGAGCGTTTTGGGTTTGCCCAAAATCATGTGATTTTAAAGTTGTGATATCTCAGGTAGTTTAAATGAGAATCAAGTAATTCTTTCAACGATGTTCATATCATTGAGAGGTCTTTCGAATAAAAAAATAAATAAAAAATAGTCAAATACCGTATTATTCGGACAAGCATAAGAAGTGTAATAACATCACTTTTCACATGAAAGCCTTCAATATTTCATAGTATGTTGTGTTTTATAAGCTAAAAATACAAACGATTTATTAAAATGCTCAGTGTTACCAGATAATGAAAAAAATTTTTTTCCCCATTTCAACTTTATTGTAAGATTTGATTGCTCAGACTGATTAATTGAATCAGTTGCAACTGATTTTTACAGTGTGAAGCAGTGTCTCTACTGTGTTTCGCTGCGTGAGTGTGGGTACCGGAACTTTTATATGCTAAAAAATAAATATGCAAGAATTTATTCATTTAATAATAATTTCAAGATTTATGTAGGTTGATGTGTTTCTGACAGTGCAATACATGGATCCACACTTCACTCGAATTGAAACTCACCCTGATAACCCTTAAAATAAGTAGGCAGCTCTTTATTAATTTCTTTCTTATTCATTATTGTATGGTCAAGGCATCACAAATATCAAAACATAACTTGCTAACTAATATTATAATCACAGTTAGGCAGATACTTGTAAGCGTTGTTCTAGGTACAATTAAAACAGTACAGTTACTACAATAACCACTTCCCATGTTTTAGGGAAATATGTTGTGACTGGTAACATTAATTAGGATTTTTATGTTGATACTACGTACATAGTACCAACTTGAGAAACCAAATTTGTGCTTCAAATTTGAGGTGACAGCAGTATGGAAACTATCCTTCTAGTCTTGTTATTATTCTATGGGTAAGACCATGATTCTTGATTTGGGGAGTCTGGTAATTATAATGAAACGACTGCCGTCTGGCCTTCACAACCCCTAGACAGGGAAATCAGATCAAATGAATCACTGTTACACGTTCAGAATCATTATTAATATCCTCCAACCGATTACAGCTACGGCGACCAAACTCAACGATCAGCCACGTACGCAGGATATATTATAGTGCTCAAGTGTGTACGCAAACACAAGTGCAATATTTATTCCCTTACCCTCATATTCCGATGGAGCATCAGCGTGACACGACCGATTAAGGAACGGGCGCAGGACCAACGGCTTAACGTGCTTTCTGAGGCACGGGGTTACAAGACCGCCAACTTCCAGACTCTGGGCTGACACTAAGATTTTCTTATCGATAACTTGGGTACAAATTTTTGGCCTGACCCGGGGTTCGAACCCGGGATTTCTTGCGCAGCCGTCGCATTATAGTGCGACCTACTAACCAACGAGGCGGTCATATAATATTTTTTTATATGAGAGGTGGCAGACGAGCACAGTCCCACCACCAGCCCATGGTCCTTCCTACCGTCTCGGCATACGGACCGAATCTTGGGAGACGCTCACCAGGTACAGGGCTAAGGGCTATTTCCCCGGTGCGTTTCTCCCTACAAAGTCTGTGTTTGTGTCCCATCTCAATGTCACTTCTCCCCAAATGGGGCGTGAAACACCACAACACAAGCGACTCGCGCTCGGGCAGTTCCACATCAATCAATCTCCTTCCTAATGTTAAGCCTTGACGTGGCAGACGAGCAGACGGATCACCTAATGGTAAGCAATTCGCCGCCCATGGACACCCGCAACACCAGTGGAGTCACAAGTGCGCTGCCAACCTTTTCCCCTTCCCCCCCATTGCCCTCCCACTCCCCTTCCTCACTCACACGGCCTCATTCAATATAGAAAGGAGAACCGAATACTGTAGTGGTCTCTCCTATGTTGATTGTACAGGTGAAGGAGGAAGTGAAAGAACCAGAACCCCCGCCGGAACCGGAAGCAGCTCCCGTAGAAGAAGCGCATGAAAAGGAACCAGTTGTAGAAGTGGTGCAAGAGAGGTATTTGTTTTTTTTTTTACTTTTTATGTGATATGTGGTAGACGAGCAGACGGATCATCATCATCATCATCATCATCAGCCCATTTAAGTCCCCACTGCTGGGGCACGGGCCTCCCTCAATTACACGAGGGGTAATTGCCATACTCACCACGCTTGGCAGACGGGTTGGCGAGGGTTTTGATATAAATGCAGAGTTTTCCTTCTCTGGGTGCTGATGATCATGTCAGCAGCTTTACCTTAGTCGCCTTTTACGACACCTCGGTAAGAGTGAGGGTGGCCTATTCTACTCTGCCGGGACCACACGGCCAAGGCCAGCAGACGGATCACCTGATGGTAAACGATAGCTGCCTTTCAAGGCCACCCGCAACAGCAGTCTTTACTGTGGGAGAGCCACGCTTCGGCAATTGTATCGTCTTTAACACTGTGTCGAGGGAGATGTCACGTGACAACTTGTTTGTACCTAATAGTCTTAATCCGTATCGGCAGAATCCGTAGGTCGATAAAACGAAAAACACCGGCGTTTTATTGAGTGACTGTGACTTTGACTGACTTCGACTGTTGACTAACCACTTATTCTCAACAAGTTACTTGACATTGGCGAGATTTCTTCGGGTAGAGCAATATTATATAAAAAAAGACATTCTAATCAAACTGTATTTAACGGATATAAATCGTAAGTACATTATCCAGTCTGTGATGATGGGGGCTTTCGCGTGCGAAAAATCTGCAAGATGGCGTATTTATAGACCTGAGATCCATATACAAGGTGATCGAAAAATCTTCAAGATGGCGTATTTATAGGCCTGAGATCCATCTACAAGGTGATTGTGTATTTTTAGACGTGATACGTCAAATTTTCAATTAACGAATAAATCAGCCAATGATGTTGAAGTTGGACCTCTTCGACCTTTGGATGTTTCACACACGATAGTCCCCATTAAAATAAATATTTTTTAGCGTTCCTATCTAATTCCTCAGCAGCGAACCAACCCCAGAAGTGGTCCCAGCAGAACCACCGGTGCAGGCGGTGAGCACCCCCCCTCCCGAGGAGGTGGTCGCCCCCCCAGACCCGGTGGACATCCCGCTACCACCGGAGCCGGAAGAACCGCAGGTGGAGGAAGAGATTGCAGGTATATATTGATAGGTAGTTCGTTACATACTATACCCAAAACTGGAATTCAAGACCAAAAAATCTACTATAATGTTGCCACTGCAATAAAAAAACCGTACAATAGTATATACCTATTTCTTAAAAACATACGCTGACATAATTTGTTTATTTTTAATTTTAATTATACAATATAAAGAAGTAATTTTATTGACTTATATTCACAAAAATACAAGACACTTTAATATAAACTTAATCATCCGTAATGTTTGGTAGAAAAGCTGGTATTGAGCCTGTGTCACTTCAGGTGTTAATAACATTTGAACTGATTTGTTGTTGTTTCGTGCAGTAAGGTGCCGCAAAGAGATATTAATATAGGAATCTTTGAATTTTAAACGTTTTAAACAATGCTATTGTGTGTTGAGTGAGTTGTCACGTGAACAACTAGCTAGGACCTAAGAGACTCGTTTTATTGAGTGACTTCGACTGTTCACACTGGCATAATATAACTTGACAATTTTCTTTACGAGTTATTTCGCCTAATAACGCCTTAAATCTAAAACATGTGCAAAACTGGACGAATTAATTACTGGAGTGGTGGAATACTTTATTCTACAAGTGAACGACTCAGATTCCGTAGTCAGAGATTCTGACATTAGTGATGGTGAAGATGAAGATGTAATTAAGTTTCTATTTTTTGAGAAAATCCTTATCAGTCTGTATACACTTAAATTGCATGAAGATATTTTTAATTCTTTGATGCAATTCCAAAAATCGTATAATTAATATGTTTACCTTTACACTCTGTATAAAGTCAATTATTAATTTTATGATTCCTCTGTTGTCTGATATCAGACAACACAAGTGCTTAAGTTAGTTTGTACAGAGTCAGAATCAATATCTGAGATGTTAAGATTTCATCATCATCATCATCATCATCAGCCCATTTAAGTCCCCACTGCTGGGGCACGGGCCTCCCTCAATCACATGAGGGGTAATTTCCATACTCACCACGCTTGGCAGACGGGTTGGCGAGGGTTTTGATATAAATGCAGAGTTTTCCTTCTCTGGGTGCTGATGATCATGCCAGCAGATTTACCTTAGTCGCCTTTTACCTCACCTCGGTAAAAATGAGGGTGGCCTATTCTACTCTGCCGGGGATCACACGGCGTTAAGATTTATTAATGTACAATTTTCAGAAATACCGATACCAGTGGAGCCGGAAGTTCCAGTGCCAGAGGAGGTCACAGAAGAAGCGGTAGAGGAAGAGGCTGACCAGCTGGAGACGGAAGAACTGGTGGCAGAGGAGACAGTCGTCGAAGAAGAAAAGAAGGGCATCATTCATGATGAGGTGAGAATCTTCTTGCTGGTTCTTCTCGGTAGTAATAATCAGTGGTAGATTACATAATATTTGACATTCATAAATTTTCTGTATGGACTTGAATTGAATAAAAATGTTTTTGATCTGACAAAGGTAGTTGTGGGTCTTTGTCGATTTTTTCGACGTCGAAACGTAACCGTTTTTACCCGACTACGGCAAAGCAAAAGGAGGGTTATGATTTTGACAGGCTATGTATGTATGTATGTATGTATGTATGTATGTTCATCTGTTTCCACGTAACTTCTTAACTACTTATCAGAATTCGACAAATGACATATCATTATAAGCGTCTTGATCGTCCGCTGGTTAGCTAAATGAAGTTTCACAAAATCTAATGTGGCGCCCTCTAGCGGACAAAACATACAGAGTAAAAAAATAAAGTTATGATAAATATGCCGTGTTTGGTATCATTTGAAAGCGCTTGACTTGTACATTTTGAATATATATATATATATATATATATTACTAGCACTTGGACACCAAAATAGTACAAATAAAATAAAAGTAAAAAAACTAAAACCCAACTACGACAAAAAACGTCGCTGAAAAAGTATAAAACAAGCCTTCGTTGTCAATTTATGCAATATTCACTATGTAGAGATAAAATTTCATGTTTGGAAAGGCGTAGTCACACGTTAAATATGCTACCCTTTGACAACGTGTGACTGCGGATTTCCAAACATGAAATTTTATCTCTACATAGTGAATATTGCATAAATTGACAACGAAGGCTTGTTTTATACTTTTTCAGCGACGTTTTTTGTCGTAGTTGGGTTTTAGTTTTTTTACTTTTATTTTTTGCTAGAACAATGAATAGTCCTCGAGACGGTCCTCATTCGCAACTGGTTTCATTGTATGGAGATGGGCAAGTGGTGACAACGCACTGGAGACCTATTATTGATTTACTCATATGGCTTAGCGTCGTCGCATGTGACGTACATAGATAAATAAATATACTTTATTGCAAAAAAACACAACTTAATAAAACTAGGCATTACAGAAACTTAATTGTACAATTTCGGCGGTCTTCCACCAGACAACCTTCAAGCAAAGGACATTTGATAGTAGAGAAGGGGTAGGTGGTGCAAAATAGAAAAGGGCAATAAAAGTGAACTGTATATATATAATCATCATTCATCATCAGCCCATTTAAGTCCCCACTGCTGGGGCACGGGCCTCCCTCAATCACATGCGGGGTAATTGCCATACTCACCACGCTTGGCAGACGGGTTGGCGAGGGTTTTGATATAAATGCAGTTTTCCTTCTCTGGGTGCTGATGATCATGCCAGCAGCTTTACCTTAGTCGCCTTTTACGACACCTCGGTAAGAGTGAGGGTGGCCTATTCTACTCTGCCGGGGACAGAGAGGCTGTAACCCCGAAATTGTTTAAAAAAGATCCGGTTTAGTAGCTAAAAATTAAAATCGATTGGCGTCGCTAGTGTGCCCTACCCGTCACCTTAACATTAGGTGATGTTGAGGTCAAATGCTTGTATGTCGTATCATAAAAAAATCCGTTTTGCAGGTCCTGAGACCTTTAACAACGCAGGTACAAACACCAAAGATTTAAAAAATCATAACCTTCTTGCTTTGCCGTAGTCGGGTGATAATATTTTTTTTCTGTTTTCAGGACTCTATGCCCCTAAAAGAGATGTTGAAAGAAGAATCTCTGCCAGTGAGCCAGGAGCCGGAAGTGAAGATCGAGAGGGAGACAGAAGACACGCACACTGAGACGGATGACGACACACCCATGGAGGTAATAACTATATTATGTAGATACTATCGTTACTCGTAAACAAAAACACTTTCGTTACTCGTAAACAAAGAACTATCGTTATTCGTAAACAAAAAACTATCGTTACTAGTGAACAAAAAACGATCGTTACACGTAAACAAACATCTATCCTTACTCGTAAACAAAAAACTATTGTTACTCGTAAACATAAAACAACAATTGTTACTCGTAAACAAAAAACTATCGTTACTCGTAAACAAAAAACTATCGCTACTCGTAAACAAACAATTATCGTTACTCGTAAACAAACATCTATCCTGACTCGTAAACAAACCACTATCGTCTTCGTTAACAAAAACACCATCGTTACTCGTAAATAAAGAACTATCGTTACTGGTAAACACAAGTATATCGTTACTCTTAACAAAAAACGACCATTACTCGTGAACAAAAAACTATCGTTACTCTTACCAAAAAACGACCATTACTCGTGAACAAAAAACTATCGTTACTCGTAAACTAACCACTATCGTCACCCGTAAACAAAAATCTATCGTTAGGTACTCGTCGATTTTTTTACGAGCAACGATATTATCGATAATTTGTACTCACCTCATCACAGCGTGTGATTCCTAGTTGCGTCCAAAGCTGTAACTTCGAAGCCCGGGGTACGCATAGAGCATGATATTGTAGGTATAAAATATATCTTCTCTATTATAACCTTATAGTAGTATATTTTATATAATTTGTGTAGGTTATATTGTATTATAGTAAGTTAATATTCGTATATATTAGTGTATGATAACGTGTTTATTTATTTATTTATTATCTAGATATATGTATTTATACTATAATTTACTTAATCAATATTCAAAATCAAAAGGATTGCACCACCCTCACCTCTTCTATCTAATGTCCTTTACCTGAAGGTTGTCTGGTAGAGATCGCTCCCAGCGATAAGACCGCCTAAATTGTACATTGTATCTCTGTATACTTAACTTTTAAGTTTTGTATGTTGTGCAATAAAGAGTATCTATCTATCTTACTATGATCCAGAATTCGGGAAATCTGGTAATTACAACAAGGCGACTGCCGTCTGACCTTCGCAACCCTTAGAAGGGGAACTAGACCGATTGGATCATGGTTACACGTTCAAATTGGGTCAGGCCAAAAATGTGTACCTAAGTTTTCGGTAAGAAATTCTTAGTGGCAGCCCGGAGTCTGGAAGTCTGCCGTTGGGTCCTGCGCCCAATCCCTCTCTGGTCGTGTCACAGTAGTGTCCCATCGGAATATGAGGGTAAGGGAATAGAGAGTGCACTTGTGTTTGCGCACACACTTGAGCACTATATTATATCCTGCGTACGCGGCTGATCGTTGAGATTGGCCGCCGTAGCCGTAATCGGTTGGAGGATTATACACGTTCAAAATCATTATTTCAACAAATGTTAATCTACAATTTTGAGAATTTATCCGAAACCTACAGGTCTCCTCACGTTGATTCTCCTTTCCGCCGAGGTAATTGTAGAAATCATCGTCAGCCCATTTAAGTCCCCACTCCTGGGCACGGGCCTCCCTCAATCACATGAGGGGTAATTGCCATACTCACCACGCTTGGCAGACGGGTTGGCGAGGGTTTTGATATGAATGCAGAGTTTTCCTTCTCTGGGTGCTGATGATCATGCCAGCAGCTTTACCTTAGTCGCCTTTTACGACACCTCGGTAGGAGTGAGTGTGGCCTATTCTACTCTGCCGGGGACCACACGGCCTTTGTAGAAATACGCACATATATTTGAAAAATCTAGAGGTGGACGCGCGGATTCGAACCTACGACCTCATGTCTCCTACGGAAGGCGCGTTCTTATACTCTGAGTTAAAATACATTGGTTCTATCGATAATTTTACTGTCGACATAAAAAAATTATCGATATTATTAACAGTTTTTAGACTGACTGGATGGCGCAATTGGTAGTGACCCTGCCTCTTACGCCAAAGGTCGTGGGTTCGATCCCCACCCTGGACAAACATTCGTGCGATGAATACTTGTGTTTGTTCGGTGTCTGGGTGTCTTGTAATATATGTATTTAAGTATATATTTGTGTTCCTCTGTTGTCTGATATCTGTAACACAAGTGCTTAAGCTACTTAGTACTCAGGTCAACGTATGAGATGTTGTGAGAATTATTAATAGTGTTTTTTTATACGCTGCTCTCTGCGCTATTTTTTATGCGCAGTTTGTAACTTTTTATTCTGTGATTTTTTTTTCATGGAATGGGGAGCATTGACATGGTACGATAGGATGATACTATCGATGGGGTAGTTGTTTTTGAAAGATTTTGTATGGCTTTCTCATTCTTTGCAGCTAAGCAGAGAAGAAGAGAAGGACGGTAAGAAGAAACGGGACTACTCTCGAAAGAAGAAGTCTGACTCAAGAAGTAAGTATAATATTCTTAGAATGAGGGATTTTGCAAACGATATCCGTTAGTTCAAGAGAAGAGCGTACTCCTTTTTAAAAAGGCCGGCAACGCATTAGCGACCTCTCTGATTTCGCGGATGTTAATGGGCGGCGATGATTAATTCCCGTCAGGTGACTCGCTTGCCCGTCGTTTCGCCTCTAGCATAAAAAAAATAGATGGCGTAGTATTGGGTTAAGTTAAGGTAGTGGTGGGACGCCCTGTTAGTCTAGTGGTTTAAGTACCGGGCCGTGATATCGGGGTCCTGGGTTCGATTCCCGGGTCGAGCGAAAAGTATGTTTAGAATTTTTCGAACATAGCTTGGGTTTGTGATCACCAATCCGCATTTGGCAAGCGTGGTGATTAAGCCTAATCCCATCATAGTAGCGATAACTTGATGTGTATGATGGAGGCCTTTGCCCTGCAGTGGGACAGTTTATAGGCTGATACTTTACAGTGGCGTGGGTGGTGGATGACCTTCCTTGTTACCCCCCCCCCCCTCCTCCCCCTCCCTAGGATGATGAAGCTTAGGTTTGCACCCCCTCTCCCCCTTCCTTATTCCCCTAAACTAAAGTGCCGCATCCCGTGATTTCTTCACCCTAGGATAAAACCTACATTTCTCTCTAAAAAGTTAAACGTTTGCTAAACGGTGACGTTATAAAAGCTATTTGACTTGTTTTGAAAAACCTTCTCATATTTTTTATTGGTGTATTTTTTTTTAATCAGCCTATAAACTGTCCCACTGCAGGGCAAAGGCCTCCATCATAGAAATCAAATTATCGCTACTATCATGGGATTAGGCTTTGGATTCGGATTTCGGATTGGTGATCACAAACCCGAGCTATGTTCGAAAAAATCGAAACATACTTTCCGCTCGACCCGGAAATCGAACCCAGGACCCCGAGATTCCCCGAGAACCTTCGGTTTACCTCATAATATTTATTTCACGCCGTGTGGTCCCCGGCAGAGTAGAATAGGCCACCCTCACTCTTACCGAGGTGTCGTAAAAGGCGACTAAGGTAAAGCTGCTGGCATGATCATCAGCACCCAGAGAAGGAAAACTCTGCATTTATATCAAAACCCTCGCCAACTCGTCTGCCAAGCGTGGTGAGTATGGCAATTACCCCTCATGTGATAGAGGGAGGCCCGTGCCCCAGCAGTGGGGACTTAAATAGGCTGATGATGATGATGATTTATTTCATTATTTCCTTTACTTTATTTTGTGTTACAATTAAACTGTATGGCTTGGTATAATGATGACACAACATTGTATGACAGTTTCGCGATTAAAAAGAGAGTTTTTTTTTATCAAAAGGCTAACGCTTATATTGATAAACAAAAAATACAATCTTGAATTAAATGAATCTCCCTCTTCACATGTTATTATATATATATTGTCCATATGTTTACATTTTTACGTCGTCTGTTTGTATTGTCCATGTGTATGTTTGTTTTGTTTTAGATGATGTCAAAACCGATTAAAATAGATTCCACTCGTCACACCGGTCAATCTATTAATTAACGTGTCTCTCTAATCACTCGACATTGGCAGAATTATAGATGTGTCGAAAGACACAGTAGCAGCCATTTTATTAAAAATAAAATACAATCTTGAATGGCAACTGGTAGAGACTCCAGTTGCCATTTAAGATTGTATTTTTTTTTTATTTATATATTGATAAGTGGGCACGTTGCAGCGTGTTCCGGTTCGGAGAGCGCGCCGGAGTCGCCGTCGGCCAGCGACGCCGAGCGACAGCATCGCCTGTGGAAGAAGTCCGTCATGCTGGTCTATAGCAGGTGATACTAACAACTCTATACATATATACTCCGTGTTTTTAGGGTTCCGTACCTCAAAAGGAAAAAACGGAACCCTTATAGGATCACTTTGTTGTCCGTCTGTCCGTCCGTCCGTCCGTCTGTCAAGACCCTTTTTCTCAGGAACGCGTGGAGGTATGAAGCTGAAATTTACATCAATTACTCTACTGTCCCTTTAAGCTGTGAAAATATCAAACTTCTAAGCCAAGCCAATCAAAAGATACAGCCGATTATGTCGATATTTTCAACAAATTTTCGACACTCGCAAAGGAATCAAAACCTACAGGGTACTTCCCGTAAACTCAGAATCTTGGAATTTGGCATGAAGCATTGTCATATAATGCAAATATAGGAAAAATTCCGAAAATCACATTTTTTTAGTTATATAATATAATAAAAATATTTTAATAAAATGACACTTACTACCTTATTTCTCACGAAGGAATAAAGGTATCAAATTGAAATTTATACCAAATACCTAGGTCTACTGTCCCTTTTAGCTGTGAAAAAATCAAACTGCTAAGTTAACGCGATCAAAAGCTGTTTATACCGACACTTCGATTGTAAACCGCTACGTTTGTACGACGGAACCCTCGGTGCGCGAGTCAGACTCGCACTTGGCCGGTTTTTTTTATTCTATGGCTCTACCCCAAAGACTACTATTCCAAGTGATACTAACAACTCTATATATACTCCGTATTTTTTTAATTCTATGGTCTACCCCAAAGACTACTATAGCAGGTGATACTAACAACTCTATATATACTCCGTATTTTTTTAATATTATGGCGCTACCCCAAAGACTAATATTGCAGGTGATACTAACAACTCTATATATACTCCGTATTTTTTTAATATTATGGCTCTACCCAAAAGACTACTATTCCAGGTGATACTAACAACTCTATATATACTCCGTGTTTTTTTATTCTATGGCTCTACCCCAAAGACTACTATAGCAGGTGATACTAACAACTCTATATATACTCCGTGTTTTTTTTATTCTATGGCTCTACCCCAAAGACTAATATTGCAGGTGATACTAACAACTCTATATATACTCCGTGTTTTTTTATTCTATGGCTCAACCCCAAAGACTACTATAGCAGGTGATACTAACAACTCTATATATACTCCGTGTTTTTTTAATTCTATGGTCTACCCCAAAGACTACTCTTGCAGGTGATACTAACAACTCTATATATACTCCGTGTTTTTTTAATTCTATGGTCTACCCCAAAGACTACTCTTGCAGGTGATACTAACAACTCTATATATACTCCGTGTTTTTTTAATTCTATGGTCTACCCCAAAGACTACTCTTCCAGGTGATACTAACAACTCTATATATACTCCGTGTTTTTTTAATTCTATGGTCTACCCCAAAGACTACTCTTGCAGGTGATACTAACAACTCTATATATACTCCGTGTTTTTCTTATTCTATGGCCCTACCCCAAAGACTACTGTTGCAGGTGATACTAACAACTCTATATATACTCCGTATTTTTTTAATATTATGGCGCTACCCCAAAGACTAATATTGCAGGTGATACTAACAACTCTATATACTCCGTGTTTTTTTATTCTATGGTTCTACCTCAAAGACTACTATAGCAGGTGATACTAACAACTCTATATATACTCCGTGTTTTTTTTATTCTATGGCTCAACCCCAAAGACTACTATAGCAGGTGATACTAACAACTCTATATATACTCCGTGTTTTTTTATTCTATGGCTCTACCCCAAAGACTACTGTTGCAGGTGATACTAACAACTCTATATATACTCCGTATTTTTTTAATATTATGGCGCTACCCCAAAGACTAATATTGCAGGTGATACTAACAACTCTATATATACTCCGTGTTTTTTTATTCTATGGCTCAACCCCAAAGACTACTACAGCAGGTGATACTAACAACTCTATATATACTCCGTGTTTTTTTTAATCTATGGCTTTACCCCAAATACTAATATTGCAGCCACAGATCACCCCCAATAGATTCCGCATCTTAAGCGTTTTGTAAGGCATAAAAGTCACCAAAGTTTGAGGAAAGCACGGGTAGCGGGGAGGGTCACCGAGGTGCTGTGATTGGTTGATTCAAGGTCAAACTTTCATTTGCCCGCAAATAGTGACAGGACACTAAAAGGGCTTCCACTCAGCATGATCCTTCTGACACCTCGACGCTAATCTTCCGTGGATACCGGGTGTAATAAATGCCGTCACTGTGCGCACCAACGTCGCGTCGTAATTATTATTATAAAATTAAATATGATATAAAATTAAATATGCACATCAAATAAAAGAGTTATATGAGTATTTTATACATACAAATAATCTATGGAATGGAATACGATATTAGCCACTTAATAAAATTTGTAAAACTTTCTAATGGGTGGGGGGATATTGTTCCAGCATTTTGTGGCTGCGTTACCAAAGCTGCCACGAAATGAAGCTGTGCTAGTTTTGGGACAAATCAGACGGGTAGCTAGCCTAAATGGGCGTTGGGAAAAATTTAGTTTCTTATGCAGGTAGATAGGGGTTTTATTGTTTATAACGCCGAACAGGAGACATGCGAAATGCAGAGATCTTCGTGATTCCATTTTCATAAGATTATGCTTATTTAGGTGAGGAGTAACATGAGACCTAGACGGAATGGGAAAGAAAAATCGAGCACAAGCGTTTTGGACCCGTTGAATGAGACGGTATCGGCATAATTGAGTTTTGAGAGTATCAATGACTCACAGAGTCTGATTCTAACGTCTACAGACAAGAAGTAACGTATTTTATAGATAACTTTTAGTCTATAAAAGCAGCTCCTAACAACGTCTGTCAACAAAATGATTATGAAAATTGAGTTTCCAATCCATTAGTACGCCTAAATTGCGGGTCTTAACTATACGTTCAATAATATTATTTTTAACTGTAATAACAGGACTGCAACTACTGATTTTATCTATTTGTGACTTGGAACCTTAACAACTTAGATTTGCATGGATTTAATACTAAACTATTATTTACTGACCATTCTTCGATTCTATTTAAGTCTTGGTTTAGATTTTGAACGGATATTAGGGTGTCTTTAGGGTGAAAAGAAATATAAATCTGGATGTCGTCGGCATAAATATGATAATTACAGAATCGAATGGAATTAATTATATCAGCACAAAACAAAATAAAAAGAATAGGTCCTAATATAGATGCTTGTGGAACTCCGCGATCAGAAGAAGCAGCTTGGGAGCGCTTTTTTACGCCATTATCTTTAGAGATTTCCACTCGTTTGGGTACGTTATTTGAGATAGCTAGAGAACCATCTTACAGATTGGCTATCGAAACCGTAGAATGCTAACTTGGACAGAAGTAAACTATGGTTTATTGTTTCGAAAGCCCGTGTGAAATCCAATAGAACCAACATGACACCCTCCCCTTTGTTTATTCCATTCAATATGTCATCCATCACATTTAAAAGAGCAGTCGAGGTGCTGTGATTGCGACGGAAGCCAGACTGTTTTTGAGGCAGGATGTTGTTATCCTTCAAAAATTGCGTGAGTTGCGCGGAGATGGACACCCCAGGGGTTTTAGTTAGGGTTTGAGTCCCACACACCACCTTGTTCCCTACATGTAGCAAGGTGACGGCCATGATGGTTTCCTCTGGGGTAAAAAAAAGGTGGGTTATGATCAGGGTCATTTCACTTAGTACTTTTTTCCTCAGTATGAGGAAATAAAATTTATTTATTTTTTTAATTTATTTATTTATTTTGGCTCACAAAACAAGTTACATTCATAAGATAAATATTGGTAAAGTTATAGTTTGGAACTAGAAGGTAACTCTTAACATGCAAGCACATTATGAAATATTTGTGGGGTGTAACATCAAATTAAACTAGGCTAAACTTACAAAATAACAGAAACCGAAACAAGGCCAAGATAAGTCCATTGCGAATTTAACAAGAAAGAAATAATAAAAATTAAAAAGGTAGGTACCGAAGCAATCCACTTGTGAGGACGGAAGTTCTCACGAGTACAAAAACTTCTGCACCTCGTTTTTAAATTTAAATGACATTTGATGTTTAAATATGTCGTTATATAATAATTCAACGGTTTTCGTTAGATGAAGCTTGTAAAAAGCAGATGTATCTTTAAAAAGCAATCGAGCAGTTGGTTCGGCTTTGTTTCGGTAGATGTCAGTATGCAGTTTTACATCGCGCTAGTAAAGCGTGTTTCCGAAACAATGACCTTAAGCCGCCTGCCCACATTAGTAAATTAAAAAAAAAGTATGAGAAATAAACCAGAGACCTAGAAGGTAATGGGAATTTCGTTATATAGCAAATAAAATTATTTCTGATATTTTATTTAATCGTCTCCCTGACAGATTCTCGAAGGTGGTGGCCTTGCTACATAGCGGTTGAGTTTTGGTCGTTTTCCTCTAGATGGCGCTAGCACTGGCTAGCCGACTGATGCCTCTAACTCACTATTTATAAGTTTCTCTATGGTTTTGATTTGACCTGTATGTATGTTTGTTCATCTGTTCCCTCATAACTTCTAAACTAGTTATCATATTTGAACAAATGAGGTGTTGTTAGAAGCGTCTTGGTTGTCTTCTGGTTATAGGCGACATGACATCACGTTAAATTCACTACAGCGCCCTCTAGGGTACTTTGAGTAAGGAACTAAAAAAAAAATTGGTTGACGGTACCGTGTGAGGTATCAAATGAAAGAGCTTTTATAGCACATTTCAAATATTTTTATTAACATAACTAAAATAATATGTTAAATAAAAATAAAGTTTAAAAACTAAAACCCAACTACAAAAAAAAACACGCTCTAAAAAGTACAAAACAAGAAAATTGTCTCTGCTGAAATGATTATGCCGTATCGCCGTGGTCGTATGCCACCTACTGTAGCAAAACAGATTCTTTATTATAATTGGAATAATAGCCATTGTTGTTACAGAGAAATGATATTCAGGTTTGTTTTTTTTTATGATATAGGTGGCAGACGAGCCGACGGATCACCTAATGGTAAGCTATGACCGCCGCCCATGGACACCTGCAACACCAGTGGTGTCACAGGTTGCTTACTTTTCAATCCCCCTTCCCGTGGATTGGGCCTCCGGTACCCTCACTCACGTAGCAATACTACGGGAACTACGGGAGTATCCGGGCAGGAAATCCAGGGATGCTTATGAGTTAAAGAAACGCGTGTGTAGTTAATCGTGGGTTTATTCCGGACCGTCATCCTATACCATAATCCATCCTACCCTAAACTATACTTATAATTTATTATGTAGAACCAAATGACTATCTACATTACAAGGTATGTGGTAATAAATAAATAAATAAATATTTCACAACATCACATACATTGATGTGACTCCGAGATAGGTAGCTCAAGCACCTGTGTTACGGATATCAGAATCAACAGTGGGATTACAATATATACATATAATACTTTTTTTTTGTAAATACATACTTATAATACATAGCAAACACCCAGACCAATACAAACAGACATGTTCATGCACACAAATGTTTGTACTGTGCGGGGATCGAACCCGCAACCCTTGTATCAGAGGCAGCGTGCACTACCAATGTCCCAATCGGGTCGTCAAAATCTATGGAATGAAACTTGGTTAAAATGATGAACCTTGACCGTAGGGAAACCACGCTCCGACATGAATGAGCCGGTTCGACCGGAGTATTACCACGGCCTCACAGAAAACCGGCGTGAAGCAGCACTGTGCTGTGTTTCGCTGCGTGAGTGTGGGTACCGGAGGCCCAATCCGGGGGAAAGGGGGGTTCAAAGGTTGGACTTGCGACTCCATTGATGTCGCCGCTATTGGCGGCGGCAATCGCTTACCATCAGGTGAAACGCTTGTCTGCCAGTTATCACATCAAAAAAAGTAATAAAAATCTATGGTATGGAACTTGGTTAAAATGATAAACCATATGTCAAGAGACAGCTGTCATTCAAATCGAGGTATATTTTACAGAGTATAGACGGCCTACGATTATTTGGCACGTGGTAAAAGTCTGAACTAATACCGTTTTGACATTTTCACCGTTATTATTTTATTGTTTACATCTAGAAAACCTCATAATGGGTATCGCGATTAAAGCTATTTAGCATGTTAGATCAAAAAAATAACCGAAAAAAAATATCGGCTTTTCCATACATTATAGCCGGGTGGAAATTCAATTTTGTGTACTCATTGACACAAGCCCTCTTATTCCAAAACGTGGTTTAAAACAAGTAGTGTGATTAAGTCTTGGAATAACTGAAGAACTAGAATAAACATTATTACAAAACTAAGTTTATCGTTATTTAGTATATTAACTTTAATACTATAGTTAAACCACCCGGACCTCTAGTTTAAAATGAGTACTAAAATAATAACCTCAAAAGTTCGATTCAGTAACCATGACAACTTATCCCTGTGACAGTTCATACCGTTTTACACTAAAGTTATTTGTGAGAAAGTGGCTAATTTATTTTTGGGATTTAATCCCAAAAATATAAGCAATTCCTATGCATATTACTTGGAAACCTTACTTAGGTAAATATTTTAATTGCTTAAAAACCATTCTTTAGAATTTTTACTTCAGACAACAAAATAAGGTTATGTAAAATGAAATGTCACTGAACGAATGATTGAATGATTCGATCAATTTTGACACTATCCTGCGGTATTAAGATTGTCTATGGTTAGTCGAGGATTTGTAATAAAAATTTAAGAACTAACATTATTCCGTAATAATCATGAACTTGCTAGTTTAGGATTAAAAGCGGTGTCAGAGCAGTTTTGTAATAAGAGGGAAGGAATCTCGAATTTTAGTTTCGCGTTTTTCCGCGGGACTTCGGCGTCAAGGTGGTGAAGCTTTTAATATATCTAGTGTTTCCGGTGTCTTTGCAGGCTATGCGCACACAAGTACGCGTCGCTGTTCCTCCGACCAATCAGCGACGAGGAGGCGCCCGGGTA
Source organism: Marasmia exigua (assembly GCA_019059595.1). Lineage (NCBI taxonomy): Eukaryota > Metazoa > Arthropoda > Insecta > Lepidoptera > Crambidae > Marasmia > Marasmia exigua. The sequence goes on along the minus strand of CM032491.1, from coordinate 4,514,056 downwards.
CAGCATGGTGGTGAAGCGGCCCATGGACCTTACGGCCATCCGGAGGAACATCGACAACGGCCTCATCAGGTACGCCGGTAGCACAGCTGTGGATACCAGACCACAACCGGCGAGGAGGCGTGGGTACAGCATGGTGGTGAAGCGGCCCATGGACCTCACGGCCATCCGGAGGAACATCGACAACGGCCTCATCAGGTAGGCCGGTAGCACAGCTGTGGATACCAGACCACAACCGGCGAGGAGGCGTGGGTACAGCATGGTGGTGAAGCGGCCCATGGACCTCACGGCCATCCGGAGGAACATCGACAACGGCCTCATCAGGTAGGCCGGTAGCATAGCTGTAGATACCAGACCAACCGGCGAGGAGGCGTCTGTACAGCATGGTGGTGAAGCGGCCCATGGACCTCACGGCCATCCGGAGGAACATCGACAACGGCCTCATCAGGTAGGCCGGTAGCATAGCTGTAGATACCAGACCACAACCGGCTAGGAGGCGTGGGTACAGCATGGTGGTGAAGCGGCCCATGGACCTCACGGCCATCCGGAGGAACATCGACAACGGCCTCATCAGGTACGCCGGTGGCACAGCTGTAGATACCAGACCAACCGGCGAGGAGGCGTGGGTACAGCATGGTGGTGAAGCGGCCCATGGACCTCACGGCCATCCGGAGGAACATCGACAACGGCCTCATCAGGTAGGCCGGTAGCACAGCTGTGGATACCAGACCACAACCGGTGAGGAGGCGTGGGTACAGCATGGTGGTGAAACGGCCCATGGACCTCACGGCCATCCGGAGGAACATCGACAACGGCCTCATCAGGTACGCTGGTGGCACAGCTGTAGATACCAGACCAACCGGTGAGGAGGCGTGGGTACAGCCACAACACCCTATCTCCATAAACGATACGTCGTGTATTTCCCGAGATACATAATTTAAAAAAAAAGTTTTTCGGTGACGTCACAATACTAGCGCGCGCCTGCGCAATTTTAATTTTCTGTAAATTCATTAATACTTGGTCTTTTTTTGATGAAACAAAAACTTGTGTATTTGTGTATTTGACTGACCGGATGGCGCAATTGGTAGTGACCCTGCCTCTTTCGCCAAAGGTCGAGGGTTCGATCCCCACCCTGGACAAACATTCGTGCGATGAACACTTGTGTTTGTTCGGTGTCTGGGTGTAATATATGTATTTAAGTATATATTTGTGTTCCTCTGTTGTCTGATATCTGTAACACAAGTGCTTAAGCTACTTAGTACGGAATCAGGTCAACGTATGAGATGTTGTGAGAATTATTTTTATTATTATTATTATAGATATAAGCTCTACTGAAACCATAGTTTTAAGCAATTTTGTAAACCTATTAAAATTCTCTATAGGTCGGTTTTTTTTACGGTACAGCATACACTAACCGCTATCAGTCCCTGCCGCAAACATTAACCCTTGCCATTGTCGCAGAACGACGGGCGAGTTCCAGCGCGACGTACTCCTGATGCTGTCGAATGCATTGATGTACAACAGCAGCGAACACAGCGTCTACTCCATGGCCAGGGAGATGCACGAGGAGGTGAGTCCACTGACCTTTACCACAGTAGATGTATACGCTAAAGCAGTATAGACACTTTTTTTTTTCTTATGCTAGAGGCGGCCAAACGAGCAAGCAAGTCACCTGATGGAAAGTAATCATCGCCGCCCATGAACATCTGCGAAATCAGAGAGATCGCTAATGTTTGCCGGCCTTTTTTTTAAAAAAGAGTACGCTCTTCTCTTGAAGATTCCTAAGTCGTAGCCGTCTGGAAATACTCCTGCAGCCAAACCGTTCCACAGAACTGAGGTACGTGGTAGAAAGTTCCGGGAGAAACGCACAGTATTAGACCGCCATCCATCGAGAACACAACGAACAAACGCTCGAAATGACGTTTACACGGATTCTAAGGTCCCGTCGGAGTATATCGCGATGTATCCCCTGCCTCTTACGCCAAAGGTCGTTGAACCAAATGAACACTTGTGTTTGTTCGGTGTCTGGGTGTAATATATGTATTTAAGTATATGTTTGTGTTCCTCTGTTGTCTGATATCTGTAACACAAGTGCTTAAGCTACTAAGTACGGAATCAGGTCAACGTATGAGATGTTGTGAGAATTATTATTATTATTATTATCATTATCATCATCATCATCATGTCCCCACTGCTGGGGCACGGGCCTCCCTCAATCACATGAGGAGTAATTGCCATACTCACCACGCTTGGCAGACGGGTTGGCGAGGGTTTTGATATAAATGCAGAGTTTTCCTTCTCTGGGTGCTGATGATCATGCCAGCAGCTTTACCTTAGTCGACTTTTACGACACCTCGGTAAGAGTGAGGGTGGCCTATTCTACTCTGCCGGGGACCACACTGCCACGCGATGTATCGCAGGGACTAAATTCAGGGTTGTCTGGTTTTATTTGAGTGCCGCTTACTTTATTTTGGCAGAGGAAATAAGTATAGAGGAAGTCATAGGATCGGTAATTCATTTGTTGGCTTAAGTATTAAGATATTTAATAAGCTACCACAAAATGTCATTAACCTATCACTGGATAAGTTAAAAGTCTCATTTAAAACCTGCCTAATGAAGAAAGGTTACTATAGTATACAAGACTATATTAAATGATAAGGATTCTTGTTCATGTTAATTGATTGATTAATCTTTTGATTTGTTATTCATAGTAGTCTATTAACTTTCATAATTGTATTTTTTTGCTTCTCAATTGAAACTCTGTAACATCATCAATATTTGAAAAGAGTAACTACTGAGTTTCTTGCTGGTGTCTTCTCAGTAGAAATCGACATTCCGAACCAGCGGTAGATATTATGTACCTATTTTGACATTCATAAGTGTTCTGTGTGGACCTAAATTGAATAATGATTTTTTTATCTTTATCTTATCTTATTAGTTCTAATTTCTAACACGGACCAGATCCTTGTTGCTCATATTACCGATCACGGGCCGTTACTTAAACCACAAGACCAACAAGACGATTTGGGAGTTTTGGGGATTGGGAGGATTTTGTTTTTTTAATGATATCGGGGACAGGTGAGCAGACGTGTTACCTCATGTTAAGCGATTACCGCCCGTCAAAAGAATCACAGGTACGATGCCGGCCTTTTTAAAAGGGAGTGTGTTATTTTGTAATGGGGGGATTATTTTTATAAACTTTCATGCTAATCTGAAAATGTAAGAATAATGTGTCAAAAATGGTGGAGTGTCGATACTGCTTTAGTGGGAAAAAAATATAAATGGAAAATAATATGTACCTATCTTTCTGATAGGTAATCAGCAAACATTTTTTTCTAATTTTATTTTTATTTATTACAAAAGTCCAAAATAAAATATAAAATAAATACACGTGATATCTCCTGAACCCTCCTGATATCTGCGCAGTCAAGGTCACCGCTAGACTTACCTGCCGCGGCTGTACATTGTTTGTATGTGTTTGTCCGCAGGCGGCATGCCAGCTCGGCATGTTACTGGCGGCGCAGGCGCACGCGGGGCTCAGCGCGGCGCCACTAGCTCGGCGCAAGCGCCGTCGCCGCGACAACGCGCCCGTGCCGACACGCCCAAGCGACACTGAACAAAGGACACATCACACTGGACACACCACACTGGACACACCACACTGGACAACCACACTGGACACACCACACTGGACAACCACACTGGACACACCACACTGGACAACTACACTGGACACACACACTGGACACACCACACTGGACACACCACACTGGACACACCACACTGGACAACTACACTGGACACACCACACTGGACACACCACACTGGACTCACCACACTGGACTCACCACACTGGACACACCACACTGGAGACACCACACTGGACCCACCACACTGGCACACCACAATGGACACACCACACTTTACACACCACACTGGACACACCACACTGGACACACCACACTGGACTCACCACACTGGACACACCACACTGGACCACCACACTGGAGACACCACACTGGACACACCACACTGGACACACCACACTGACACACCACACTGGAACTCACCACACTGGACACACCACACTGGACACACCACACTGGAGACAACACACTGGACACACCACACTGGACACACCACACTGGACACACCACACTGGACTCACCACACTGACACACCACACTGGACACACCACACTGGAGACAACACACTGGACACACCACACTGGGCACACCACAATGGACACACCACACTTTACACACCACACTGGACACACCACACTGGACACACCACACTGGACTCACCACACTGGACACACCACACTGGACACACCACACTGGAGACACCACACTGGACACACCACACTGGACCACCACACTGGACACACCACAACTGGACTCATTCACCACACTGGACACACCACACTGGGCACACACAATGGACACACCACACTGGACACACCACACTGGAACACACCACACTGGACAACCACACTGGACACACCACACTGGACACACCACACTGGACACACCACACTGGAGACACCACACTGGACACACACACTGGACACACCACACTGGACACACCACACTGGACTCACCACACTGGACACACCACACTGGACACACCACACTGGAGACACCACACTGGACACACCACACTGGACACACCACACTGGACACACCACACTGGACTCACCACACTGGACACACCACACTGGACACACCACACGGACACACCACACTGACACACCACACTGGAACACACCACACTGGACACACCACACTTACACACCACACTGGACACACCACACTGGACACACCACACTGGACACACCACACTGGACACACCACACTGGACACACCACACTGGACACACCACACTGACACACCACACTGGACACATCAAACTGAACCACACCACATAGCAAAACAGGGTATAACTATCGGTAAACATTTTCAGCCCTTTAACCACCACTTCCTAAAAACATGGATTCCCTCAAAAGCGTGAAGAAGTATCTCGCGGGCCAGTACGACAAAGCCAACGGAAGTGATGTATGATTGCATACCATATGTAGTTATATTTCTTACAATAATAGGCACAGTTAACATATAGTTCCTGTCGGGCATAAAATATAAGTAAAACTAAATTCATTCATTACAATAATTAAGCAATCAACAATAAAATAAATATTATAGATTCTTAACTTCCTTGTGTCTATAGCCATTAAGCTAAAATTTGAATGTTTATGGGGGCTCAAGCGCGCTTTTCACGAGATCCTATCGTGGCGCGGTCTCTACATTATAAACTTATTGTCCTAACTATTATGTAACAATTTTGTTTTATACTTTCGTATTCATTTAATATACTCCGTAAAATATAGCTAGATTATTATGACAGCTGTTTTAATTGACATAAGGTTCATAATTTTAACCAAGTTTCATTCCATTGATTTTACTATAGATCTAAAGATCATTTTTCTGTTACACCAATGGCTGTAAGATATATTTGATGGACTATAAAAAACACATGACAAAAACTTGAATTTTTTTTTTATTACGAAATGTAGGCTAACGCTTGACCACAATCTCACCTGATGGAAAATGACGATGGGGTCTAGGATGTAACGCGTTTGCCTAGGAGATGCCTGTTCACTCTTGCCTTAAAGATGTCCAGATTGTAGTGGTCCGGAAAAACAGACCTTGGCAAGGAGTTCCTTTCTTTAGCTGTCCGCATTATGAACGTGGAGGCAAATCGCTTCGTGCGGATAAGGGGTAAGCCAACAACGTATGGATGAAACCCCTCGCCACGCCTTGTTGTCCGGTGGTGGAATGGGCTAGGGGGGATCAAATTATGCAGAACCTCCGCACACTCACCGAAATGAATCCGGTAGAAGACTGAGAGACTTGCCACACGTCTGCGGTGGTCAAGGCTCTGAAAGGAAATGACAGCAGAGAAGAATTTTAAGCTCAATAAAGAGCTGAAACGCCCTGTTGGTCTAGTGGTTTAAGTACCGGACCGTGATCTCGGAGGCCTGGGTTCGATTCCCGGGTCGAGCGAAAATTTTTTGGACATATCTCGGGTTTGTGATCACCAATCCGCATTTGGCAAGCATGGTGATTAAGCCTAATCCCATCATAGTAGCGGTGTCTTGATTTCTATGATGTAGGCCTTTTCCCTGCAGTAGGGACAGTTCATAGGCTGAATACTTTACTTTACAAAGAGCTGTCAATACGTTGCTTACTTTATACGGTTAATGCTGCAATCTGGCGCCATAACTTTGCAGTACTATCCCTTATTGCAGAAATAATAGGTCTTTTCCTATGAATTTTTCGTTTTTATGGCGATTTTCTTAGAAGTTGTATTTTCCATATTAATTTTTATTTTAATTTGTAAAGTAACTTATTATTGCTATTACTCCATAATTAACTGTGATTTAATAGACAACGTTAAGGAACGTGTACGATAGTTTTTCAGAAAAAAAAAGAAATTAATTAAAAAGTTACAGCCCGATCATGGTTATTCGGCACGTGGTAAAAGTCAGAACTAATGCTGTTTTGACATTTTCGCATAGAAAATACGTTTTACAACGTGCTTTCTGATCTTGGTCGTTCTGTATATTGATGAAAACGTCAATTCTGGCAAGTAAAAAAATGTTTTTTTTTAAATATTTTTTTGCATCGCAAATACAATAATATCTGATCTCTATTTAATATAAACCTTAAAATATAGTCTTAAATCGAAATAAAATTATTGTATGGTGACTTTTTGCTTATTAAATCTTATTGTGTCTAAAAAATCGGCAATTTCATAGGTAAAGACCTATTATTCGAGTATTATTTTAAAATTATGTATTGGAGTAACTTATATACAGGTTTATATATTCCTGCCGCGTTCTGATTAGCTTAAGATCATGAGATTAAATACTGTTTTAGAATAATTCCACGTAAAAATATCCATATGTACGTACAGCCACACATCAAAGTAAACAAGTGTCAAATTTCTTCAGTCAACTCTCACCTTAATGACAAACACGTTTGGTTCAATATCAATGAGGAGTTTTCCAATTACATTAGTCAGTCGGTTTCTCTAAAGTGATAACAGATGGCGCTACCCGTATCTGTATAAAAATCACAGCGATTGGTCACGGCGTTTGAAGTGTTGCCTTAAGGTGACGGATAGGGCACACTAGCGACGCCAATCGATTTTGATCTATTTTAAACAATTTCGGGGTTACAACCTCTCGGCAAACACTCATACTATTTATTAAACAACCATGCACAAATGTTGGGTCCGTTATTGTACGCGAAAAATTGATTCACGCCAAATGCGGCCACTTTTGGCAATAATCCAAAATGAGAGTGCAAACCAAACAGTTAATTGTATTAAATAAATATTATAGGTGTTTGCCCGAAATTGTTTAAAATAGATCCGGTTTGTGCCCTACCCGTCACCTTAATTCATGTTCATTTACCCATGAATGAATGAAAGAGGTTTTATTCAAAATATTTTTTTTATTTTGAATAATCAACAACAATGAACTCCTTGTAAAAAATATAATTCGATAGAAATATTTAATGACACACTGCCCAGTTTCAATCAGCAATGAAAAATATCTCCATACGCCATGGCAGACATTTTTTACAACTTATTTTAGTCTACTTCACGTTAGAAGGGTACAGGGAAAGAAAGATCATTGTCACTTAAGGTTTTTTGAGAAAACTGTTAGTTTTTATTTGAATGAATGAATGAATATAACATTTATTTCGACACACGTACATACAACACAATTTAAATATAACATTATATAATAGAGAAGAAGGATAAAAACACATAGAATCGTGTGCCGAAAGAGGCGCCCGCTCAGCATAATGCCGTGTCGTAACAATAGGTTTGCGTTGCGAGTCTGTCTTGAACCTTGAGCGAACAAAGAAAAAAAAATTAAGAGGGAAAATAATTATTACGCAATGCCCAAGACAGACACGCACCACTGGGGTAGCTTAAACAATAAAAACATGATATTATGTGTAAACCGAATAACATTAATTCAGATTTTTGTTAAATTAGAAAAATTGATGTAAGATTTTTTTATCAAAACAATGTGTTAAATTTACAAAAATGGACTATGATCTTTCTTCCCCTGTACCCTTCGTTTGTATAAAGTGTTATTTTCCCTGTAACCAAACATTATGGTTACTTTGAAATATTAGTAGGTAAACGAGAAAAACTTAGGACTGGGAAATTATCCCATAAATTTAGGAGCACAAGATATGTCATCCAAACCTGAAATAGAGAGACTGCTACACCATCTAGCGAGTAACAAAGTTAATAAATACCTACTGGAAAACAGCTCCTTGAGGAAATTTGACAGACTGCAACCTGATGTGTGCTTGTCTGTACAAATGTATGTACTCGTAAGAAATAAACGCTTACTTTAAATACGTGTTTTATTTTCTATTCATCTGTCATGAAATGTCCACAAGAAATTGCATAACCACTGAGCGCTGAGTGACTGCCTCGGTGGCGCAGTGGTTAGTAGATGGTAAAGCGACGGCTGCGCAAGAGGTCCCGGGTTCGATTCCCGGGTCGGCCCAAAAATTTTTTTAAGTCATAGCTATAGGTGGCAGACGAACAGATCACCTGATGGTAAGCGATTTTCGCCGCCCATGGACACCCGCGACACCAGTGGAGTCACAAGTGCGCTGCCAACTTTTAAACCCTCCCCCGGATTGGGCCTCCGGTACCCTCACTCACAAATACAAATACTTAGTATCAGTCTGGAAGTCTGGGGGTTCCTCAGATCAGAAAGCACGTTGAGCCGTTGGTCCTGCACCCAATCCCTCTCCGGTCGTGTCACGCTGGTGTCGCATCGGAATTTGAGTATAAGGAAATACGGAGTGCACTTGTGTTTGCGCACACCCTTGAGCACTATATACATCCTGGAAGCCTTAATGGATATCGTGAATAAAGTTCATTTAGCGTGTTACCGGCCCATTGATGATGAAGCCTTCCCGTAGTAGATCCGGTTTAGTAGCTAAAAATTAAAATCGATTGTCGTCGCTAGTGTGTACTACCCGTCATCTTAAATCATTTTGATTCTGACTGTGGGTACCTATCTAAATCATTAAACCTAATCTTAATACAACGCGAAAATTCAAAGAAAAATTTGGCAAAGGGGAGGTATCATTATTTTCTTTTAAAATTTCCCGGTTTTTCCGGGGAGGAAACCAGGAAACGATTTTAGCTACTCTGGAGACGTTTGCGATAGGGATGGGTTGCATGTAAATTGTAAAGGAAAATCGGGTTTTGAGAACCGGAACAGGTCGTCCGCGCCAAGGCGCGCCAGTATGGGCCTATTACGAAACCGTCGTAATGAAACGAACGAAAATATACTTCTTGCACTGCGGGAGGATAACTTACCATCGTCTGTATAGTTTCAGTAGGTTATTTTTTTTTATTTTAATATTTTTATTTCTCTTTCACAATATAGCCTTAAATCATTAAAATGATAACTAGCAATAAGAATATAATTTAATAATAGGATCACGGATATTTCAGGAGCCCAATTCTCGGGCTCGTGACATTTGTCACCGTGCTACATATATCACTAAAACATAGTTTTTTTTTGCATGGATTTCATTTCGTGACATCAGCCATGTTTTTTCATGTCGAAAATCCCGATTAATTATCGGAGTTTTTGATATGAAAAAACTCCAGCTCCAGATGTGGTTTTGAATATGAAGGTATGAAGTGGTCTCCGCTAGAGATGTAATACGCCCAAAATGCCAAGGCATAGAGTAATTCCTTGGCATCAAGGGCGGATCCAAGAGCATACTCAGACCACGACTATTCAGAGGGCTACAATGAAACGTCAATCTTTATCTCTGTCCCTTTCTCACGCTCTGTGCGGCGCTTTTGTTTGGACGCGACAGACTTATTCCCCTTCGCTACGGGACGGTTTCGTTGCAAACCCTCGGGGTTGAAACAGCGCAGCTCGACACATCCGACTTTGATTTCTTTCGATTATTTGAGTACCAGCGAAGCAGGTAATCAAATGGAAGTTAGCTACTATTGCACCCATTTCTTCGCCTCGTCGGAGGGAGCTCAACTGGAACTGCAATATACCAGAAACTGTTGGTGGCACACAATAATAGACACAGGCCTAATACTACTCTTTGCACAGGCCGGCTCTGGCTGACATTGACATCGAAGAGTTCTTTAACCTACGCACTATAATCCATTCGGTATGTGAAGGTGAATAGGACAGTTAAAACGTTTCGGATCATGCAAATAAAATAAAAATATTAACCTGTAAAAATTATAACTTTTTTGTGTTCTCATTCTTCCAAAATAACAAGTATTAATCTTTCTCAATTAATCTGAACGAGAACTTAAAATAGTTATTACCAATATAATTTGTAAAAAATATCTTATGAATTGCATAATGCGCTAAACGGAATTTTGCTCATAGGGATTGACACAATAAATCAGTAATCGGGTATAGCAGCCATCTTACCATCGAATCGCGATTCTTGTCTCTCGTGCAAAATATGTCCGGATGGATTGCACTAGGGACCAAGAACGGGTAATTTCCCTTGTTGATGAAGGTGGTTTCGAGGCGGTTGTAATTTTTCAGATTAATAAGATGCATATTATTTCATTATTAATGATTTATTGCGTGTGTACCACTAAGTAAGTGCGCTAATTATGGACCACCATAAGGATTTTGTAAAATAAAACTCAGAATTTTAAAGATTAATCAGCCTTATATATTTTGAACAGTTCGTTAATTATTTGGTATCAAAAACAATTATTAAAATTCTAAAGAAACGTGAACATCTTAGAAATAATCAACATTTTCTAAAATATGACACTTTTGTGCATTTGCAAAAAGTGTACAAAATATGGACCACATGGTTTCATATATGGACCATAGTAAATTAGGTTCAATATTGTTTAAAAAATAAACGTTATAAAAAAAACGTTGGCTAGAAATAAATCAGACAATCATTAAAGATTAAACTAATCGTTGGTACACAATTCACACACATAGAAATCGACATCTTCTATGCCAGCACAGTCTTCATGAGCCCACAGTCTACATGATGCACATCGGATCCATTTCTCTCCATGAACGTCTTCAGAAAAAAACCCATTACAATACAAACATTTTCCATTTTGATTTTGGGAACGATCAGGACTTTCATCGGTACTATCAACGACTGAATAATCACTTTTATCAGAACTTGCAGAAGATGATTTTCTTTCTTTTGACATCTTTCTTTTCTTATGTGCTGTTTTTTTTGGCATTTTCTTTAGCTTTGTTTTTAGTGCTTTCTTTGGCGTGTTTTTAGGCGCGCTCTTTGGCGCATTATTTTTTATGTTTCTTTGTGTCGATGTTTCTAAATCTCGTTTATAAGGTGAAGATGTCAAAATTGTAGGCTTGGTAGCTTTTCTTCCTCTGTTGCTAACAGTTTTCCTTAAACGTGGTATAGGCTGCAACACCTTTGGCGACAAATATGATCTAGAGGATGTAGAGGGACTAACTATTAAATCATTCGTAGTCGGTGTTGACACTCCTGGTTGTGCGTTTGCTTGGTGATTTCCATCAACGCTCTTGGGTATTGGGTTACTCACAGGTTGAGGTTCCGGAGTTACAGCAGCTTTTGGCTCAGGTACGCAGCTATCGGTTTCAGTCACAACAGCCATTGGCTCAGGTATCGGGTTATCAGGAATAATATTCACTGGTGTCGTTATATCGCGCGCTGGATCATTAGAAGTCGCTTCTACTTCTGGAAAATTTTCGTCAATAAAATCATGATCTTCAAAGACGTTTCTATTAACGGGATATATTCCAGTTGCACGAAAACCGCTAATGGCTAATTCTGCACGCTGAGCTCGCATGTAGGCTAGACCAAATAATTCCGCTATATCAAAATGTGTTACTGCTCGAGGTTGCATTCTTAGTCGTTTGCGAGTTTCTTCAGTCAAGTACTTTTTTAATGGACCCATGAATGTTTTATCGAGTGGCTGCATTTTGTGACTTGAGTGTGGAGGCAAAGACAGCAAGCGAACATGGTTTTCTCTGGCTAAATCCACTAATTTGATATTCCTGGTGTGGCTTGCATGGCCGTCTAAAATCAGAAGAACCGGTGATGTAGCACTTGGTTTCACATGCTGTAAAAAATGCTCGAACCATTGAGTAAATAGATCAAGTTCTATCCATCCGGATAGATGACAAGCATGGATGGCACCAACTGGAGCACCTTTCATCAGTAGTGGATTGTCCCGTTTCCTCGGAAATATCATCATCGGCGGGACAAACGTACCACCAGCACTCATACATATCACACAAGTGATCGTTGATCCACGTTCAGCTGACGTTACGGTTCCTATTTGTTTTTTGCCCTTGAGTGCTAGTATCTCCGGCATTTTTGATGGCACCACTGAAATGCCAGTTTCGTCCACGTTATATACATTGGTTGCAGGATACTGAATTTTATCAAAAGAGTCCTCCAACAAGTCAAAGAATGCGTTTACATTTTCTTTGTTAAATCCTTTCATTCTAGCGATTGATGTGCCCGTTGGACGGCGAAAGGATAGGTTAGGATGGCGCTTGAGGAATAACCTCAACCATGATCTTCCCGCAGATTCATTATCTTGTGAAAACGAGTGCTTCAAATTATTTTTTTCCGCTAGCTGGTAAGCCATAGATCTGATGTCCCTGCGTGTAAGACCAAATCCAGATTTTTCAATTTCTAGAATATAATCAGATAATTCAGCTTCCAATTCACTCGGTAAGGTCGATTTTCTTCCAAGTTTATGATTCGTAACGTCGCTAAGTGATTGGTCTTCCATTTTCGATAAGCGTATAAGCGTAGTTTTGGCTACTCCGTATGTTTTGGATGCTTTCAAAAAACCCATTTGCTTATCTCGTATAGCTTTAATTGCATTTGCCATTGCATCTTTATCCCATGTTTGTCTGGTCTTTCCTTTGGTTGTAGAATTTGTAGATGCCATCCTAAAACAATCAGATAAAAATTTAAGTGACTGTTGTTAATATGGACCACTAGTCCATATTTAAAACACGCCGGTGGTCCATATTATAATACACATACATTTTTAGGTTAATATTGTTGCTAAAAAAATTATAAAAGCTATTGGATATTGCAACTTAATATAAAAAAATGTCAAATAACTTACCTTTCCGGTAGTTTAATCCACTTTCCCAAACAGTAATATTTGCTGAAATTATGAACTTACGAAATTAGGTAAAAAATTACATCGCGCGTTGATCGAAACGAAAAATGGCTGCCGTAAACACGTGCGCGCTCTCTGCCGACTTGCAGGCGACTAGCGAGCTGCGGGGGGGGGATGGAGTTTAGCGTGCGGCAACCGATGGCTTTATACGACGGACGGTTTTTGAGAAATAAAGGTAGTCCATATTACGGAACCGGTCCATAATTGGCGCTTTTACTCTAATATTTACATATTGTATTCCACATCTAGATAGTTCAAATTCGTAGATAAAATGTTGATTAAGATTAAAAATCAAACAAATAAAAAGTAGATTAGATTTCTGAAGAAAATATTCTCGATTCTTAAAAATATTGGTTAGATTTAAAAGGAGCGTCTCACTTTTAATGTCAAAATAGAACTGTCCTATTCATAACCTTCACATACTCAATGGACTATATCCACCTTATTACAAATCGCGATCTAAAGTTATCACCGCTCATGTCATCCCGTTCAAATACGCAATGTTAAAAGGGGCAGGCACGAGTTTTGTTCCGGGACTATCCTTAATTCGAGATTTGTAATAAGGGGGTAGTAGTCGAGCCAAACTATACATATAACAGGCCACATTCGACGTTTCTCAATTTTAAGTGAATAATCGATATGTACTTCAAACAAATAATGGAAATGAAGTTATTAGTATTATTATTTGGAGAAATTTGAATCAAAACTATTTAAAAGAAAGAGGAAATCATAGTTATGTGTGTATTAAAGTATTTATATTTTTAAACAAGAGAATAATGCGTTTTTTTATAGAATGTGGCTTTCCATTTTTGGTTGAATATCCCTACACGATTAACATTGTATTCATTCGATTATTTGGGGTAAATCTCTAGAGCTTATAAAGAAAATGTGTTGACAGGTACATCATTGTACCAACGTTCAATTTCTCTAGCTAGAAAAAAGTTTATAAATATTTTAACAGAGAAAGTAAATATGATGGCATTATTCTTTTTGTCTTTATTGCAATAAATAGATGCGAACATAATTTTAAAAAGTTTAGTAATTGTGCTTTTTCAACAAACAAAGATTGATAAATTCAATGACCGTTGTTACAAGGTTACGCTGTCGAATTTGGTTGAAGTGACAAATGTGACCTATTATGTGTTCCGTTTGACATCCGAAGTCCATTATGAGAGTACATCGTATTTCTTCGTACAAATGCCGCTAGATGTCGCTGATTTCTCGTCACGTGGCGCCCCCTAGCGCTAAAATCTCGAAATAATTTCCACTACTCTGACAAGCCGCTCATTTGAATCATTGTTGCGTCGTTTTTCAAACCGTGCACTTGCCGTTAGGAAAAAACTTTCTAAATTCTTAAGCATTTTCAATATCCAAATAAAAAATCAGTGCTTAGTGATAAAATACTAGCGTAGTTTTGGAATTAGACAGAATTTTCGAGATTTAAGTAGAAAATTCAGGGACTTGTGACTTTTGGTGTCGTTGATTTTCGTTTCGTGATCGTGCGTGATAAATATGGAAGACAATATACCCGCGTTACCAAGCACCTCGAGGAAAAGATCTCGTCCGTCGAGTTCGTCAGATGACGATAGTAGCAGTGACGAATCGACGAGTTCGTCGTCCACGGCGGAGTCATCGCGCGTCCCCGAGCCGGCGCCGGGCGTGGCGGAGACGTCGCGCGCGCCCGGCCCGGCACCCGGCGAGGCGGCGGCGCCGAGCGCGCCAGTGAGTGCGGCAGGGCGGGCACGTGAGCCGCCCTCCAAGCGCCGCCGGCGGCGGCGGCGTTACGACGATTTGGAATCGGACTTGGAACAGAGGTTTGACTTCTTATCCCAGCAACTGGTGAGTCAATTAAACAATACTTTATGGTCTCGATTCGGTTCCATGGCTACGCCGTCGAACATTCCTTCGACCTCGACCGCGGCACCCGTTCATAGCTTTTCTGCCGGGGAAGAAAATTTTTTAAAGCCACCCTCCGTTAAGGTAGATAAAATTGCCGATTTGTGCGTCTCTGTTAAAGATCCCGTGGTCGCCAAGGCCGTTCCCGACCGCGTCCATAAAATTTCGAGCATGCAGAGATTTGATTCTCCCGACTGGAATGCGGTGCGTTATACGGATATTCAAAAGAAATATGTAGCGTATCCTGCGTTTTCTGAACTGAAAGTGAACGAGGAGTTGCGACGTCTGGAGGATTCTTTGGTCCCGTTCGATGGTTCCAAATGGAACGTAGTTTTGCCGCGTTGTCCAATGCCACTCTGGCGCAGAATGAGGCCGTGAATTCTGCACTGCAGACCTTCATCGATTCGTCTGCGAACACTGATATGCATTTGACCCCAAATTGTATTTATGATAAGTTGTGTGAATAGTTCGGCAAGGATTCTAGCTACAAAACTGCGTCTCAAGACATTTTGCAAATTGTTTGTGGGAAACGTGCGGAGGTGTTAGAGCAGCGGCGGCGCGCGTTATTAAAGCCCTTGAAAGACAAATTCTTACGAGAAGATTTAGAAAAAATACCACCGTCTGCGGAATACATGTTCAATCCCCAAGCTCTGTCTGAATATTTACAAAAAATAGGAGGCATTGATAAATTAGTCAAGCAAAATAAATTTGTCCGTCCGACGCGTACTAAATCGCCTGAACCTTCAACGTCCTTTCAGGACAGGTCGTTTCAGTCTCAGGACCTCTCACTCTCTAATATAGCGAGAGCTATATTAGCGAGTGAGGATGCCTGGAAGGCCTTTGCCGCATATTGCGAGCATGTGATGGAGGCGAAGGAGGCGGCGGAGCGCGAGCGAGAGGCTGACCCTCTCGCCCCCGCGATCCGCAAGGCACGAGGAGACGACGCCAATACTTGCGTCTCTTTCCCCTGCGAGGAGCAGGTCCGCTGGTGCGTGGGGCTGTAACCCCACCACCGGCATTGCACGGACCTCCTCCTACGCCTGGTGGGGACGGCACGACTCTCTCGGCTGTCCCCATCCCTCCCCCCGACCCCGGGGGGACAAGCGCCGTGCCCGCCGTGTAGGCGGGCGTCCCTGTCCGGGGGGTGACGTGGTGAAAGTGAAATAAATACACACACTTCCTTGAAGAACTATTTATTACACAATGAATATATGTTGACAACGTGTCAGCTGTCATAGACCAGCTGACCATTAAGAGCCTGCAAAAAGGCGCGATACATCATTCCTCCACCCTTATTTTTCAAGCCTGGCAAGAACAAAAACAATTATTTACTACAATTAAAATTAATTACAACTATTAAAAATATTTTTTATAGTCCACGCGTCCTCTTCGAGGCCTTAGGCGGTCAAGTGCGGGTGAGGGTGAAGGCGCCTCATCTGGCAACACCTCCGTGGTAGATTCCGCGGAAGCCGCGACCGACGGCTGCTCTTCGCCCTCTACGTTTAGACTATTACCACCTCGCGCGCACTCGATAGCCTCACAGTCACTCCTTTCTCCTCCATCATATTCACTATCACCCACAACGTGTTCCGGAATACAAGCCATAACTTCAACTGATCGTGACTGCTCCGATGGTCGAAGCATAGGCTGTCCTTGAACCAGCGGTAAGACGGGTAGTCCTAATCGAGGAACAGATGACGCATGGGCAGAGTTGCCTTGGTTTAATGGGTGGACATACGGGTCACCTGCCATTTCACTACTACCATCATTTTCGTTTGGAGCGTTATTATTACCGGTATATCTAATTATTTGATCCACGTGGCGAATACAAAAAACATCAAAATCACTTAAAAGAATTCTGTACATTTTGTTGCCTATCCTTTCCTTAATAACACCTAACTGCCACGTTTCCTTTCGCGCATTGTACGAGGGCGGGTTGATAAGTAGTTAGCCTACCCCACTTTTAATATATCAATTTTTAAAAAATATATGTCAAATCATAGATTGGTTGTCTAATACCGTAATTAAAAAAAATAAAGTCAATTACGCGTTTACTTTGACGTTGGCGGCATTTTTAAAAAGTGATAATACGGGTTTTGTTGAAAATGGATAAAATCGAACAAAGAGCAGTGATTAAGTTTCTGTATATTAAAGGATTGAAGAGTTCTGAGATTTTTAAAGAAATGCAAAACGTTTTAGGTGATAGTGCTCCATCGTATGCAACGGTAAAGAACTGGGTAGCAGAATTTAAAAGAGGCCGTACAAGCATTCCAGATGAACATCGCTCTGGTCGTCCAAAAAGTGTCACAACATCGGAAATGATCACAAAAGTGCATGATATGGTTATATTAGACGGGACATTAAAATTATCCGAAATAGCTGGCATCCTAGGCATTTCCAAAGAAAGGACACATCACATCTTGATCGAAGAATTAGGGATGAAAAAAATATCGGCAAAGTGGGTGCCGCGATTGCTCACGGTTGATCAGAAAAGAATTCGCATGCAAATGTCGCACGAATGTTTGGATCGTTTTAAGAGAGATACGACCGATTTTATGTGGCGATTTATAACTACCGATGAGACATGGGTCCACCATTATACACCCAAAACAAAAAATCAGTCAAAGCAGTGGACTGAAGCAGGAACTTCAGCTCCAAAGAAGGCAAAGACAGTGAAATCTGCTGGAAAAGTGATGGCATCAGTCTTTTGGGACGCGAAGGGAATTTTGATGATCAATTACCTTCCAGAGGGCAAAACCATTACTGGTGATTATTACGCTGACCTACTGGACAAATTACAAGGGTGTATTCTTGAAAAAAGGCCAGGCTAGGCCAGAAAAAAAAATCATCTTTCATCAAGGACAATGCTCGCGTTCACACGTGCGTCACTGCTATGGCGAAATTTAACGAATTTCATTATGATTTGCTTCCGCATCCGCCTTATTTGCCAGATCTAGCCCCGTCAGACTTTCACCTATTCCCTCAGCTCAAAACTTATCTAGGAGGACAAAAATTTGAGACTGACGACAAGGTTAAATCTGCTGTAAACAGCTATTTTTCAGACCTCGAAGAAAATCATTTTAAGGATGGGATAAAGGCCTTAGAGCATCGATGGAATAAATGCATAGAGCTTCTAGGAGACTTTGTAGAAAAATAAAAAATATTTGGTGTCGAAAAATTTTTTTTTTTATTCTTAGGCTAAGTACTTTTCATCCCGCCCTCGTACCATCGAATCCAAACAACATTACCTACTTCAAATTGCCGTCTAATAGGTACTCGTTCTAACGCGGGCTTTGCCTCCGTGGGTATGATCAGATCAAGACGCGAGCGCAAAAATCTACCAAACATCAACTTCGCGGGTGTTTCCTTTGTGGTACAATGCACGGTGTTTCGATAATTAAATAAATAACCTAATAGCAAGTCATCGATCCTATTCGATGGTAAATTATCTTGAATGATACATTTTATTTTTAAATATTGCTTGAGTTTACCTTTAAAAATAGCCCAATCGTTTATTTTATGGTCGAATAACGACAAATTCCCGATGTAAGCCATCCTCGTAGCCAATGAAATAAATACACACACTTCCTTGAAGAACTATTTATTACACAATGAATATATGTTGACAACGTGTCAGCTGTCATAGACCAGCTGACCATTAAGAGCCTGCAAAAAGGCGCGATACATCAGAAAGGCTCCAAGCTTTGGCCCCATGTCACTCGCCCACCCATGGACAGATGAGGGAGAGTCCCAGGAGTTTTAGTCGGTATGCCTCTGGCCGGCTTCTCGTTAGGAGAAGCCGTCGCCAGAGGAGAGTCCGACATAACCCATCCGTTTACAGACGGATGGGTATGCGTAACGCATTTCTCCTGGGTCAACAAAAAAAAAAAAAAAAGGTCGTTTCAGTCTCGATCTTCAAAACCGAAGGAAAACGAGAAGTTCAACTCCGGTTTCCGAAAGAACAATGCCAATATCAGAGAAAAGAAAAGGGGGGAGCGAGATAATAGGCGAACCCGTAAAACTGGTAAAAGACATAAATGACTCGCGAGAGTTTTCAGGCGGCTGTCTACGACACTATGGAAGAGTTTGGGATCTTTTCAATCCGCCCAAGGCTATCACCAAACTGATATCGGGTGCTCTCATTCCTTTCAATCACACGCCGCCTTTGATTTTACCGACCGTAGATATGCTAACAAAGTTTCAAACACCACAGTCCCCAGAAATGACTTTAGAAATTCAGCAGATGATTCACAATGGCGTTTTGGAACCTGCACCTCTGACCCCATCATTTATTTCCCTACTATTTATAATTACCAAGAGCAACGGGAAAAATCGAGTTATTTTCAATTTGAAGGCATTGAATCAATACATGGAGCCGAAACATTTCCATCTTTTTCATCACCATCACATGCCGAAATTCCTGCAGCGAGGCGACTGGATGACAAAGCTAGATATCAGCCAGGCTTACTATCACGTATCTATAAAAGACCAGCACCGACGCTTCTTGCGAATCAGTTACGGCGGCCGCCTTCTCCAGATGACCTGTTTACCGTTTGGTCTAGCTGTAGCTCCGAGGATGTTTGCATCGATCACAAATTGGACGGCCGAAATGTTGCGCGCCAGGGGAATCCGTCTGGTCGTGTACCTAGACGATTACTGCGTAGTCCATCAAAACAAGGAAATAGCCAGGATGCACGCAAAGATGGCTGTACACTTCTTGACCAAGCTAGGCTGGTGCGTCAACCTGGAAAAGTCGATCACTACCCCAACAAGATCGATCGAGTATCTGGGCATCAAATGGGACACTCAATCCAATACAAAGTCCCTGCCTCGAGAGAAGATCAGCAAAATTCGTCAGAGTTTGTTGACTCGGCTTGCAGCAGGCAGTTGGACCCTCAAGCAGGCGCAACGCCTCTTAGGGCATCTGACTTTTGCGACCTTCATCACCCTCCGGGGAAGGTTGCATTGCCGGCATATGCAACGCCACATAAGAGTGCTTCGCAAGAATCCGAGCATACCCACGTTGTATCCAGACGACGTAAGGGCGGAACTCGAATGGTGGTTAGTAAATACTGCTCAGAAATCCCCCATACATCCAAAGATGATGGCCACAAACTATGTCATCACAGACGCTTCAGACGTACAGTGTGGAGCTCTCGTAAACGGCAGAAAAAGTCAAGGACACTGGAGCAGCATTCAGAAGATTTGGCATTGCAACGCCAAAGAGATGTATGCAGTAATAGCCGCCATATCGAAAGAAGCAGCGACACTCAGGAACTCGACAGTCATTCTGCAGAGCGACAGCAGGACAGTAGTATCCTACATAAAAAACGAGGGCGGCACAAAGTCACCTCTGTTGTTGGATCTGACCAAGACATTACTGGCTCTGGTGGACAGCCTAAACGTTGTACTCTTCCCTCACCACCTTCCGGGAGTCTACAACACGGAAGCCGACCGCATCTCACGCAATCGCGCAGGCTCCGAATGGCATCTCTTAAAAGAGGCAACATTAGACATTTTCAAAGCATGGGGAAAGCCAAGCATAGACCTGTTTGCGTCAAAAACTGCGTTCGTGGTACCGAACTATGTTACGCTAGACTTGTCAGACTCGAACGCCTGCTATCACGACGCATTCAGCAAGTGTTGGACATACGACCTGGCTTGGGCGTTTCCTCCGCCGGGCTTGATCCCCCGAGTGCTTCAGCAACTCAACACGGCGCGGGGTCACTTCATACTGATAACCCCCAAGTGGAAGAAACCGTTTTGGCGCCCAGATGTGAAATCTCGGGCGCTAGCACGGCCGAAGAAAATTCGAGACCTCCAGAAGACTCTCGTGGACACGGCGACGGGCCGACCTCCAGCTCACGTCAACAACCTACAGCTGGAAGCTTGGCTCATTTCGGGTGATGCTTTAACAAAAGCTTGGACTTCTGAAGAAAAGGAACTCCTCATATCGAGCTGGAGACCATCAACTTTAAAAACTTACGCCCCGATTTGGTCTAGATGGTATGCCTGGTGTCAGCAAAATAATGTAACTGCTCATTTACCAAAACCCTCAGAAGTAGCTAGATATTTAGCGCATTTGTTTTTATCTAATAACCTAGCTTATCGTACAATTTTAGTGCACAAGTCGACAATAGCGTCTGTGTGTGAGACTATCTCTGAAGTTAAAATATCAAGTAGCCATATTGTTAAGCACATTCTCAAAGCTATTTCTTTAGCCAAACCTATACCCCCAAAAGTACCTATATGGGATGCGAGAATTGTTATTCAGTATTTAAAAAGTACTTATCCAAACAATACTTTATTTGAGGTATCAAGACACACTGCTACCATTTTATTATTAGTATCAGGCCGTCGCGTTCACGATTTGTCCTTATTGCATTGTGATCCCGACC
This sequence comes from Marasmia exigua, assembly GCA_019059595.1. NCBI lineage: Eukaryota > Metazoa > Arthropoda > Insecta > Lepidoptera > Crambidae > Marasmia > Marasmia exigua. The sequence goes on along the minus strand of CM032491.1, from coordinate 4,492,502 downwards.
ACTTCATTGATAATTCTGAGTCAATTACTTTGCATCCTAAATTTGGCTCAAAGACTGACTCTTCTTCCCTTCAACAGTCAAGTTGGACTTTGCTAGCTTCCCCCAATAGGAATACTGATCCAGTATTTTGGCTTAGATCATTAATAAATATAACAAAAAATTTAAGAGGTCAATCAACAAGTTTATTTATTACAACGAAAGCTCCCAGTCGGCCTGCTTCGCCAACGATTATCGGTGGTTGGGTTAAGAGCCTATTAAGAGATGCTGGTATACATGCGCCCCCTGGCAGCTGCCGATCCGCGGTGGCGTCACTGAACTGGGTAGAAAACTATCCTATTAATGAAATTTTGGCTAAAGCAAACTGGCGATACGAAAGTACTTTTAAAAGATTCTATCAGAAGGAAATATCAGTTTCAGATCAAACACTTACAGAAAAATCTTTATCTCGATATTTTTCTGTGCCAATGTAATGTAATTAATTATTTACATACTTGTAATGGGCTTAATTCGTAAATTTTTAAGGTAATTTCACTACTCTTGTTAATTAATTGTTTATAAGAATAAACCAATTTATGTTCCTCACATTGTTGCATTTATCATTTCATTCTTACAAGCCGCCAGGAGATAACAAACATATCTCTCATAATGGACTTCGGACGTCAAACGGAACACATAATATTAAAATTTTACCTTCCAATAAAATTTGTATTATGTTTCCTTAGACGTCCGAAGTCCAGGTAATCTCTACCTGGCTAATTAACTTCATTATGGCCGAACAATGATTCAAATGAGCGGCTTGTCAGAGTAGTGGAAATTATTTCGAGATTTTAGCGCTAGGGGGCGCCACGTGACGAGAAATCAGCGACATCTAGCGGCATTTGTACGAAAAAATACGATGTACTCTCATAATGGACTTCGGACGTCTAAGGAAACATAATACAAATTTTATTGGAAGGTAAAATTTTAATATTATTTTGGCTATAGGTAGTATATATCGTATAGTTTATTTCTGTCTCATGCCGAACCACGCTGAAGTCCCTGTAGGCGCGTATGTTTGTTTAGCTATGTCTGTATGTCGTCATATTTTGTAGTAAGGAGAATAAATAAAAATCAGTATCAGCTATAATATACACTTTATTGAACTTATCGTCTAGTCGTTACAACCTGTGGCACCGCGACGCACCGGTGAATGCGATGCGATGCGCGATACGTACCATTAACACTAGTCTCAGTGTTATGAGACTTTTTAGTCGTATCCGTCGACTATTTAGTCAAATCCGTCGACTATTTAGTCGAATCCGTCGACAATTTAGTCGTATCCGTCGACAGTTTAGTCGTATCCGTCGACTATTTAGTCGTATCCGACTACTATTTAGTCAAATTTAACGACAAACAGTCGCAAGTCAATCCAACATCCATCTTTCACAGATACATTTCTCATACAATTTCATAAGACGATGTTCTACTTTATTTATTTAAGGCTATTGGCCAAAGACAGTTGGTGTGCTTTTGGTTTCTTGATCTTCGTATTCTTATATAACAAACATATTAGCACATGAGCATTTTGAACATTATAAATGGCGTCATTTCTATCGACCTCTCACAACATTATAGCGTGCAAGCGAGAGGTAAACAGAATCTAACGTACCGTGAATACTAGAGAAAAGATAAATGTCGCAAAAACACACCGAAAAATTTGATTAAATACGAAGATAATAGGAATTAATGATATTAGAATCATCTTATACATGAATCTACCTTTTGAACCAGTGATACATCCGTGGAAATATCAAATTGTACACATTTGTGACTTTTAACTAAAATCGCCTATAATATGCAAAACTTTACGTGTTTTTTATCGGTATAATTATTGTGTATAAAATTTCTAAACACACTTATCGACTATATTATGTATTATATTAGTGAATACACAGTTTGATATATCCACGCCTTCAATGTACTAAGTTATTTATCTAGTAATATATCAAAATGTAAGTAGTACATTGAACTTCATGAAAAAATCTAGTGAAAGATGGATTTTTAGTTCACATTCAATCGTTGGTACAAATGTCATGATTAAATTGTCTCTCTCTTTAATTGTAAAAAATATATCCATCTCTTTCTGTCCTCTCAAACAAGGATAAGGATAACACTTTTAAAAGTCTTGAAGACTTTTTTTCTCCTATAATAAAACGACAGAAAAAGATAAATATATGTAACAATTTACTTGTCAATTTAAGGGAGGTTTTAAGTTCAAAATTGAATCATTACCAGCACAGCCAAATGTCATAATTAGTGGAATTGTTCTCTACATTTCAGTTATATACATAGCGAACTTGCCCTGAATCTATCATACATTAGTTTTAAACTACAACATTAGCTCAGAGCAGAGTGAAAAATTAAGAAAAAATACAGATTACATAATAAGTTCGAAAAGGATCGAAATGTTACATAAACAGAATGTATGTCAATATTATCATTTTCCTTCGCTAAACTCAATAATAATGGATTACAAGGCTGTTTCGGCACCAAAGTGACATTAACAGGGAGCCGTAGACAAAATTTCCATTGAATTGTCAAAACACTGTCACCCATGCGACACTTGATAATTAAAACAGTTTCAATTTTTACGACGCACCAAAACAGACATCTCGCACTGTCTATGTACATGTCGCGAATAGTACTCAACCTGTGGCCCCTTGAATTTTTATAAGTCCGTAAAATGTAGCTTGATTAAAATGAGTCATTGGTGTCACAACAAAATGATCTTATTGATGTCTTGGTAGTAATAAAAACGTATGACATAAAACTTGGTTAAATGGCAAACCTTATGTTCATTGAAATTAAGGTCAAGTGACATCTGTCATTCAAATCAAGCTATCTACATTATCTCCACTAAAAAAATCACGTCAATTCATCGATCCATTTTTCCGTGAAAAACGGACAAACAGACAGACTTATAGACACACACATTTTCATACTTAAATTAGTGTAGATTTTGTTGAACTATAATTTCATGATTGTTTATAAATAGCACTGTAATAACCAGAGGTCGGAATTAGGTATATTTTGGTACTCACACTGATTTCAAAAAGCGAAAGATTTTGTTTTTACATTATAGCAGACAAACGAGCAGACGGCTCACCTGATGGTAAGCGACTACCGCCGCCCATGGACATCTGTGACACGCGGAGCATCACAGATGCGTTGCTGTTACAGCAGCCGTGGTCATGAGCAGACTTAAGACGACGACGAGTCCGCTCGTGCCCACGGCTGCTGTAACGTAGCCGAAACGTCGAGCCCAATATGTGAGTACACAATGTTGTTTCACATAATAAATATCGTGTTAATCCCCGTATTGATACATTATAGTAATAATGCAACGCGAAAAATTAAAAACTGTTTATAACAATGTTTCAAGCAAATAAATGATTTCAGATTTCAAATGACTGTGATCAGTGTGAGAGTATACATAATTAACTTTAAAAAAAAAAAAACTGACTTCAAATGCGTGAACACAAAAAAAAACTAATAATTAAAATAATACCTATTCAACAAATAAATTATCGTTCTAATTGGTTCATAATCGGCGGAGATATTTCGTATATAAAGTTCATCCCCAATTTTCCACCCTGAGGGGGGGGGGGGGGGTCGTTTTTTTATTATTAAATTTAAATGGGACCACCCTTGATGTATTACCTATACCCCGAAAAAAGATTTGTGAAAATCGATTCATAATTGGCGGAGTTATCGCGTAACAAACATAGAAAAAAAAACATACGAGTCGAATTGACAAGATCCTCCTCTTTTTGAAGTCGGTTGAAAAATAACTGTACCTAATTCGGACCTCTAGTATGAACAGTTTGACGGGCCTATCGCACCCTTAGTAAAATACCGACCTAACTCAAAATTTTAATATAGATGCTAAGTGAAAATAGTATCGGCTAAAATCCAGGGATGAAAGGTCATCTAACAACAATTTTGAGTTAAGTAAATAGGTACACTCACATATGAACACGAGATGAAATTTGAAGTGCGTTATTTACTTACCTACTCAAGAATAAATTGCAAAAAATAGCTATAAAAAATTTCAACAATTTTGAGTTAGGTCGGTATTTTACTAAGGGTGCGCTATATTAATCATCGTCGGGGGGGTGCTTACGTGGCGTCCGCGGCGGCGTGAGGTCGGGCGTGCTGGCGCGCGCCCACGGGCCCGTAGCCCTCGTCGTCCGCCGACGCCATAGCCCCCGAAGCGCCCGACGAGCACAGCGACGAGCCCGTGGGCGACGAGCGGGCGGACATCTGAGGCGCTGGGGGGACGCCTGCGAATGAACACGAATCATCTAATTTACCTATTTGGACAACCAACAAGGCATACACTACAACATAAATAAATATTTCACAAAATCACATACATTGATCCGACTCCGAGATAGGTAGCTCAAGCACCTGTGTTACGGATATCAGAATCAACAGTGGGATTACAAATATATACATATAATACTATTCTTTTTGTAAATACATACCTATAATACATAGCAAACATCATCATCGTCAGCCCATTTAAGTCCCCACTGCTGGGGCACGGGCTCCCTCAATCACATGACGGGTAATTGCCATACTCACCACGCTTAGCAGACGGGTTGGCGAGGGTTTTGATATAAAGGCAGAGTTTTCCTTCTCTGGGATCTGATGATCATGCCAGGAGCTTTACCTTAGTCGCCTTTTACGACACCTCGGTAAGAGTGAGGGTGGCCTATTCTACTCTGCCGGGGACCACACGGCACATAGCAAACACCCAGACCAATACAAACAAACATGTTCACGCACACAAATGTTTGTACTGTGCGGGGATCGAACCCGCAACCCTTGTATCAGAGGCAGCGTTCACTACCACTGTTCCAATCGGGTCGTCGTTTTTCTATTAGGCATTCTTAAGACTAACGCAGTAGGTAATTAAATTCTTAGTACTGACTTAATTATAGGTTGCCACGGCATGCGAAGCGATACTATATTATACACTAAGATTAAAACTCATTTAAATATATTAAAGAACATTATTTAGAAGAAACAAGTGTAAATATGAGTCTATTATGATTATACGTTTATTTATGTAACACTACAAATATTAACAGAGTTAACAGAGGAACAAATCTGCAATTCTGCAATAGTCACGAAAAACGAGCTGACTTTTAAAATATATATTCATTTATTTCTTACACAAAAAAAAATATTTATTCATAATCAGAATTTGGAACATGATTTCGATATGCTATATGATACGGAATAAACGGCCGTGTGGTCCCCGGCAGAGTAGAATAGGCCACCCTCGCCCTTACCGAGGTGTCGTAAAAGGCGACTAAGGTAAAGCTGCTGGCATGATCATCAGCACCCAGAGAAGGAAAACTCTATGTAAATACATCAAAAGCCTCGCCAACCCGTCTGCCAAGCGTGGTGAGTATGCCAATTACCCCTCATGTGATTGAGGGAGGCCCGTGCCCCAGCAGTGGGGACTTAAATGGGCTGAAGATGAGATGACGGAATAAAACGGAGTCTCTTCTCAAAAGGGTGAGGGGTAGTTACAATAGCATCCGGAAAACAGTGGTGGAGAATTATAACTCTCTGCTTATTAAACATTTAGTGCGCACACTTATGTATAATACTAACAATAGATAATAAGTCATTTGTTACTAACCCTCTATGGATTTTATTTGGTCCGAAATAAATAAATTTTAATTTAATAAAGTGTACATCTTGCCACTGCACACTGGGACGATATATACAGGGTGTATCTGTGAACATTTACATCCCCTTAACCACGTGTTCTATCAACCATTCTGAGCAACATTTGTTCTATGACTTTTGGAAATTCGCAGAAAATTAATTACAACTTCTCATACAAAGTCGGTCACGTGACTTCATCATTTTGTTTGTGGAGTCGAAAAAATGTTCGACTAATTTTGAAAAGTCGTAGAACAAATGTTGCTCAGAATGGTAGGTAGAACACGTGATTAAAGGGATGTAAAAGTCTCTATATGAGAACAGTACCCAAAACTCAAATTATTAAATGAAGGTAGTTTTGTATGTGGAGTCGAAAAAATGTTCGACTAATTTCGAAAAGTCGTAGAACAAATGTTGCTCAGAATGGTAGGTAGAACACGTGATTAAAGGGATGTAAATGTCCCTATATGAGAATAGTACCCGAAACTCAAATTATTAAATGAAGATAGTTTTAGGCATGATTTTTATTTTGAATGTAGGGTAGGGTATTCCGACAACTGTTAGAGACAGTTAGATTAATGAGAAGTCAGTCGTTTACCGGATTAAGATACTTAGTGTACCCTGTTATCAGCTTATTTCATTTCTGTGAAGTTTCATTTTCTTCTTCTAGTGTTTACATTAAAACATTAGTATGTCATCAATAGAACAAGGTAAGCCCTATTCAAAACCTACTTTAATTTTACCAATCATTGAATAATAGTGGGAGATATAATAGTTTTCTGAAAACGATAATACTAATACTTTACGGCTCATTATTCTAAAAAAACCGACTTTAGAAACTAAATTAACAGTTAGGTACTCTAAACTGCTTATTTCATTAATCTGAAATCGAAAGAAAAAATCGAATTGAAGGAAAAAATCATGCCTAACTTTCATTTAATAATTTGAGTTTTAGATACTGCTCTCATATATACCGCCCCAGTGTGCGCTAGTGCTATCCAGTAATATAACAAAATATAATTTAATATTAAAAATATATCAGGAAAGCTTCAAAAAACTTTCATATTTTTTGATGGCGTAATTTAATCGTAATGAACTGTTCTATCAATACTCCTTTCGCTTTAGCATGATATGGGTGACAGATGTCAAAATCTATACTGTTAGCGGATCCCCTTCTCACGAGCCTCAGCCTGGGCCGAGCGGGGAGCTCGCCACGCACAGCAGTCGGACGAGCCGGACGTCGAGAAATAAGCAAAGGGTGTTATAGGGTTAGTTAGGTATTCTAGGTATCCCAGGAGTTCTAGGTTCAAATTAGTGGTTCTAGGTTTTAGTTTAATCAGATTATATTTGCTATTTGATCATTAAATCTTAATTTTGTAATCTGAACGTTATTTTTTTTAAAACTTACCCTCACTTCCCGTGAGCCGTGTGGTCCCCGGCAGAGTAGAATAGGCCACCCTCACTCTTACCGAGGTGTCGTAAAAGGCGACTAAGGTAAAGCTGCTGGCATGATCATCAGCACCCAGAGAAGGAAAACTCTGCATTTATATCAAAACCCTCGCCAACCCGTCTGCCAAGCGTGGTGAGTATGGCAATTACCCCTCATGTGATTGAGGGAGGCCCGTGCCCCAGCAGTGGGGACTTAAATGGGCTGACGATGACGATGACCCTCACTTCTGGTTTGTAAAAATACATTTTTCACGTCTAGTCTCTTTCTAACGTGTGACTTACGTATAATTCTGTCCTGCTGGCACCGATATCATGATAAAGCGAAAGGACTATAGCCTATTTCTTATCTCGAAACTTGTTTCGGACTGTGCACGGACATTATTCTCGTGCCCTGAAAACTGAAGAAGTGATAATGAGTATGCGTTAGTTACCTATGTTGTTGTTGAGAGCGGGCTCGGGCCAGCCGCTGTGCATCCGCGAGAACAGCGACTCGTGCACGCCCGCCCCCACGCCCACGCCCACGCCCACGCCCGCGCCCACTCCCACGCCCACGCCCACGCCCACGCCCACGCCCTCCTGCAATACAAACACACGTAATAATCTCAATAACACAATAGTTGAAAAATTGACAAAATACACCGATTTAAAAGATGAAATTGCAAGAATGCCCTACCCGTCACCTAAAATTTATAGATAATCCTCCGGTGGGAACCCTTTCGTGGGAACCCCTTCTTAGGACCCCCACTTCTAGTGACTCCACTGGTGTCGCGGGTGTCCATGGGCGGCGATAATTGCTTACCATCGAGAGATCCGTCTGCTCGTCTGCCATCATCATCATCATTTCAGCCAATAGACGTCCACTGCTGGACATAGGCCTCCCCCAATGTTCTCCACAGAGATTGGTCCTGTGCCTCCCGCATCCAATCGATTCCCGCGATCTTCACCAGATCGTCGGTCCACCTTGTAGGAGGTCTGCCACGGCTGCGACTTCCTGTACGTGGCCTCCACTCGAGGAGCTTTCCGCCCCAACGGCCGTCTGTTCTCCTCGCTATGTGCCCTGCCCATTGCCACTTGAGGCATGCAATCCTTTGAGCTATGTCTGTGACCCTTAGTTCTCTGCGGATCTCCATCATTTCTGATACGATCACGCAGGGAGACTCCGAGCATAGCCCTCTCCATTGCTCTCTGGGTGGACTTTGAGCTCCTTAACGGCACATTGTAAGCGGCCACGTTTCGGTTCCGTATGTCATCACTGGCTCGTCTGCCACCTATCACATAAAAAAATATTTGCGCATGAGCGCAACGCTTTAACTATTCGTAAAATAAATTAACTAAAAGTGATTTTTACCTGCCCTTTGTAGAATTTGGACTCTGTCACATGATGAATCGTCACTTCATTGTTCAGCTTGGAGCCAACTCGCAGCCGTTGAAAGTATGGCAAGGAGTCGCCGTTGGCCATGTGGCCTGCAACATCCTCAAACTTGCCCATATTCGACCCCATATCACACTTATCGTTGAACAGCGCACTACGGAACACATTCCTATCTTCTTGCCCAAACGGTGTGTATAAACCGGTGAAATCATTTCTCGTGTGATTCATTTCTTCTTCTCTTTTCAATGGGGTACCAATTGGCTCAGGTCTTTGAATTGGGTTTGCGAATAAAGATGAGTCATTAGAGTCAAAAGATCTATTCGATTCATTTGGTCTAGTTCCTATTGGGTTCGGTGAGACGACTGGCTTCGGACTCTGATTGTCAACGTAGTACTCTGGTGTGAGAAAGCTTCGTTGCTGAGTTTCATCATTCGTCTTGAATAGGGAGTAGCCTTCGTCATTCTTCTGCGTGAAGGAAGCTAAATTCATAATTCGGTTTTGGAACTCGTCCTGCTTCGGTGAGGTTTGTGTTTGTTCAATGACAAACTGATTTGGTGGGTTTTGGACCGGGTTGTAAACGTTAGGATTAACATAATTGTATTGAGGATTGTACATGGGATTCATTTGTGGGGTTTGACTGCGGACTCCCATTAAACTCTGTTGATGCATCATGGACATCAACGGATTCCTTATTGTGTACATTCCGTTGGATGTAGGAGTAATGGTGGCTTGGCACGGAGCCGGAGGCATAGGGATGGGGTCCGGGATTCGGATCTCGGCCTTCTTCTGCGGGGGGGTGGAGACCTGCACGGGGGGGAGGTTGGGGTGGAACATGGGGTTGCGCAGGGTGACCATCTTGGCGTCGTGCTTGGGCTCCTCGGCGGCGGCCTTCTTGGCCTTCTTCTTGGCTTTCTTGGACTTGCCGGGCGCCGCGGGCGGCGCGGGCGGCGGGGGGTCTGGTATGAGTATCGTTTTCGGTGGTTCTGTAAACATGTAAATTATTTAAGTATTAAAATCATGACTGATGAAATGAACTAAGAAATATGGAAATCTTGCATATATTTTCATATAACGATGTATAAATTACACTGGGCAACAAAAATCAACCTTTTTAGGGTTCCGTAGCCAAATGGCAAAAAACGGAACCCTTATAGATTCGTCATGTCTGTCCGTCCGTCCGTATGTCACAGCCACTTTTCTCCGAAACTATAAGAACTATACTATTGAAACTTGGTAAATAGATGTATTTTGTTAACCGCATTTTTACACAAAATTGGAAAAAATAAAAAAATGGGGGTTAGGTTAGGTTAGGTTATACTTGAAACTGAAATAAAAAAAAATCTTTCATCAAACCTATACGTGTGGGGTAAATTGGAGATTCTCTTATAGTAGAACGAAATTATGAATTGACTGATTTTTAAAAAAATATTGTATAGAGTGGTATGGTAAATAGAAAACTGAGAATTATTCAAATTGATGTAAATATTGTTTCAATGAACTTAAGTTATTGATTTAATACGTGAATGGATAAAAGGACTTTGTACTAAAATGCAGAGGTATCTCATATCGCGTGTCTCGGGGGTACCTATGGGAGCGTGGGTGTTGGGCGTATAGGTGTGTGGGTGTTGGTCGTATAGGTGTGTGGGTGTTGGGCGTATAGGTGTGTGGGTGTTGGGCGTATAGGTGTGTGGGTGTTGGTCGTATAGGTGTGTGGGTGTTGGGCGTATAGGTGTGTGCGTGTTGGGCGTATAGGTGTGTGGGTGTTGGTCGTATAGGTGTGTAGGTGTTGGGCGTATAGGTGTGTGCGTGTTGGTCATATAGGTGTGTGCGTGTTGGTCGTATAGGTGTGTGGGTGTTGGGCGTATAGGTGCGTAGGTGTTGGGCGTATAGGTGCGTGGGTGTTGGGCGTATAGGTGTGTGCGTGTTGGGCGTATAGGTGTGTGGGTGTTGGTCGTATAGGTGTTGGGCGTATAGGTGTATGCGTGTTGGGCGTATAGGTGTGTGGGTGTTGGGCGTATAGGTGTATGCGTGTTGGGCGTATAGGTGTGTGGGTGTTGGGCGTATAGGTGTGTGGGTGTTGGGCGTATAGGTGTGTGCGTGTTGGTCGTATAGGTGTGCGCGTGTTGGCCGTATAGGTGTGTGGGTGTTGGGCGTATAGGTGCGTGGGTGTTGGGCGTATAGGTGTGTGCGTGTTGGTCGTATAGGTGTGTGGGTGTTGGGCGTATAGGTGTGTGGGTGTTGGGCGTATAGGTGTGTGCGTGTTGGGCGTATAGGTGTGTGGGTGTTGGACGTATAGGTGTGTGGGTGTTGGGCGTATAGGTGCGTGCGTGTTTGGCGTATAGGTGCGTGGGTGTTGGGCGTATAGGTGCGTGGGTGTTGGGCGTATAGGTGCGTAGGTGTTGGGCGTATAGGTGTGTGGGTGTTGGGCGTATAGGTGCGTAGGTGTTGGGCGTATAGGTGTGTGGGTGTTAGGCGTATAGGTGTGTGGGTGTCGGGTGTGTTGGTGTCGGGTGTGTAGGTGTGCGGGTGTATAGGTGGGTACCTGGGTGCTGCGTGGAGAACATCATCATGGCGGGGTCCGCGTTGGTGTCGGGTGTGTAGGTGTGCGGGTGTATAGGTGGGTACCTGGGTGCTGCGTGGAGAACATCATCATGGCGGGGTCCGCGTTGGTGTCGGGTGTGTCGGGTGTATAGGTGGGTACCTGGGTGCTGCGTGGAGAACATCATCATGGCGGGGTCCGCGTTGGTGTCGGGTGTATCGGGTGTATAGGTGGGTACCTGGGTGCGGCGTGGAGAACATCATCATGGCGGGGTCCGCGTTGGTGTCGGGTGTGTCGGGTGTATAGGTGGGTACCTGGGTGCTGCGTGGAGAACATCATCATGGCGGGGTCCGCGTTGGTGTCGGGTGTGTAGGTGTGCGGGTGTATAGGTGTGTACCTGGGTGCTGCGTGGAGAACATCATCATGGCGGGGTCCGCGTTGGTGTCGGGTGTGTAGGTGTGCGGGTGTATAGGTGTGTACCTGGGTGCTGCGTGGAGAACATCATCATGGCGGGGTCCGCGTTGGTGTCGGGTGTGTAGGTGTGCGGGTGTATAGGTGTGTACCTGGGTGCTGCGTGGAGAACATCATCATGGCGGGGTCCGCGTTGGTGTCGGGTGTGTAGGTGTGCGGGTGTATAGGTGGGTACCTGGGTGTTGCGTGGAGAACATCATCATGGCGGGGTCCGCGTTGGTGTCGGGTGTGTAGGTGTGCGGGTGTATAGGTGTGTACCTGGGTGCTGCGTGGAGAACATCATCATGGCGGGGTCCGCGTTGGTGTCGGGTGTGTAGGTGTGCGGGTGTATAGGTGGGTACCTGGGTGTTGCGTGGAGAACATCATCATGGCGGGGTCCGCGTTGGTGTCGGGTGTGCGGGTGTGCGGGTGTATAGGTGGGTACCTGGGTGTTGCGTGGAGAACATCATCATGGCGGGGTCCGCGTTGGTGTCGGGTGTGCGGGTGTGCGGGTGTATAGGTGGGTACCTGGGTGTTGCGTGGAGAACATCATCATGGCGGGGTCCGCGTTGGTGTCGGGTGTGCGGGTGTGCGGGTGTATAGGTGGGTACCTGGGTGTTGCGTGGAGAACATCATCATGGCGGGGTCCGCGTTGGTGTCGGGTGTGCGGGTGTGCGGGTGTATAGGTGGGTACCTGGGTGTTGCGTGGAGAACATCATCATGGCGGGGTCCGCGTTGGTGTCGGGTGTGCGGGTGTGCGGGTGTATAGGTGGGTACCTGGGTGTTGCGTGGAGAACATCATCATGGCGGGGTCCGCGTTGGTGTCGGGTGTGCGGGTGTGCGGGTGTATAGGTGGGTACCTGGGTGTTGCGTGGAGAACATCATCATGGCGGGGTCCGCGTTGGTGTCGGGTGTGCGGGTGTGCGGGTGTATAGGTGGGTACCTGGGTGTTGCGTGGAGAACATCATCATGGCGGGGTCCGCGTTGGTGTCGGGTGTGTAGGTGTGCGGGTGTATAGGTGGGTACCTGGGTGCTGCGTGGAGAACATCATCATGGCGGGGTCCGCGTTGGTGTCGGGTGTGTCGGGTGTATAGGTGTGTACCTGGGTGCTGCGTGGAGAACATCATCATGGCGGGGTCCGCGTTGGTGTCGGGTGTGTCGGGTGTATAGGTGTGTACCTGGGTGCTGCGTGGAGAACATCATCATGGCGGGGTCCGCGTTGGTGTCGGGTGTGTCGGGTGTATAGGTGTGTACCTGGGTGCTGCGTGGAGAACATCATCATGGCGGGGTCCGCGTTGGTGTCGGGTGTGTCGGGTGTATAGGTGTGTAACCTGGGTGCTGCGTGGAGAACATCATCATGGCGGGGTCCGCGTTGGTGTCGGGTGTGTCGGGTGTATAGGTGTGTACCTGGGTGCTGCGTGGAGAAACATCATCATGGCGGGGTCCGCGTTGGTGTCGGGTGTGTCGGGTGTATAGGTGTGTACCTGGGTGCTGCGTGGAGAACATCATCATGGCGGGGTCCGCGTTGGTGTCGGGTGTGTAGGTGTGCGGGTGTATAGGTGGGTACCTGGGTGCTGCGTGGAGAACATCATCATGGCGGGGTCCGCGTTGGTGTCGGGTGTGTAGGTGTGCGGGTGTATAGGTGGGTACCTGGGTGCTGCGTGGAGAACATCATCATGGCGGGGTCCGCGTTGGTGTCGGGTGTGTAGGTGTGCGGGTGTATAGGTGGGTACCTGGGTGCTGCGTGGAGAACATCATCATGGCGGGGTCCGCGTTGGTGTCGGGTGTGTAGGTGTGCGGGTGTATAGGTGGGTACCTGGGTGCTGCGTGGAGAACATCATCATGGCGGGGTCCGCGTTGGTGTCGGGTGTGTGGTGTGCGGGTGTATAGGTGGGTACCTGGGTGCTGCGTGGAGAACATCATCATGGCGGGGTCCGCGTTGGTGTCGGGTGTGTAGGTGTGCGGGTGTATAGGTGGGTACCTGGGTGCTGCGTGGAGAACATCATCATGGCGGGGTCCGCGTTGGTGTCGGGTGTGTAGGTGTGCGGGTGTATAGGTGGGTACCTGGGTGCTGCGTGGAGAACATCATCATGGCGGGGTCCGCGTTGGTGTCGGGTGTGTAGGTGTGCGGGTGTATAGGTGGGTACCTGGGTGCTGCGTGGAGAACATCATCATGGCGGGGTCCGCGTTGGTGTCGGGTGTGTAGGTGTGCGGGTGTATAGGTGGGTACCTGGGTGCTGCGTGGAGAACATCATCATGGCGGGGTCCGCGTTGGTGTCGGGTGTGTAGGTGTGCGGGTGTATAGGTGGGTACCTGGGTGCTGCGTGGAGAACATCATCATGGCGGGGTCCGCGTTGATGACGGGCGCGGGGCGCGCCACGGGCGTGGGCGCGGCCGGCAGCTGGTTGCACTTCCACAGCGGCTGCGACAAGCGGATAAACACTTTATTGCACTGCAATACGAATCTACTTACAGCAACACCGCTTCTATGTCGACCTACCCAGGGGCGGCTCCAGCCCAATAAGCGTCCGGGTGTAATAAATAACCTAGCGCCCTCAAACAATAGGGTATTTGACTAAGCTCGATATTTTACAAAATATACATATTTTATCAAAATATAGGTAAATTTGTGTGAATACCAAAAATTCTCAATTCAAAATATAACGTCTAGCCGGTTTTATGGTCATTCAAAGATTCATGGGCAAGTCCATTTTAAAAGTATGAAATTTTTAAAAAATAATTTTACCATTGAAAAACTCATATAATTTACGCCAACTATTATAATGGAACCATTGACATAAACAAAACATTTGATATAGCTACCATACAAAATTCAAATGAAATGCATACAAAATACTGTCGTGTGACGTCACATCTCTGTAGTCATTTGTATGGAGCGGTTTTGGGTTTGCCCAAAATAATGTGATTTTAAAGTTGTGATATCTCAGGTAGTTTAAATGAGAATCAAGTAATTCTTTCAACGATGTTTCTATCATTGAGAGGTCTTTTGATTACACAAATGAAAAAAAAATAGTCAAATACCGTATTGTCAAGCTGTTTAGTGTCTAATTTTTTGGCATATTCCGATGGGACACTACTATGACACTACCGGAGAGTGGTCGGGCGCAGGACCAACGGCTTAATGTTCCGAGGCACGGGGGTGCAAGACTGCCAACTTTCAGACTCCGGGCTGCCACTAAGAATTTCTTACCGAAAACGAATAATTCTAATTCTAATAATTCTCACAACATCTCATACGTTGACCTGATTCCGTACTAAGTAGCTTAAGCACTTGTGTTACAGATATCAGACAACATAGGAACACAAATATATACTTAAATACATATATTACACCCAGACACTGAACAAACACAAGTGTTCATCGCACGAATGTTTGTCCAGGGTGGGGATCGAACCCACGACCTTTGGCGTAAGAGGCAGGGTCACTACCAATTGCACCATCCGGTCAGTCCTTGGATACAATTGGCCCGACCCGGGGAACGAACCCGGGACCTCTTGCCGTTGCTTTAAAGTGCGACCCACTAACCACTGCGCCACCGATACAGTCAGTTAGACATTATACATACCACTGCCTCCATCGTGTCACACAGTAGTGTCCCATCGGAATATGAGGGTAAGGGAATTGAGAGTGCACTTGTGTTTGCGCACACACTTGAGCACTATAATATATCCTGCGTACGTGGCTGACAGTGGGGATTGGATGCCGTAGCCGTAATCGGTTAGAGGATATTATTATTAAATATCATACATACCACGGATTTAATAGAAGGCGCCTCCTTCTTGTCACACGGCTGCACCCGCGTCAGCGTGATGCCCGGGGGAAGTTTCAGATCCGCCACCTGAAAACAACACATATTTTCAGCACTTCTCAACTGAGGGAGAGCCACGCTTCGGCATGAATGGGCCGGCCCGACCGCAGTGATACCATAGCCTCACAGAAAACCGGCGTGAACCAGCGTCTTTGCTGTTACGCTGCGCGAGTTAGGGTACCGGAGGTTGGGCTTCCGATACCAATGGGAAAAGAGGTTTAAAGGTTGACAGCGCACTTGTGACTCCACCGGTGAGTTACCATGCGGTGATCGGTATTCTCGTCTGCCACCTATCACATAAAAAAACATGATGACCTTTTCCTGATTGGAAATCATGAACTGTTCAAAATATTATCACTAAAGCGTGTTTAATAATGTGAAAAATAA
This sequence comes from Marasmia exigua, assembly GCA_019059595.1. Lineage (NCBI taxonomy): Eukaryota > Metazoa > Arthropoda > Insecta > Lepidoptera > Crambidae > Marasmia > Marasmia exigua. The sequence goes on along the minus strand of CM032491.1, from coordinate 4,476,754 downwards.
TTTTCGTATTACTATTTAATTTATAGTCCGCATAACATCACATATACCGCATGATCAGGGTTCCGTATGTATTTTTTTTGAAGATTAATCTAAACGATAATGATTATAAGCTTTGCATGTCATTCTGTCACCTGTAATCATAATTTGTATAAGAATTAAAATTGTAATTACCATATTATTTGAAAAGAGTAACTACTGAGTTTCTTGCTGATACTGATCGGTAAGTTAAATTAAAAAAAGTTTTTTTTTTAATTTGATATTTATTTTGATATAATGATTTTCTTGCCGGATCTTCTAGACCAGAAACAACTTTCTGAGCCTTCTGAACTTTCTTTCTTTTTTTATATGTATATGTATTAACATGTAAATTATTACATAAGTACTTATAAATAGTCTTAAATCATTCAAATGTATGACGATTTGTAAGTGCTGTGTACAAGCCTATGCAAATAAAGAATTATTTGATTGATTGATTGATTGAATGTGTGACACTTGTGTTTGTTCAGTATCTGGGTGTAATATATGTATTTAAGAATATATGTGCCCCGAAAATACCAATAAACGTACATTTACTTAAAAATCCTGGGACTTCTTTTATAATATTAGTATGTTATTAATTTAAACTTGATACCTCGTCGCATTCTTGATAATAAAGGGCCTTGTCCGACTAAAAGACAGATGGAAAAAGCTCCTATTAGGATTTATGTTTGAGGTATGGAACCCTAAAATTTTAGCTGCAATGTTAAGGCGATGGGTAACCCTAACTAGCGATACCTATCCATTTAAATTGTTAGCTACTATACCAGATCTATTTTAAACATTTTCGGAGCGGGAGTCTCTAAGCAAACCTTTGTGCTATTTATTTAATAATGGACAACATTTCATATTTTTAACATGTCCATATTGTTTTTTTATATGAAAATAGACATAAAATGAACGGACCCATATTTTTTCTTTTTTCAAAATTTGTCCATTTTCATGCATAAAATAATTATTAAAATTCTTTATATTTTAAATAGACGTAAGCGCCAAATGACGTCATCGGACGGCTGAATACAGCGATATTCCTTTGCTTATCATTATTTTGATAAAAAAAGGTATTACTGTCAAAGGTTAATAATACTAGTGTCAACATTGTCAACGTCATTCATTCATTCAACGTTGACAAGTTCTTTTTTGTGATGTCATGGGTTTGGCATTTCGTAAATTTAAAACTATAATGTGCTAGGCAAAGAAATATTTTACAATCTACCGTCCGATGACGTCATCTTACGTTTTTTAGTTTTTAATTTTTTTCTCAGTAAATAAGCAATATAAAAAATTAATAAAAATATATTCGCGCAGCGGAAAAGTAAATAAAGAAATGGTATTTTTTGTTTCAGAGCTTAGCAATTTTGAAATGTTGTCCATTGTGCACTGCTTATTGATCTGTTTTTGCAGTCGAAATTTGGATTAACGCCATAAGTGGCCGTTTTTGGCGGTAATTCAAATTTCGAGTACAAAAGCAGACCCAATAGTTAAGTATAAATATTAAATAAATTAAGTGTTTTCCGAGAGGCGGCAGCTTCGAAATTGTTAAAAAGATATCCGGCTTAGTTGCTAATAATTTAAATCAATTTGTGTCGCTAGTGTGCCCTTCCCGTCACCTTGACAGCCCGTATTAGAGAAATAATGATTCTGAAAGTATGTACCCATAATCCAGTAAGCGTGGTTCCCCTTTGTCTAAGTATTATTAAAGTTAGACTATAGCTTCATCGCTACAAATTCAACCTTTCAATACGGTATACGACTACTTTTTTTTTAATATTGCAATCAAAAGACCTCTCAATGATAGAAACATCGTTGAAAGAATCACTTGATTCTCATTTAAACTACCTGAGATATCACAACTTTAAAATCATATTATTTTGGGCAAACCCAAAACGCTCCATACAAATGGCTACTTAGATGTGACGTCACACTTAAGTATTTTGTATGCATTTCATTTGAATTTTGTATGGTAGCTATTACAAATGTTTCGTTTATGTCAATGGTTCTATTATAATAATTGGTGCAAATTGTATGGGTTATTCAATGGTACAATTATTTTTTAATAATTTCATACTTTTAAAATGGACTTGCCCATAAATCTTTGAATGACCATAAAACCGGCTAGACGTTATATTTTTAATTGAGAATTTTTGCTATTGGCACATATTGACCTATATTTTGACAAAATATATATATTTTGTAAAATCTTGAACATAGTCGTATACCCTATTGTCCGCGGAACGCAAGGGCAGAGTGCAGTTGACCAATCGAAAGAGTTTATTTTCTCCTTGGGCCAATTAGCGGGACGCGGAGTGTGCTTAATCAATCGAAAAATCGCAAAGTCGCACGGCTCTAGCTACGAACGTCATTCTTATTGGTCTGTGACGGCGTCGGCCGACATCCCACTGATTGATTGGCCTAAATAGATTATAAACTTTTTGGATTGATCGAGTGGACTAGAGTCCGCGCCTACAAAGTCTCGTAAGAAGCGCGCTGCAGTCGTCATCAACATTCAATTTGAGCCTTATTTTATTTTATAAAATATAAATGGAACATAACCAAAAAGGATCACATCATCGCTATATCGACTCCACCCAAGTAAAGTCCCTTGACGTTTCCAAACATGATAGAGGGCGCCACTGTGCCAGCCAGTGCTAGCGCCATCTTGATAAAAACGACCAATACTCAACGGGTAGTAGTATCTTTCAGTGCTCTTTGGCTTCTTTCATTTTAAATTTAAAATAAAAAATCCTCAGTTAAGAGACGTACCTCCGTTGGTTCGTTTAACGTAAACGTCAGTTAAGCAGTTTAAACGCTGCTTTATTTGTGGTGAACATAGGTAAAAGTGGCCGCCTTTGGCGTGAATCAATTTTTCGCGTACAAAAACGGACCCAACATTTGTGCATGGTTTTTTAATAAATAGTGTAAGTGTTTGCCGAGAGGTTGTAACCGCGAAATTGTTTAAAATAGATCCGGTTTAGTAGGTAAAAATTAAAATCGATCGTCGTCGCTAGTGTGCCCTACCCGTCACCTTAACCGTCACTCAGCGGTTAAAGCACAGTAAAAGTGCGATTACCGTTGCTTCAAAACTTGGTGATCTCCGCCCTTAGTATTGGCTAACTAAATAGTGTTATGTTACCTGCACCCCGCTGCTGAGCTGCTCCATGATGCTGCAGGACGCGGGCTTGTCCGGCTCCACGATGCACTGGTTCTGTAATTAATGAAATTTTTATTTTACACCAAAATATACAAAGGAAATTAATTTTGTACACACTTGTTCGGACCTTGACGAATATATGGTATATTTGAAAAACGAAATCATTTTGGGCACGTCTTGTCACATTAAAACTTTATTGTCGACTAGCTTTCGCCCGCGGCGTTGCTCGCGTAGTATCCGTTTTTATTCATCCCAATCTTTGACGACCCGATTGGAACAGTGGTAGTGAACGCTGCCTTTGGTCCAAGGGATGCGGGTTCGATCCCCGCACAGTACAAACATTTGTGTGTATGAACATGTCTGTTTGTATTGGTCTGGGTGTTTGTATGTATTATAAGTATGTATTTACAAAAGAAAAGTATTATATGTATATATTTGTAATCCCACTGTTGATTCTGATATCCGTAACACAGGTGCTTGAGCTACCTATCTCGGAGTCAGATCAATGTATGTGATGTTGTGAAATATTTATTTAATCTTATGTCCGTCCCCTGATTCTCTGTGAGTTCGTGCTATCACTCCGGTATCGACTTTCTTTTTACATTATAGCGGACAAAGGAGCAGACGCCACACCTGATGGTAAGTGATAACCGCCTCCCATGGATATGTGCAACACCCGAGGCACTGTAGATATATACGCTAAAGCAGTATGGACACTGCGAACAACGCTCAAAATGACGCCCGCGTACAGACGCACACTTTAGATTGACCGGATGGCGCAACTGGTAGTGACCCTGCCTCTTGCGCCAAAGGTCGTGGGTTCGATCCCCACCCTGGACAAACATTCGTGCGATGAACACTTGGGTTCGTTCAGTGTCTGGGTGTAATATATGTATTTAAGTATATATTTGTGTTCCTCTGTTGTCTGATATCTGTAACACAAGTGCTTAAGCTACTTAGTACGGAATCAGGTCAACGTATGAGATGTTGTGAGAATTATTATTATTATTATTATTATTATTCTACGGTCCCATCGGAGTACATTGCAGGAACTAAATTCAAGGGTCTCGGTTTTGCTCGAGTGCAGCTTACTTTATTTTGGTAGGGAAAATTAGTAGGTACATTTATGAAATGTTATCAATATAAGTTCTGAAAGTGATATGGAGGGTGATATTCACGTATCTGGAGCCCAATTCTCGTGCTTGTGATATTTTGAGAACATGGCGGATATCACCCGAAAACCATACACAAAAAAAAACTGTTTTAGTGATATATGTCGTATGAAAATAATAATAATAATAATAATAATTCTCACAACATCTCATAGGTTGACCTGATTCCGTACTAAGTAGCTTAAGCACTTGTGTTACAGATATCAGACAACAGAGGAACACAAATATATACTTAAATACATATATTACACCCAGACACTGAACAAACACAAGTGTTCATCGCACGAATGTTTGTCCAGGGTGGGGATCGAACCCACGACCTTTGGCGTAATAGGCAGGGTCACTACCAATTGCGCCATCCGGTCAGTCAAAATAAATGTCACGAGCCCGAGAATTGGGCTCCTGTTGTAATATACGAGTTACAATCTCAAATACATATTGGGGGGTTAGAGGGGGGGATTTTGATAGGGGGAGGGTGGTGGGACCTCACAGTGACTTGGCTCGAGCGATCAGATGTAGAAACAACATAAAGAATGTGTAACTTTGTATTCCTTTGTGTAGCTTTTTGCAACTTTAGACATCATTTTGTGTACCTTTGTGTACATATTATGTATTACTATTTAAATTGCTGAGAGGAAACCTTCTTAGTGTTACTCATAGTCAATAGTATACTTAATTATAAACTTTTACCTTGTAATAGCTTTTAAGTTACTTTATTTTTATTGTAACCGTGTCATATTTTGTAACACTGAATTAATTCTTTTTTACTTTTATAATATGGAAAGGTAAAAATAATATTTTACTACTGTTGCCGTGTGGTCCCCGGCAGAGTAGAATAGGCCACCCTCACTCTTACCGAGGTGTCGTAAAAGGCGACTAAGGTAAAGCTGCTGGCATGATGATCATGCAGCCAGAGAAGGAAAACTCTGCATTTATATCAAAACCCTCGCCAACCCGTCTGCCAAGCGTGGTGAGTATGGCAATCACCCCTCATGTGATTGAGGGAGGCCCGTGCCCCAGCAGTGGGGAGTTAAATGGGCTGACGATGATGATGATGATAATAAGAGGAGGACAACCCTATACCGTAGGTAACTTTCTGTCGAAAATCGCGGAGTGTCGATACTGGTTTAGCATATTTATCTACTCTGCCCGATATATTACATGCGCTTAGTGAGGAAGGAATAAGCCCTTTTCTTCAAGGTCCCCAGGTCGTGTCTGTTGGCGGCTGGTTCGTACCTTCTTGTTGAGCACCTCGATGGTGGTGTGCGGCGTGATGTTGACCACCTTAGGCTGTTCCTTCTTCTTCTCCTTCTTGCCGGGCTGCGGTTGCGGCGTCTGCTTGCTCTGTTTTGTAGCTGCCACTGGCGCTGGAAATATTTACGAAATAATATTAACAAACTGTGGGCTTCTCCCACTTTACTTCTACATAAAAGTATTTATTTACATATCATAAAATATATAATTCTATAGTCCGACAACTTCGTGCGAAACCGTCCTGCGGGGTGACAGACGTTGGCGGGGGCGAGGTAGCCAAGATGTTAGCGGGTAGCGGGCGGTGTAGCGGGGAAGGGAAACGCGTGCATCTGCGCGTCAAATACGGCAGTCTCGGCCGCGCAGTTGAAGCGGCAACACGTGCTTGACACTCTGTACTGCTTTGAAATCGACCCACACGAGATTAAGATGAGTAAGGCTATCTCAAGGCAACTTTAAGAAGTTGTACATAAAGTGTACCAATTTTTTGAAAGGCGAAAAAATTATCTATCATCTGCCGAATACGCAAACGATATTGATTTGGCAAAAACTGTTGCTGAAGCCACCGGTTTATCAGAATCCAGCGTTAAAAAAATTATAAAAAAAGCTAGATCCATAGAAACACAAGGCAGCACAGCGACTTTCAAATCACCACGGAAAAACAGTTGTCTTAAAAAAAGGATTGAAATCGACACTTTTACGGAAGGTGTCATACGGAGAAAAATTACACAATGGTATACTGTCAGAAAAAAGTTGGACGCGGAATTGAAACAAGAAAATATACTTGATTGCTCACGTGAATACTTAAGACAGATAATACATAGGCTTGGTTTCAAATATTTAATATGCCAGTCAAAGAGGAGAATATTAATTGAACGGCACGACGGCACGGCATGACGATGCAAGTGATGAAAATGATCAAACAGAAAGTGAACATGAAAGTGATATGGAAATTGACGAATAAAAACACAATTCATTATAATTTTAGATTTTTTAATAATTTGTCCTAAAGCGTTATATAAAATAAAAAATAGTTTTATCTATGATGTTTACTCTTAATTATATTGCGTCACAAGTACAACTTATCGCAAGATTTATCCTAGCAAAACTTCTCTTCGTGTGTAGCCGTGATCTAGAATGACGTGCTACCTCGCCCCCGCCAACGTCTGTCACCCCGCAGGACGGTCGAGCACGAAGTTGTCGGACTATACTTCTATATATAATATACCTAAATATATAATACACATGCACAACTATATAACATACATACAACTTGTTCCCTCATCGCACTTTCTTCGTAAATAATTCGTAAGTTTCAAATATGGAATTCTAATGTTCGAAATTTAAAATCGTTAATGAATCGATATTTCTGTGTTGGCGAATGATGCAGAAGCAATTCGCATTCGTTTCTATGGTTTGTCATGTACTCCGTGTCAATAGTTTGATTATTGGCACACCAGAGGGCAGTTGAAGGCCGACGCCCGGAATGGACACAGCCTAACGGCGTACGCGCCGAAAGAAAACTGTTCAAGCGTGTGTGCTTGTGCGTGTTCCGACGTCCATGGAACTGTAATATGCTAGATCCCGAACCTAGAAGCTGAGGTGCTTGTGGCTGACCCGAAGGTGGAACCGTCAAACGATCTACTAAAGGTACGTGTGTGCATGGTGTTGTTGCTGCGTACCTTCCCGATACAGAACATCGGTTTCCCATATCGGCAGGCCTTGCAGGTCTGAACCAGGTGTAGCAGAAAGCCACTGATCGTCTGTTTATTTGTACTAAAGGGAACCCAGTGTGCAGTGCGTATGCTACACAACTATTCTATAAAACACACATTTTTCATACATCATCTTTTTTTATTTTTATTTGATAGAAATGGGGTGAGCCCTGCGTCTCATAGCCACTGCGACCAGTAGATGATCTATTGTGGCAGCCCCGTAACCTATTACAGCACCTCATGTTGCTCCAGTTCCAGGATAAACCCGAGAATGGAGCTGATGGGGGAGCTCTTGATCTCGTCAGCTGAGATCATGTGTGCTCCCAGGTGCCGGCTTCTGCAGCGGTGCAGCGCTATGCACTCGCCGAGGACGTGGATAATCGTTTCCTGGTCCTCGCGACAGAATCTGCAGATTTTGGTATCTGAAAGGCCCATGTTGTGCAGGTACATACATCATCTTACATAATTACTTACCGACCCGTCATCGCCGTGAGTCAGCCGGCCGTACGTCGCTAGTGTATTGCAAACGAGAGACTGCACTATACATGCATAAGTACAGCTATCGCGCACAGTCAGAGACTTGTTCCGACATTGAACGCACGTCGCTTGCGCACCGGCCTTGCTTACCGGTACCTATTGTTTCGCGTCATCATCGTCAGCCTATCGCAGTCCACTGCTGGACGTAGGCCTCTCCAATTGTTCACCACTGTGATCTATCCATGGCTTCTCGCATCCAGCTGTTGCCAGCCATCCTGCGCAGATCGTCCCCCCACCTAGCCAGAGGGCGCCCTACATTAGCCGCAGCATCTGCGGCTAATATCGCCAGCCCACTGCCACTTCAGCTTGCTAATTCGGTGAGCAATGTCGATAACTTTGGTTCTCTGCCGGATCACCTCATTTCGGATTCGATCTCGGAGAGAGACGCCGAGCATTGCTCATTCCATAGCCCGCTGAGCGACCTTTAACTTGTGGACCCGCCGTACCGTAAGTGTCCACGTTTCGGCTCCGTATGTCATGACGGGTAGGACGCACTGATTGAAGACTTTCGTCTTTAGGCACTGTGGTATCGACGATACAAAGACACGACGTAGTTTTCCAAATGCTGCCCAACCTAACTGGATTCTCCTATTCACCTCATCCTCGAAGTTGTTTTTACCCAATTGCAAAGTCTGCCCGAGATATACGTATTTTTGAACAGCTTCGAGGACGGCTTGTTTCGCGTATTTACAAACATTCTTCGTCTTTCATCTTCTATAATCTCTTATTACTGTGAACTATCGCTTCTCCTTCTTTCTGCTTGTGTTATTGACTTGCGTGTTACTTGAGTACATACTGTGTGACGATTTCTATGTGTGGAATTAAACCGCTGAACATTCATCGCTTTCATCATTCGTGCACCAATAACTACCTTTTTTTTATTTTAACAGGGGGAATGCCGCCGGCTCAAGAGACGAGCCGACTACCTTATGCATACCAGACCACCGGGGGGTGGCCGGGTTATGTGGGGCTCTCCTTTGGCGGGGGGCTTCTCCCAAAGAGAAACCAGGCAAAGGCATACCCACTAAACCCCCTGCGGTTCTCCCTCATCGCCCATATTGGGGAGTATCATGGTGATACAGCCAAAGCCTCCCTCCACGATATTCCCCGGGCGGACCAATAACTACCTCAGCTAAGTACATATTTCATTATCATCCGCATAGCCAATATCACTAAAAACTGTTGGGTATGCTCTATGGCTCTGTCCATGACAACCGACACATCATTCGTATGCCACGAATGATGTATCGGTTATCAATAGATTGCCAATATTTATCAGACACAAATATTTTCCAGTACTTACCATTCTTCTCCTGTTTGTTCTCCTTCCCTTTCTTCTCAGCCTTCTTCTCCTTCTTCTCTTCTTTTTTCTTGACTGGCTCCGCCTTCTTGGCCTCGGCCGTGGCTTTCTTCTCCGCCTTCTTACTGGACTCCGTCTTCGGTGGTTCCGTTGTCTTCTTAGCGTCTACCTTTTTCGATCTCTGCTCTTGCTGGAGACGTTTCCTTTCTTCTTCTTCAGCCTGTAAAAGAAGAAAACAAAAAATCAAGACATTAGTCATAGAATACTTTTTTATGTCGTGGTGACTGCTTCTGTGTCGCACTTTTCGGTTCGATCCCCGGGTCGTGCCAACAATTTGTACCTAAGTTTTCGGTAAGAAACTCCCAGTGGCAGCCCGGAGACTGGAAGTCGGCGCTCATGTACCCCCGTACCTCGGAAAGCACATTAAACTGTTGGTCCTGCGATCCCTCTCCGGTCGTGTCACGCTGGTGTCCCATCGGAATATGAGTTTAAAGGAATAAAGAGTGGACTTGTGTTTGCGCACACACTTGAGCACAATAATATATCCTGCATAGTGGCTGATACTGGAGATTAGCGGCCGTAGCCCTAATCGGTTGGAGGATATTATTATTATGTCGTGGTGTCGGAAGAGAAGACCGATCACCTGATATGATTTTTTTGAGTATAACAATTTTTGCACTTACAAAATTCGTCGATCGAATCATGGGCCATTCATTTACTGTGGGAGAGGCACGCTTCGGCATAAATGGATCGGCTCGACTGGAGTGATACCACGGCCTCACAGAAAACCGACGTGAAGCATGAAGCAGCATTGTGCTGTGTTTCGCTGCGTGAGTGAGGGTACCGGAGGCCCAATTCAGGCGGAAAGGGGGGGGGTTAAGGGTTGGCAGCGCACTAGTGACTCCACTGGTGTCGCGGGTGTCCATCGGCGGCGGCGATCGCTTACCATCAGATGATCCGTCTGCTCGTCTGCCACTGCCTCCCACGGTTGCATCATACCTGTTGCTTGGCCAGCAGCTTCCTCTGCTTCTTGGACAGCGGCGCGGGCTCCTCCGCGGGCTTGGGCTTCGCCTCCAAGCGCTTCGCCTCCTGCTTCGGCTGGGATTCTTTCTGCTTCTTTTGCTGCGGAAGATAATGTTACAATGAAATACATACATTTGATTCTTATTTTATGAGATATAAGAATTCGGATTTCACGCGGGTGGTTGTGATTCGAATCCGAGCATGCGCCTCTGGATGTTACAAATCTATGTGCATATTTCTACCATTAGCTCGGCGGTAAGGAAAACCAACAGTGTCGGTTAGTTTTTGAAACGTGCTTTAATTCAATTGGTCTGTTTTTTTACGTGATAGGTGGCAGACGAGCAGACGGATCGCCTCATGGTAAGAAATTGCCGCCACCCACAGACAACTAACACTAACTAAGGTAAAGCTGCTGGCATGATCATCAGCACCCAGAGAAGGAAAATATCAAACTAAATTAATTGATATTGAACAAAAAAATAAATTGATATCAAAACCCTCGCCAACCCGTCTGCCAAGCGTGGTGAGTATGGCAATTACCCCTTATGTGATTGAGGGAGGCCCGTGCCCCAGCAGTGGGGACTTAAATGGGCTGACGATGATGATGATGACAGACAACTACCCGCAACACCAGTGGAGTCGCCCTTTCCCCCAGGTTGAGCCTCCTAAACCCTCACGTGAAACACAGCACAGTGCTGCTTCATGCCAATGTTTTTAGTTTAGTGGGTCGACGCCTCTGGCCTGCTTCTCTTTAGAAGTCCCCGCCAGAGGCGAGCCCGACTTAACCCTCCTGCTCCCCAGCAGGTGGGTATGCATAAATACCTAAATACATGGGCTACACATCATTCTAAATTGTATATAAAAACTGTTTAAGGTGACGGGTAGGGCACAATAGCGACGCCAATGGCTATTAATTTTGTAGCTACTAAACCGGATCAATTTTAAACAATTTCTACTATTTATTAAATAACCATGAAAAAAATGTTGTGTCCAACGCGTACGCGCAAAATTTATTCACGCCAAAAGCGGGTCACATTTGGCGTGAATCAATTTTTCGCGTACAAAAACGGACCCAACATTTGTGCATGGTTATTTAATAAACAGTATAAATGTTTGCCGAGAGGTTGTAACCCCCAAATTGTTTAAAATAGATCCGGTTTAGTAGGTAAAAATTTAAATCGATTGGCGTCGCATAGTCTGCCCTACCCGTCACCTTAATGAAAAAAGGTTCCTGCTGAGTTTCTTGCTGGGGTCTTCTTGACAGAAAACTACATTCCGAATCAGTGGTAAACACGTTCGCTTTCGTGTGATTTTTGTATGAACCTAAATTGAATGAAATATTTTATTTCATTTCAAAGGCGGCACGCCGGCCCACTGCACTCCGGACCGTCGGCATTACCCAGTGACAAAAAAAACAAAGGCTTGGACGAAACTGGGAGTGACAAGCTAGGTTGGTGATTTATTTATTTATTTATCAATTATTATTTATATTATTTGTTTTTAAATGTAATCAATCAATTGTAATAATAATAATGTTTTTTTTTTCTTTTTTTTTTATAAATATTTCACATCATCACATACATTGATCTGACTCCGAGAAAGGTAGCTCAAGCACCTGTGTTACGGATATCAGAATCAACAGTGGGATTACAAATATATACATATAATACTTTTCTTTTGTAAATACATAGGTACTTATAATACATAGGAAACACCCAGACCAATAAAAACAAACATATTCATGCACACAAATGTTTGTACTGTGCGGGGATCGAACCCGCAACCCTTGTATCAGAGGCGGCGTTCATTACCACTGTTCCAATTGGGTCGTCTGTTAATGTAAATGTTATCACTTGACATAATTTTCGCTATTTATTTTAATTTCATTGTATTGATATGGGTTATATTGTTACCTGCAATAAACGATTTTTATTTTTTTATTAGTAATAAGAGCTTGAAGTTGCCCAAAGCGCTCGTATTACATCCAATTTTACACAATGATGATGTAGTGTAGTCAGCATCAAATTGTGGGAGAGCCACGCTTCGGCATGAATGGGCCAACTCGACTGGAATGATACCACGGCCTCACAGAAAACCTGCGTACAGCAGTGTCTACTGTGTTTCGCAGTGTGAGTGAAGGTACCAGAGGCACAATCCGGCGAAAATTGTGATTCCACTCGGGTGTCCATGGCAATCGCTTACCATCGGGTGATCCCTCTGCTCGTTTGCTAATTATCACATTATGTACCCCTGAAAATTACGTGATTTTAAATAATCAAACATTTGTAAACATGTTTCTAAGTTAGTTCCGTTTCAGTTAATAGATTTGTCATTACCTTGGTCCCCTTGGCGATCTGGTTGATGTGCGCAAGCGCCTGCTCCCAGGTCTGCTTGCGCGCCGCTTCGTTAGCCTTCGCGCGGGCTTCCTCCTTCATGTTTACCACTGGAATAATAATAATCTTTCATCACACCTATTCGAACGTCCGAACAAACAAATGTCCGGGCATGCCACTATCGATGGGCCCCGGCAGAAGGGGTAGACCAAAAAAGGTGTGGCTTAGCGTCGAAAGGGATAACGTGCGTGCTTAGATTAAATCAAAATAGCGGAAGATAGGTGACTCGTCTGAACCGCGTGGACCGCTTAAATTAGGTCCCCGGCTGAGAAGCGGTCGCGTCGCATAAAGTAAAGTAAAGTAAAGTATCAGCCTATAAACTGTCCCACGGCAGGGCAAAGGCCTCCATCAAAGAAATCAAGTTATCGCTACTATGATGAAATTAGGCTTAATCACCATGCTTGCCAAATGCGGATTGGTGATCACAAACCCGAGCTATGTTCGATAAATTCGAAACATACTTTTCGCTCGCAGGACCCCGAAATCACGACCGTCGTCACGTACTTAAACCACTAGATCAACAGGGCGCGTCAAATAATTGAATTTATTTAAATATTTAATTTTCTTTCACATGATGTTAGAAATTCGTGGATTTGATAACAAGTTCAAATGACAGTGAAAGTATACAAACTAAATCCTGAAAATAAAGAAAATTTGAATTATTTTGTGTTGGCACTCTCTCCATTATAATAAACACCTTCTAATTCATCTTTTTCAGGGACAAGAGAATGTTTTAACTACATTTCAGCTTTCTGTAGCTATTGTTTAATACCCTAGGCGGAGACTTGTTATTGTCATTGTTGTACTATTATTGTATCTTAAGCTTACTGTAATATTTGGCTGTTAGTCTCCCAAAAATAAATCTATGATCTATAATATTGTTACGACTATGTGCCCCTGCATGCAAGTTCAGTAGGCCCCATGTCTCATATGCCCAGTCGACCGAACATTCTACCCATGGATGGTTCCCACATTTAATGAAAAGTGGGATGATTCTCCCACTTTTTGTAAATTTGGAGTTTAATTGAATCTACGTACCCCGTACCCGCAACAATATAGGTATATGTCGGAGCGTCAGCACAGTGGCGCCCTCTATTATGTTTGGAAACGTCAAGGAACTTTCTTTGGGTGGAGTCGATTTAGTGATGATTGATACTTTTTGGTTATTCCATTGTCATTTACTTTGATTTTAGCGAGCTGTCAGTTTGACGTTTGACTAGGGACACGCGGGAATCGCTCGATGAACAACGGTGTGTGTGTTTTCTTAGGGAATGTAAGTGTTTGCTTTGATTTTGTGATGGGATTCGATAATGGTGATACCAGAACGGACTGTTGGATCGTGCAGTGAACAAATGCAGACGAATTTAGAATAATGATCGCTATGTCGAACCGCTTGATCTTTGTGTTCTCTCGCATTGAATATTGATAGTTTGTTCAATAGACGCTTGAGACTTCGGAAGTGACTTCGATTTATGAATTGTGGAGTCTAATGGACAATATTTCATATTTTTAACATGTCCATATTGTTTTTTTATATGAAAATAGACATAAAATTAACAGACCCATATTTTTTCTTTTTTCAAAACTTGTCCATTTTCATGCATAAAATAATTATTGAAATTCTTTATATTCTAAATAGACGTAAGCGACAAATGACGTCATCGGACGGCTGAATACAGCGATATTCCTTTGCTTATCATTGTTTTAATAAAAAAAAAGGTACTACTGTCAAAGGTAAATAATACTAGTGTCAACAATGTCAACGTCATTCATTCATTCAACGTTGACAAATTGTCTTTTTTTTGACAGTTGAATGTTATGGGTTTGGCATTTCGTAAATTTAAAACTATAATGTGCTAAGCAAAGAAATATTTTACATTCTGCCGTCCGATGACGTCATCTTACGTTTTTTAGTTTTTAATTTTTTTCTCAGTAAATAAGCAATATAAAAAATTAATAAATATATATTCGAGCAGCAGAAAAGTAAATAAAGAATTGGTATTTTTTGTTTCAGAGCTTAGCAATTTTGAAATGTTGTCCATTCCAATAATGCCATCTTGCACAACCTATCTACTAACGAAGAGCTCGACCAGCCTCTGTTACATATAAAAAGAGAACCTGAGTGACTAAGTGACTAGGAATGAACCCACTAGATATGAACTGACCCTAGAAACTTGAAATTTGGTCAGGGCGTTCCTTCAACAGTGAAAATGAGCACTAAGGGATTTTTAAAAATAACAACAACTGTTGAGGGAGAAAAAAGGGGTTTAGAAATTTGTATGAAAGTCAGCCATCTTTGATTGTTATTTGGAATAAACAGAAATTCACTTCAACGTTTTTGGAAAATCACCCTTTGAAGGGGTGAAATAGGCGGTGAAAAGCAGTATGGGGGTTCCTAATTAATAAAAGTAAGAACCTTGAAGTTGTTGTTTTTTAAATTAGAAAGTGACTTTTGAACTTTTTATAGCGTTCTATAGGCCTGAGGCCCATCTACAAGGTGATTGGGTATTTTTAGATGGGATACGTCAAATTGTCAATTAACGAATAAATCAGCTAATTATGTTGAAGTTGGACCTCGGTTCAGAGGCACGCCATCTAGCGGATATTACACGCGCGATATTCGTTCATTCGTTCGTTCGACTCTGATCTGGTCTGGTGTGTGTACATTAATTTTAATTATTTATTTATTTCAGACAACTTAGTCTATTTGTGTTAGTACCAATATCTTAACCTAGGTTAGTAATTTATAATTAACTTTGAACTTAACTCAAAACATACTACAAAAATATACTTCAGAATATGTAATCTTAATTGTTTTTTTTTTATATATAAATTGTATAAGCCGGTGATTCCCTCCCGGTGATTCTACCTCAATGGTTCCCACAGAATACCAGCGTCATGGCCATCCGCCGTGACAAAGCAGCTTAGTGGCAACCATTTTGGTAACACGTCACGGCAAAGTGTCTCTTTCTTTTATATTTTCTTGTACATACTATGTTTGTGATGTGTTTACCAAATAAAATTTTATTCATTCATTCATTCATTCAGTCAATACACCATGCGTATCACCCTGTATGTTGCCATTTTTTATGAGTGCTGCTCTGGGCAGCTCAGTGCGAGCGAGATGCATCGGCATAGGTACCTACGCAAACGGCTCGCAGCGCGTGGTCGTGTAGACAATAAGTATTAGAAGTAGTTATGTTATACTTTATTATTTTTATTTAGTTAAATAAGCGACACTCATGTGTAACCGTGTCAAGGACAAACCGGCAAGGTTTTTAAGACACTCTTAATACTGTTATTGTGATATGGTAAATAAATGAAAAAAAAAAACTACAAACATTGCGCATATGTCACATAATAAGCAGACGTGTGTGTTTAAACTCCGCTTCCCTGCGGATTTGCGGAGTACCAGGCCGTGATCTCGGGGACATTGCGCGGGTTTGAAGTTTAAGATAAAAAAGATAAAGATAAGATAAAAAATGTATTTATCGCACAGAAAAAATAACCACAGTTACATACATAAGATTAAAAATTAAGTGCACTACACATATTATGCCACAAACATTGAACAGGAGCCTCCAAACTAGGCAATGCCTGTATCTTGGACGGCCAGAAATCATTTAATAAATTATGTAGTGTCAGTAAAAAAGAAAAAAAAAACAAAAGACAAATATGAACAATAAAAATTAAATGATTGAATACAATTTAGAATTTTATACACATCCAACATTAAAACATCAACTGGTTAGGTTACTAATGATATGTTCTGCGTCTGCGTAGTCAAGAAGTCTTAACCAATTTACTAGTGCTAATTTGGCATCTGAGATAGGTAGTTCTTTGATATTACAGAGACGTACTGTCGAATGGACAACATTTCAAAATTGCTAAGCTCTGAAACAAAAAATACCAATTCTTTGTTTACTTTTCCGCTGCTTGAATATATATTTATTCATTTTTTATATTGCTTATTTATTGAGAAAAAAATTAAAAACTAAAAAACGTAAGATGACGTCATCGGACGGCAGAATGTAAAATATTTCTTTGCTTAGCACATTATAGTTTTAAATTTACGAAATGCCAAACCCATGACATGCAACTGTCAAAAAAAAGACAACTTGTCAACGTTGAATGTATGAATGACGTTGACAATGTTGACACTAGTATTATTTACCTTTGACAGTAGTACCTTTTTTTTTATTAAAACAATGATAAGCAAAGGAATATCGCTGTATTCAGCCGTCCGATGACGTCATTTAGGCGCTTACGTCTATTTAGAATAAAAAGAATTTCAATAATTATTTTATGCATGAAAATTGACAAATTTTGAAAAAAGAAAAAATATGGGTCTGTTCATTTTATGTCTATTTTCATATAAAAAAACAATATGGACATGTTAAAAATATGGAATGTTGTCCATTATATACGCGGGACCTCAGAGATTCACCAAATCTGCTTGCGAACTGAGAGCTTATTGTAGGTGTGGGAATTTTAAAGACTCTTTTCCTAAGAAGGTTTAAATGAAGACTTTTGTAATAAAGATAGTTTTTGTAGCACAGTTTCATCATCAGCCCATTGAAGTCCCCACTGCTGGGGCACGGGCCTCCCTCAATCACATGAGGGGTAATTGCCATACTCACCACGCTTGGCAGACGGGTTGGCGAGGGTTTTGATATAAATGCAGAGTTTTCCTTCTCTGGGTGCTGATGATCATGCCAGCAGCTTTACCTTAGCCGCCTTTTACGACACCTCGGTAAGAGTGAGGGTGGCCTATTCTACTCTGCCGGGGACCACACGGCGACAGTCTAGTAAATATATAAGTTGCTCACCAGTGAGATGTCCGTTGGTGTGAAGCAGGCGGGAATCGGGCGCGCGGCCCGGCACGGACAGCGTGACGGCGCCGTCCGGGCCCGAGCGACGCACGCACACCATGCCGCCCGGGGCTGCGGGGGCGCGGATATTACTTTATTTTTTTTATTGTAAGGAAATTGTCGTTGGGGCGGAAAGGTCCTCGAGTGGAGGCCACGTACAGGAAGTCGCAGCCGTGGCAGGCCCCCCACAAGGTGGACCGACGGTCTGGTGAAGATCGCGGGAATCCATTGGATGCGGGCGGCACAGGACCGATCTGTGTGGAGAACATTGGGGGAGGCCTATGTCCAGCAGTGGACGTCTATTGGCTGAAATGATGATGATGATGATGATGATTGTAAGGAAACATACGATACTTAAAATAACACTATTTAACACACAAAAACATAATCTTAAACCAATTAAGTTTCCACTAATAACTAATATCATAAAAACCGCAACATGATGTTCGTAATATAAATAAATAAATATTTCACAACATCACATACATTGATCTGACTCCAAGATAGGTAGCTCAAGCACCTGTGTTACGGATATCAGAATCAACAGCGGAATTACAAATATATACATATAATACTTTTCTTTTGTAAATACATACTTATAATACATACAAACACCCAGACCAATACAAACAGACATGTTCATACACACAAATGTTTGTACTGTGCGGGGATCGAACCCGCAACCCTTGGACCAAAGGCAGCGTTCACTACCACTGTTCCAAACGGGTTGTCAATATAAACAAAAAGGAAGAATTGAGCAATTGACAAAAATGTAACTTGCGAATTTCAATTATTTTTGTCCAGCCTATACAATAACACAGTTGACAGTTTAAACGAGTCGTCAAAGATGTGAGTGCACATGAGATAAGGTTGAAAACCAATGAAATATATATATAATCCTCACAACATCTCATACGTTGACCTGATTTCGTACTAAGTAGCTTAAGCACTTGTGTTACAGATATCAGGCAACAGAGGAACACAAATATATACTTAAATACATATATTACACCCAGACACAGAACAAACACAAGTGTTCATCGCACGAATGTTTGTCCAGGGTGGGGATCGAACCCACGACCATTGGCGTCAGAGGCAGGGTCACTACCAATTGCGCCAATCGGTCAGTCAAATATGTATGGTATAGTATGGTATGCACATCTAGTGAGTTAGTGTAGATAAATTAAAATGACTGGTAAGAGAAAGAAGAACTGTATAGTCCGAATTAATTAATACGAACTAATAATGGTAAAGCCGTGTGGTCCCCGGCAGAGTAGAATAGGCCACCCTCGCTCTTACCGAGGTGTCGTAAAAGGCGACTAAGGTAAAGCTGCTGGCATGATCATCAGCACCCAGAGAAGGAAAACTCTGCATTTATATGAAAACCCTCGCCAACCCGTCTGCCAAGCGCGGTGAGTATGGCAATTACCCCTCATGTGATTGAGGGAGGCCCGTGCCCCAGCAGTGGGGACTTAAATGGGCTGACGATGACGATGAATTATCAGTGAGTTACAGTGGTTTTACTTTATAACAGTTCAGGGCTAATGTATGAATGTATTCCGAGGCACGGGGGTACAACTTCCAGACTCCGGGCTGACACTGAGAATTTTTTAACAGAAAAACTCAGGTACAAATCTTGGCTCGACCCGGGACTCAAGCGCAGCCGTCGCTTTAAAGTGCGACGCACTACCCAAAGAAGCAGTAAATTGTTATAAATAAATTATAAAGAACTTAATCCTACAGACAGCGGCAACGCACAGGGCCGATTTTTTGATCCGTAGTTACCTTTTGGTTAAATTCACTTTAGTTAACTGTCTAACCAATAGTCAAAGTGACAGCGTCAAAGTGACGCAATTCCTTGTAATATAACTATTGGTTAAGCTAACTATTATTCAAAAAACACCATTAGTTGAGTTTAACTACGGATCAAAAAATCGGCCCTTATAGGTAATCCGAAAACATTTATTTATTTTATCGACACCCAACGCCAGAGCTATGGAAAGGGCTATGCTCGGAGTATCTCTGAAGGACCGCATCAGAAATGATGTATTCCGACAGAGAACCAGAGTCACCGACATAGCCCGCCGAATTAGCAAACTGAAGTGGCAGTCGGCAGGTCATATTAGCCGCAGAACTGTGAGTCACCGACATAGCCAGCCGAATTAGCAAACTGAAGTGGCAGTCGGCAGGTCATATTAGCCGCAGAACTGACAGCCGTTGGAGAGTCACCGACATAGCCAACCGAATTAGCAAACTGAAGTGGCAGTGGGCAGGTCATATTAGCCGCAGAACTGACAGCCGTTGGAGAGTCACCGACATAGCCAACCGAATTGGCAAACTGAAGTGGCAGTGGGCAGGTCATATTAGCCGCAGAACTGACAGCTGTTGGAGAGTCACCGACATAGCCCACCCGAATTAGCAAACTGAAGTGGCAGTGGGCAGGTCATATTAGCCGCAGAACTGACAGCCGTTGGAGAGTCACCGACATAGCCCACCGAATTAGCAAACTGAAGTGGCAGTGGGCAGGTCATATTAGCCGCAGAACTGACAGCTGTTGGAGAGTCACCGACATAGCCCACCGAATTAGTAAACTGAAGTGGCAGTGGGCAGGTCATATTAGCCGCAGAACTGACAGCTGTTGGAGAGTCACCGACATAGCCCACCGAATTAGCAAACTGAAGTGGCAGTGGGCAGGTCATATTAGCCGCAGAACTGGCAGCCGTTGGAGCCGTAAAGTCCTTGAGTGGAGACCGCGTCTCGGTAAGCGTAGTGTGGGACGCCCTGCGACAAGATGGGATGATGACATTCGAAGGCTGGCTGGTGTGGGCTGGATGAGAGTGGCCGAAAATCGGGAGCAGTGGCGTGCATTAGGGGAGACCTATGTCCAGCATTGGACAAGTGTGGGTTGCTGATGAACGCCATCTATTGAAATGAGGGCGGACTACTACTTATTGTACAATTTTTAGTTCGTATGCTGTAAAGGCGGTTCTTTTTACAAACTAAACTTACCGCACTCCGCCATTGCTCGTTTCTGCTTCTCGATCTCCTGTTGTTGCTGCAACTGCTGCTGGCGGATCTGCTCCTGTTGTTGTCGCTGCGCCTCCTGTTGCTGGCGTTGCGCGTCCTGCTGTTGTTGTTGCTGGAACTGTTTGTATACCGCCGCTTCTTGTTGAAATAGCGCTGTCTGGTCCAACTGGAGATAAAATTAAGATAATAATTATGTTTATAAGTAATTTGAGATTTATTAGATGTTTGTGATGTACAACCTGTGCGGATAAAGAATGGGATCAGAAATGGCGGCGCATCTATTCATTTCTCGCTCGCTCACAATTTGCGTATATACTCGCACTCGTGGGGTGCGAGTATAGATGCAAATAGTGTGCGAGCGAGTAGTGAATAGATGCGCCGCCATTTCTGATCCCATTCTTTATCCGCACAGTTTGATGTAATTAACTTTTTTTTTTACGCCAATGTCTTTAGAGAGATAAATATTATTATTTACAGATCTTAGTCAATGATATTATACTAGTACAATGTAGGCGGTCTTATCGCTAATACAGATATCTTCCAGACAACCTCAGCGACACTAGTTGTTTGTATTGGCCTGGGTGTTTCTATGTATTATAAGTATGTATTTACAAAAGAGAAGTATTAAATGAATATACCTATTTGTAATTCCGCTGTCGGTTCTGATACCCGTAACACAGGTGCTTGAGCTACCTATCTCGGAGTCAGATCAATGTATGTGATGTTGTGAAATATTTATTATTATTATCAATATTATCCTGTAAACGTATTTGTTTCCTCCTCGAGGTGTTTTATTAAATGCGGAATATCGTATATCGAAGGAGAATCAGTAGAAATCGTGCGCTCGTCACGAGGCGAGTAAATCAAAAATCGAGCTCCAGGTTGGTCGAACGAGAGAAACGGAAGACTAGTCTAATGATATCCGTAACCCAGGTGCTTGAGCTACCTATCTCGGAGTCAGATCAATGTATGTGATGTTGTGAAGAAAATATTTGTTTTTATCTATGTATACAACTATCGCCAACCCGTCTGCCAAGCGTGGTGAGTATGGCAATTACCCCTCATGTGATTGAGGGAGGCCCGTGCCCCAGCCGTGGGGACTCAAATGGGCTGACGATGATGATGTATACATACCTGCGCGTGCGGCTTGCCCTGCTGCGCGCGCGCCTGCGCCAATTGCCGCTCGCACTCCTGCAGGCGCTGGCTCCACTCCACCACTTGGGCCTCCGCAGCGTCTACTTCCTGTTGGAGAAAACGACTAAATGTTACAGCTTAATCATACACTTTCAAGTTCAAATCATACTAAAATTTACTGACACAACGTCGACCTTAATAAGGTCCAGGCGTAGTGCACTTGACTTACAAAAGTTTTTTTTTTCCATTTGGGCCAATCAGCGGACGGCTAAGTACACTTGAGCAATCTAAAAAGTTTTTCTTCTATTTGGGCCAAACAGTGGGGGGCGAAGTGTAATTGAACAATCTCAATCTTGATCAATCGACCGGAGTGATACCACGGCCTCACAGAAAACCGGCGTGAAGCAGCATTGTGCTGTGTTTCGCTGCGTGAGTGAGGGCGGGGGAAAGGGGGGTTTAAAGGTTGACAGCGCACTTGTGACTCCACTGGTGTCGCGGGTGTCCATGGGCGGCGGCAATTGCTTACCATCAGGTGATTCGTCTGCTCGTCTGCCACCTATCTCATCAATCCAAAGTTTTTTTCTATTTGGGCCAATCAGCGTAGGGCGAAGTGCACTTGACCAATCTAAAAAGTTTTTTCTATTTAGGCCAATCAGCGAGGGGCGAAGTGCACTTGACCAATGTGAAAAGTTATTTTCTATTTGGGCCAATCAGCGGGGGGCGAAGTGCACTTGACCAATCTAAAGTTTTTTTTATATTTGGGCCAATCAGCGTAGGGCGAAGTGCACTTGACCAATCTAAAGTTTTTTTCTATTTGGGCCAATCAGCGTGGGGCGAAGTGCATTTGACCAATCTAAAAAGTTTTTTTTCTATTTAGGTCAATCAGCGGGGGGCGAAGTGCACTTGACTAATCTCAATAGTTTTTTTTCTATTTAGGCCAATCAGCGAGGGGCGAAGTGCACTAGACCAATCTAAAAAGTTTTTTTCTATTTGGGCCAATCAGCGAGTGGCGAAGTGCACTAGACCAATCTAAAAAGTTTTTTTCTATTTGGGCCAATCAGCGAGGGGCGAAGTGCACTTGACCAATGTAAAAAGTTATTTTCTATTTTGGCCAATCAGCGAGGGGCGAAGTGCACTTGACCAATGTAAAAAGTTCTTTTCTATTTGGGCCAATCAGCGAGGGGCGAAGTGCACTTGACCAATTTGAAAAGTTTTTTTCTATTTGGGCCAATCAGCGAGGGGCGAAGTGCACTTGACCAATGTGAAAAGTTTTTTTCTATTTGGGCCAATCAGCGAGGGGCGAAGTGCACTTGACCAATCTTAAAAGTTTTTTTCTATTTAGGCCAATCAGCGGCCAATATAACCATTTGACTGCGCGAGCTCCAATGAGAACTTGTTTGATTAACTTTTAAAAGTCCTACAGAAAAGTATACATATGTCTATCTCCTACGGATTAAGTACAATAACCGATTTTATCCTTTTGTTATTTACGAGTATTCATGGCTTATTTACGAAGCAATTTTAAGCAATACAACATTAACCCTTATCCAATGGAGTCCCTTAAATACGTTGTGCATTTATTAATGATCATTATGACCCTTCGCATCATGCAATTTAAATTAGTAGTTTCGAAGATGTTAAATCCCATAAAAAACAAAAATTGTCAAAAAATCCAAGTCTCGCACTCAGTTGTTCTACCGTGAAAAGTTGTGAGCTCTATGTTACCAAGTCGGTTATTAACTTGGCAATCGGTTGTCTTTTCATGCAATGGCCGAGTCAAATATTGAATAACCGACTGCTAAGTTAATATTGAAGGAGGATCGAAAATAGCATGAATTGCTTCGAGAAAAGGATGGTTTTAGCAAATACATAAAATACATAACATTTTATTGAAAAATCGTTAGAACTATAATGTAATAATCCTCCAACCGATTACGGCTACGGCGGCCAATCTCAACGATCAGCCACGTACACAGGATATATTATAGTGCTCAAGTGTGTGCGCAAACACAAGTGCACTCTCTATTCCCTTACCCTCATATTCCGATGGGACACTACTGTGACACGACCAGAGAGGGATTGGGCGCAGGACCAACGGCTTAACGTGCTTTCCGAGGCACGGGGGTACAAGACCGCCATTTTCCAGACTCCGGGCTGCCACTGAGAATTTCTTACCGAAAACTTAGGTACAAATTTTTGGCCCGACCCGGGGATCGAACCCGGGACCTCTTGCGCAGCCGTCGCTTTAAAGTGCGACCCACTAACCACTGCGCCACCGAGGCAGTCACTATAATGAATGTATAGAACTATAATGTACTTAAACTAAGGTAGGTAAGGTAAGGTAAGGTAGGTAGGTAGGTAAGGTAAGGTACGGTACGGTATGGTACGGCCGTGCCGCTTTTTGCTCGACTTGGCGGAAGCACAGCCCCGCCCCCAGATATTCATAATGCAGGGACGTAGGCCGCGCGTCCCCCTATCGCCCTATCGCCCAGCGCCATCTATTCAAGTGTCCCGGAACGAAGTAACAAACTCTACCTTGCCAGTGTTGTTCATAAGCGTAGTGAGTTCCCCCAACTGTTCGGCTACTAGTTGCATCTTGGCTTGTTGAGCTGGATTCAGTTTCTGTTTTTTACCTATAACAAAAAAAAAAGATATGTTATCAAACATCCTCTTTCTTTCCGGAAGATACGTATGACCTGACCTTTTATGACCTTGTTGGTTTTATAGTTGAGATCATGGACATGAACGTATCATCACGATCCAGATGGTTTGGATCTTTTAAATACGAATTATTCGTGGAGGTATGGACGTATGGGTCGCGTAATGTAACGGAAATACGTTTATTTTTGAAAAATAGATCTGAGTTTTTTATCTGTGGATCAGAGAACCCAAACGCGGGTTTTTATTAAAACTGAAGAGCTATCTTTCTATCTACCGCTGCGACCTTAGGAGTCATATCTTTCAAAGTGACGCCCAATGTTATTACAATATTCGCCGGGAAATTGACAATTATTCTCTGGTGTCTGATGATCAGTCCCTCCACCAGCCCATGGTCTTTCCTACCATCTCGGCATACGGACCGAATCTTGGGAGACGCTCACCAGGTACTTGCTAAGGGCTCTTTCCCCGGTGCGTTTCTCCCTACAAAGTCTGTGTTTGTGTCCCATCTCAATGTCACTTCTCCCCAAATGAGGCGTGAAACACCACAACACAAGCGACTCGCGCTCGGGCAGTTCCACATCAATCAATCTCTTTCCTAATATTGTTAAGCCTTTTGCGTGCAAACGCACGCAACCGTGGTGTCTGATGATCAGTGGAACGATGGGTTTCTTCTTGTCCTTGTTGTGCGTCGCCAGCGCCAGCCTGGACTCATCCGTCTCATTAAAGACAGAGGCACTTGTACCTAAGGGACGGTGTGTACCTCTCAGCTTGCCTCGCCTGCCTGGCCGAACATGCTGGTTACAACGAGCGCGTGTGCCGCTGGAGTGCCCCTACCTACCTTCCCGTAAAACCTACCGCGGTGCGCACGCGCGCGTGGTGCGCGAGCGCGTGTCGCGCGGTGCGCAGGCGCGCGTGGTGGTGGGGCCTACCTCTGCGCTTGGCGCGCGCGTGGTGCGCGAGCGCGTGTCGCGCGGTGCGCAGGCGCGCGTGGTGGTGGGGCCTACCTCTGCGCTTGGCGCGCGCGTGGTGCGCGAGCGCGTGTCGCGCGGTGCGCAGGCGCGCGTGGTGGTGGGGCCTACCTCTGCGCTTGGCGCGCGCGTGTTGCGCGAGCGCGTGTCGCGCGGTGCGCAGGCCGCGCGTGGTGGTGGGGCCTACCTCTGCGCTTGGCGCGCGCGTGGTGCGCGAGCGCGTGTCGCGCGGGTGCGCAGGCGCGCGTGGTGGTGGGGCCTACCTCTGCGCTTGGCGCGCGCGTGGTGCGCGAGCGCGTGTCGCGCGGTGCGCAGGCGCGCGTGGTGGTGGGGGCCTACCTCTGCGCTTGGCGCGCGCGTGGTGCGCGAGCGCGTGTCGCGCGGTGCGCAGGCGCGCGTGGTGGTGGGGCCTACCTCTGCGCTTGGCGCGCGCGTGGTGCGCGAGCGCGTGTCGCGCGGTGCGCAGGCGCGCGTGGTGGTGGGGCCTACCTCTGCGCTTGGCGCGCGCGTGGTGCCGCGAGCGCGTGTCGCGCGGTGCGCAGGCGCCGCGTGGTGGTGGGGCCTACCTCTGCGCTTGGCGCGCGCGTGGTGCGCGAGCGCGTGTCGCGCGGTGCGCAGGCGCGCGTGGTGGTGGGCCTACCTCTGCGCTGGCGCGCGCGTGGTGCGCGAGCGCGTGTCGCGCGGTGCGCAGGCGCGCGTGGTGGTGGGGCCTACCTCTGCGCTTGGCGCGCGCGTGGTGCGCGAGCGCGTGTCGCGCGGTGCGCAGGCGCGCGTGGTGGTGGGGCCTACCTCTGCGCTTGGCGCGCGCGTGGTGCGCGAGCGCGTGTCGCGCGGTGCGCAGGCGCGCGTGGTGGTGGGGCCTACCTCTGCGCTTGGCGCGCGCGTGGTGCGCGAGCGCGTGTCGCGCGGTGCGCAGGCGCGCGTGGTGGTGGGGCCTACCTCTGCGCTTGGCGCGCGCGTGGTGCGCGAGCGCGTGTCTGCGCGGTGCGCAGGCGCGCGGCGGCGGCGGCGTGTGCGGCGCGGAGGGCGGCGGCGTCGTCGCAAGCGCGCGCCGCCGACGCCGCCAGCGACGCACGCGCCTCCAGCAGCCGCAGCTCCGTCTGCAAACAAATTTGTCATGTATAGGTAGTGTTAGCGGTACCCCTACCGGAGCCGTTTCAAACGCAAGGAGCTCATAAATAGAAGAGCCGAACGGGCAGCCGCTCATTTGCTGCTCGGCGCTCGGAGCGACTACATCTCGGTCACGCGAGCCATAAGTTTCGTCAAGTCAAATCTAGATTTCTAGTGTTCCTAGACTGTGCTAATTGTTTAATTTAAGTGTTTTGAAAATAGCTATCTTGATTTTCCTTTTCTGTTAAACTAATTATTTGCTTGAAAATTATAAAATCGTTGATTTCTGTAAATTTGTTTTTTTTTTAATCAATTCACACTTCCACTTCTAAAAGTAGATATAAGTATACGCGTGTGGCTACGCCCCGTCCTCCGATATTTAGCAGTGGCGACGTTTTCCTACCCACAAACGGAAAAAATCGAGTTCCTAAAATGACAAATCAAGGCCGACAACAAATCAGCCCTTTCACATTTTCGCGTATGTTCATTTGCAGCGTTGATTGCTTTCCATCAGGTGACTCGCTTGTTCGTTTGTTCGCATAAAAAATAAATATTTATAAGGCTGCGTTTCCACCGAAACGGAGCAGAGCGGTGGATGAATTGACCAATCACTACGCTCGAAATATCCACTCCGCTTCAATGGAACAGAGAATGGAGCAGAGCTGACGGATTTCTGTAATTGTATATATTTATGTAGTATATATTTATGTAATTAATGTAGTATATATTTATGTAATTAATCCTAATAATGGAACTTGCGGACAGCGCTGGTGCACGCAGTAGCAACGGCTACTTTTACTGGTGTATCCTCGAAAGACTAGCGTCGAGGTGTCCACCAAGCACCTTGACTATTATGCTGAGAGGATACCTTTTCAGTGTTAATATTGTCAGTATTTTACCTGTTTGTACCATTTTTATTACTTGATTGTACAGTCTTTTGTATGTTTTGTAACACTGAATAAATGATTTCTTATTCTTCACTTGGCGCCAATAAACAACTCTATTCAATGGAGCCTCCATTAAAGTGAGTTGTTTGTTGGCGATGGACCAAACCCAATAAATACAAGAAAGTTGTGTCAATAAGGTCTCTTTTAAGGTGACGGGTAGGGCACACTAGCGACGCCAATCGATTTTAATTTTTAGCTACTAAACCGGATCTATTTTAAACAATTTCAAGGTTACAACCTCTCGACAAACACTTATACTATTTATTAAATAACCATGCACAAATGTTGGGTCCAACGCGTACGCGAAAAATTGATTCGCGCTAAAAGTGGCCGCTTTTGGCGGTAATCAATTTTTCGCGAACAAAAAAGGTCCCAACATTTGTGCATGAAATTATTTAATAAATAGTATAAGTGTTTGCTGAAAAGTTGTAACCCCGAAATTGTTTAAAATATATCCGGTTTAATAGCTAAAAATAAAAATCGATTGGCGTCGCTAGTGTGCCCTACCCATCACCTTAAACCGGCAACGGCGTTTATTCTATAACACCATCGTCACCACACTCGCGCCGACAACCTGACAACTTGGTGAGCCCAACGCAATAGACGTGTGTAACTCTTTAAGGAAATGACTCAGTGATCCGACTCAGCCAAATGATACACTGTTTCGAATCTCTAATGTTCGCTTCGAATGTATCATTCTTTTTTTTTTAATATACTACAAATTCCACGGACTCTGGACAAAATTAGAAAAAATTCTCCACGATAAAATTTAAATTAAATAAAATAACAATAGCTTGCAATAAGCCGTGTGGTCCCCGGCAGAGTAGAATAGGCCACCCTCGCTCTTACCGAGGTGTCGTAAAAGGCGACTAAGGTAAAGCTGCTGGCATGATCATCAGCCCCTAGAGAAGGAAAACTCTGCATTTATATCAAAACCCTCGCCAACCCGTCTGCCAAGCGTGGTGAGTATGGCAATTACCCCTCATGTGATTGAGGGAGGCCCGTGCCCCAGCAGTGGGGACTTAAATGGGCTGATGATGATGATGATGACAATAGCTTAAGTTTAGGCAGGTTATTGTTAGTAATCATGGTTATTGAATATATCATTCGACTCAAATGGATCTCGAGTCCGAGTAAACCGAATGATCCGAATGAGCTGAATGATCCGAATGATCCGAGTGAGCGGGATGGTCCGATAATCCGATGAGCCGAATGATCCGAATGAGCTGAATGATCTGAGCGAGCCAAATGATCCGAATGAGCGGAATGAATCACGGATCTATCTGACAGTCGATGTTCCAAATGAAGCGTTTCACTGTTCCGCAACTCTGCACTTATCCAGATGCAAATGTTTCAATCTTTTGAAAGATACGTTTTATGCCAGGTCTAAATGGGGCTATCGCGTGTGAAATATCCGCTAGATAGATAGATAGATATACTTTATTGCACAAAAAAAAACACAACTTTAAAAGGCATTACAGAAACTTAATTGTACAATTTCAGCGGTCTTATCGCTGGAAGCGATTTCTACCAGACAACCTTCAGGCAAAGGACATTTGATAGTAGATGGCTAGATGGCGTGTGAGCCTGGCCTGGCCTGGCATGGCCTGTGAACCGAGGTCCAGCTTCAACATCATTGGCTGATTTACTCGTTAAGGCGACTCGTAGCCCTAGCTAGTGACATCAATCGATTTAAATAGTTAGTACCTTAATTGACAATTCGACATATCACGTCTAAAAATACCCAATCACCTTTTAGATGGACCTCAGGCCTATAGTACGCCATCTTACGGATTTTTCACATATACACTAGAATTTTATTTATTTTATTTAATTTGATACAAAAATCCACAGCTTTTAATGTTAGATACAAAACTATTGTACGGTATTGTCCGTATAACTTTGTATGATAGAAGTTGATAGAGTGGGTTCGATCCCCACCCTGGACAAACATTCGTGCGATGAACACTTGTGTGTGTTCTGTGTCTGGGTGTAATATATGTATTTAAGTATATATTTGTGTTCCTCTGTTGTCTGATATCTGTAACACAAGTGCTTAAGCTACTTAGTACGGAATCAGGTCAACGTATGAGATGTTGTGAGAATTATTATTACAGAAGAAAATATCAATTTATTGATACGTAATTGCGAATTGATAGGAAAAGTGTGTACATGCGACGGTTGCTGAATGTGAACCAAGTAATGAGATGAGTAAGCTGAATGATATTGGAACGAATCAGAAGAATATTACTGGATGGACAGTACGTGTATTGCACCGTACAGTATTCATGTACAGTCAACAGCATATGTAGCTGCACATATTTCGTAGTTTATAGTTCTGATTCCGAAGAGTATAAGAGTCACTAGCTGCGAAAAGTAATAATAATAAGTCAGATCCGTAGTGTAGGAACTGTACTTGGCCTAGGCCCGTACATTTCTGAAAAGCCAGCAAATAGCTGTGATACTCAGCATATAAAGAACATAATAATAATAATAAACATTGGTAAAACGCCCGTAACTGTACTTTGAAGCCAGCATTGACGCTGAGAAAAAGTACAGGAAGATAATAATAATAATAATAAGCCTAGGCCCGTACATTTCTGAAAAGCCAGCAAATAGCTGTGATACTCAGCGTATAAAGAACATAATAATAATAATTCTCACAACATCTCATAGATTGACCTGATTCCATACTAAGTAGTTACATAAAAGTGTGCATTAGCTTTTGCAGTTGACTGTACTCCCGTGATTGGAGCCATATCTGTCACGTCAACGTTCAAAAGAGGTGGTGTACTATCTAAGAAACCATTTCACCAACCCACATGGTCAGCCACTCACCCGCTTGGCCTTCTGGCGCTGTTTCTTGGCGCGCTTCTTGCCGCGATCCACATGTCGAGCGGGGCCCTCGATGTACTGCAGAAGCGCGTCCAGGTCCCGAGGGTCCTCCGCCCGCGAGCCTCGCCAGCAGGAACCTCTGCAAACATTCAAATAATAGGGTATTTGACTAAGCTCGAGATTTAACAAAATGGTCATTCAAAGATTCATGAGCAAGTCCATTTTAAAAGTATGAAATTATTAAAAAATAATTATACCTTTGAATAACCCATACAATTTGCACCAACTCTATTCAACAAAATTCAAATGAAATGCATACAAAATACTTAGGTCTGACGTCACATCTTAGTAGCCATTTGTATGGAGCGTTGTTGGTTTGCCTAAAATAATGTGATTTTAAAGTTGTGATATCTCATCATCAGCAACCCACACTTGTCGGTCTCTTTCAACCAAGAAGGGGTGGACAGCAGGAATTTTTTTAACAATTGTTTCACTGTCCACCCAGGGTGGACAAGCAGAGGGTGGACAGCGGGAATAAACCCACTTGTCCACAGCTGGACATAGGTCTCCCCTAATGCACGCCACTGCTTCCGATTTTCGGCCACTCTCATCCGGCCCACACCAGCCAGCCTTCGAATGTCATCATCCCATCTTGTCGCAGGGCGTCCTACACTACGCTTACCGAGTCGCGGTCTCCACTCAAGGACTTTACGGCTCCAACGGCTGTCAGTTCTGCGGCTAATATGACCAGCCCACTGCCACTTCAGAGATACTCCGAGAATAGCCCTTTCAATAGCGTTGAACCGGTGGTATCTCAGGTAGTTTAAATGAGAATCAAGTAATTCTCTCAACAATGTTTCTATCATTGAAAGGTATTTTGATTACAAAAATATAAAAAAGTCGTCAAATACCGTATTTTACGCTTCTTAACACTTATTTTTCCACAAACATGTGCGCGAATTCGCCCTTCTGTAATTTCAGAGTTCGACTCCCGGGTCAAGCGAAAAGTAAGTTTCGAATTTTTCGAATATAGCTTGGGTTTGTGATCACCAATCCGCATTTACAAAATTAGATAAATGTGCACAAAATTAGAGTTGCATAAAGGGCTATGGAGAGAAAAATGCTGGGCGCATCAGACTCCAAGATCGAATCCGGAACTCTGAAATCCGTCGCACGAGTATAGTCCAAGACGATGGATCAAGAGTGATGGAACATAAATTGGAATTGGGCAGGACTAGGCGCGGTGATGGCAAGTGGAGTAAAATCCTGACCGAATAGTAACATAGAACCGGCAGACGAAGTCCGGGTCGTCCAGTGCCACGATGAGTCGATGACATCACCAAAATTGTAAGGACTACATGGATCCGAGCGGCTCAGGACCGGGGACATTGACGTAAAGGAAAGGAGGCCTATACTCAGCAGTGGGTACTACATCTGGCAAGCGTGGTGATTAAGCCTAATCCCATCATAGTAGCGATAACTTGTAGCGACTTCTATGATGGAGGCTTTTGCCCTACATTGGGACCGTTTATATGCTGATACTTTACTTAACTTATGCGCGGAAATTCGAACATTATTTTGAAAACTTTTTCGATAAATCGATTTTGCAGTATTGAGAAACTGGCCAGCAAAATTGTCAGAAAATTCTTAGGCGGCCGCTGGCAGCGGTCAGGTTTAATTACTATGAATACTCACCTGTCCTGTTATTTAAATAAGGAATCGATTGATACCTAATTAATCAAAATCGGCAAAACTACCAATGGTTTACGCAGATTCTTGGAACATATAAGCATATTTAAAAACTTACATACACTGCGCTGCTACTACATAGTTGCTGTTGTTGGTGCTGGTGGAGCAGACAAACAACCCACTGACCCGGAACATCCAGAAGACGAGATGAACACACCGGTATCTCTACTGCCGCAAGATGCTGTTGTTGCAGTTGCTGTTGTTGGTGCTGGTGGAGCAGACAAGCAACCCACTGACCCGGAGCATCCAGAAGACGTGATGAACACACCAGCATCTGTACTGCCGCAAGATGCTGTTGTTGCAGTTGCTGTTGTTGGTGCTGGTAGAGCAGACAAACAACCCACTGACCCGGAGCATCCAGAAGACGTGATGAACACACCGCTATCTCTACTGCAGCAAGATGCAGTTGTTGCAAATGCTGTTGTTGGTGCTGGTGGAGCAGACAAACAACCCACTGACCCGAAGCATCCAAAAGACGTGAGGAACACACCGGTATCTCTACTGCCGCAAGATGCAGTTGTTGCAGTTGCTGTTGTTGGTGCTGGTGAAGCAGACAAACAACCCACTGACCCGGAGCATCCAAAAGACGTGAGGAACACACCGGTATCTCTACTGCCGCAAGATGCTGTTGTTGGTGCTGGTGGAGGAGACAAACAACCCACTGACCCGGAGCATCTAGAAGACGTGATGAACACACCGGTATCTCTACTGCCGCAAGATGCTGTTGTTGCAGTTGCTGTTGTTGGTGCTGGTGGAGCAGACAAACAACCCACTGACCCGGAGCATCCAGAAGACGTGAGGAACACACCGGCATCTCTACTGCCGCAAGATGCAGTTGTTGCAAATGCTGTTGTTGGTGCTGCTGGAGCAGACAAACAACCCACTGATCCGGAGAATCCAGAAGACGTGATGAACACACCGCTATCACTGCCGCAAGATGCAGTTGTTGCAGTTGCTGTTGTTGGTGCTGCTGGAGCAGACAAACAACCCACTGATCCGGAGCATCCAGAAGACGTGATGTTCATCAGAACACACCGCTATCACTGCCGCAAGATGCAGTTGTTGCATTTGCTGTTGTTGGTACTGTTGGCAAACAAACAACCCACTAACCCGGAGCACCCAGAAGACGTGATGAACACACCGCTATCACTGCCGCAAGATGCAGTTGTTGCAGTTGCTGTTGTTGGTACTGTTGGCAATCAAACAACCCACTAACCCGGAGCACCCAGAAGACGTGATGAACACACCGCTATCACTGCCGCAAGATGCAGTTGTTGCAGTTGCTGTTGTTGGTACTGTTGGCAATCAAACAACCCACTAACCCGGAGCACCCAGAAGACGTGATGAACACACCGCTATCACTGCCGCAAGATGCAGTTGTTGCAGTTGCTGTTGTTGGTACTGTTGGCAATCAAACAACCCACTAACCCGGAGCACCCAGAAGACGTGATGAACACACCGCTATCACTGCCGCAAGATGCAGTTGTTGCAGTTGCTGTTGTTGGTACTGTTGGCAATCAAACAACCCACTAACCCGGAGCACCCAGAAGACGTGGAGAACACACTGGTATCTCTACTGGAGAGCGAGACAGCGCTCCGCTGCTGCTGCGGCCTGCTCTGCCGCAACTGCTGCAGTTGTTGCAACTGTTGTTGTTGCTGCAACTGTTGCTGTTGTTGCTGGTGGAGCTGCTGCTGCTGCTGCTGGGCGGCTTGCTGTTGCTGTTGTTGTTGGAACTGATGGAGAAGGAAAAATAAAATAAATTGAACATATTCTGATTTTTAATTATGCAAAGCAAACTGATGAAACTGAAATTCGAAAGAGAACCAGGGTAGTAGACGTACAACCTATGCGGATAAAGAATGGGACCAGAAATGGCGGCGCATCTATTCACTTCTCGCTCGCACACTATTTGCGTCTATACTCGCACTCGTAGATATTATCGGTACTTTATACGAGGGATCTAGATGCATTTATGCATTAGATATTATCGGTACTTTATACGAGGGATCTAGATGCATTTATGCATTAGATACTATCGGTACCTTATACGAGGGCGACACTGAAAGTTTTTAGAACGGGCCACTTATAAGACGATGATTTAAATTTTGAAAATGGAACTCTTTACCAACATTATTGTCTATGCATTTAATTCGATTCTCTATTTTTATTGCAATGATTTTCTATGACTTTCGATGTCAAATAAGTCAACAAAAAAGTTATGACAGGACTTCGATTGGCCTTTCACGATCAAGCTCCATCTCGTTACAGCCTCTCGGCAAACACTTATACTATTTATTAAATAACCATGCACAAATGTTAGGTCCGTTTTTATTATGTGAAAAATTTATTCACGCCAAAAGCGGCCACCTTAACATAGTAAATAGAAACAAATATAGAGATACAAGTATCATGCATGATGTGACAAAAGGTAGGAGCTCAGCTGATGTTGCCACGAGCATGTGACCCCGGGCAACGCTGGTTTTCAGCTACTCCCCTGCCCTCTGAGATGTTGTTTAAAGCTTGATTTGAATGACAGATGTCGTTTGAAAATCAAACGACATCTGTCATTCAAATCAAGCTATATTTCAATGAACATAAGGTTTATCATTTAATCAAGATTCTTATTAATATAGAGCTAAAGATCATTTTGCTGCAACACCAGTGGCTATCATTGTAATGAGAATGCACAGCACTAGTGTTTCTTACACACAACACTAGGCGTCCCTTGGTCTTTTGTCAATGACGTATCATGTCGTCAAGTCTTGCTGCGAATGTACCTAATTAATTATTTATTTGTGTCTACAAATAAACAAGTCGCTTTCATCATATTAAGTTTTAATTATTATATATCCACTCATACACCGATCAGTACAGTCATTTTTGGCAAGCTAAATTTATTCTGACTACATTTTATAGGAACTGTAATGGATTACGGTTACGGCGGCCAATCTCAACGATCAGCCACGTACGATATATTATAACGCTCAAATGTGTGCGCAAACACAAGTGCACTCTCTATTCGCTTACCCTCATATTCCGATGGGACACTACTGTGACACGACCAGAAAGGGATTGGGCGCAGGACCAACGGCTTAACGTGCTTTCCGAGGTACGGGGGTACAAGACTGCCAACTTCCAGACTCCGGGCTGCCACTAAGAATTTCTTACCGAAAACTTAGGTACAAATTTTTGGCCCGACCCGGGGATCGAACTCGGGAGCTCTTGCGCAGCCGTCGCTTTAAAGTGCGACCCACTAAGCACTGCGCCACCGAGGCAGTCAAGTGAGTATTATTATACGTAAGCATCGTAGGATGGGAATTACTTAGATCCAGCAAAAAATTATCTTCGCTAATTTATCAAAATAGTCTTTTTTTATTTTTTAGATTTTCGCGTTACATTATAACTATAATGTATCAATACGGGGATTAACACGATATTAATTATGTGAAACAACATTGTGTACTCACATATTTACCTCGACGTTTCGGCTACGTTACAGCAGCCGTGGTCACGAGCGGACCAAATATGTGAGTACACAATGTTGTTTCACATAATAAATATCGTGTTAATCCCCGTATTGATACATTAGAGTTATAAAAACAGTCGTCACCTGTTGTTGTTGCTGCCTAATCTGTTGCTGTTGGTGAGGCGTCAGCGTCGGCTTGTTGTGTATCGGCAGGTCGTATATCGGCTCCGGCTTCTTCTGTTGTTGTTGTTGTTGTTGTTGCATCTGCTGTTGTTGGAGCTGTGCCTGTTGCTGTTGTTTGATCTGCTGGAGCCGTATCTGTTCCATGGCGTTGGGGTTCACCTTGCCTTCCGCTTTTAGGGCCGGGGGCACGTTCACTTGTATTGGTACTGTTCGTTGAAGGGCCTGAAAAACATAATTAATTAGTTATAGTGGCAGCTAGCCGTGTGGTCCCCGGAAGAGTAGATAGCCGTGTGATCCCCGGCAGAGTAGAATAGGCCACCCTCACTCTTACCGAGGTGTCGTAAAAGGCGACTAAGGTAAAGCTGCTGAAATGATCATCAGCACCCAGAGAAGGAAAACTCTGCATTTATATCAAAACCCTCGCCAACCCGTCTGCCAAGCGTGGTGAGTATGTCAATTACCCCTCATGTGATTGAGGGAAGCCCGTGCCCCAGCAGTGGGGACTTAAATGGGCTGACGATGAGGTGGCAGTTGAGCGGACGGATCACCTTATCGTAAGCAATTGCCAGTGCTGCCAACCTTCAAACAAGGGGGGTTTAAAGGTTCGGATTAGGCCTCACTTACACAGCGGTACAGCACAGTGCTGCTTCACGTCGGATAAATAAAGAACAAAATCATCATCTTCTAGTCAAATAGATTTGGGATATTTAATCGTTCGATAATCGTCAAGTTACAGACAGGGGCATTAGCGCGAACCGGACATTAAGATCGAATCTGAGTTCCCTTCCTTCCACATGCGCTGTGTGTCTCCTTTGCTTGGATGCGACATTCACGGTGAATGGTATATTCACGCTAAGGCGAGCTGTCGACTGCTGCGTCGAGGCTGGGTGTTGCGGTACGCACCTTGGGCTTGGCGTCGGGCTTGTCGCTGACGCACATCTTGGCCATCTTGTCGGCGAGCTGCCGCTGCTGCGTCGAGGCTGGGTGTTGCGGTACGCACCTTGGGCTTGGCGTCGGGCTTGTCGCTGACGCACATCTTGGCCATCTTGTCGGCGAGCTGCCGCTGCTGCGTCGAGGCTGGGTGTTGCGGTACGCACCTTGGGCTTGGCGTCGGGCTTGTCGCTGACGCACATCTTGGCCATCTTGTCGGCGAGCTGCCGCTGCTGCGTCGAGGCTGGGTGTTGCGGTACGCACCTTGGGCTTGGCGTCGGGCTTGTCGCTGACGCACATCTTGGCCATCTTGTCGGCGCGCTGCCGCTGCTGCGTCGAGGCTGGGTGTTGCGGTACGCACCTTGGGCTTGGCGTCGGGCTTGTCGCTGACGCACATCTTGGCCATCTTGTCGGCGAGCTGCCGCTGCTGCGTCGAGGCTGGGTGTTGCGGTACGCACCTTGGGCTTGGCGTCGGGCTTGTCGCTGACGCACATCTTGGCCATCTTGTCGGCGAGCTGCCGCTGCTGCGTCGAGGCTGGGTGTTGCGGTACGCACCTTGGGCTTGGCGTCGGGCTTGTCGCTGACGCACATCTTGGCCATCTTGTCGGCGAGCTGCCGCTGCTGCGCGTCGAGGCTGGCGCGTTTCGCCTGCGCTTGCGTCGGCAAGTTCGGTGGGAGGGTCTTGGGTAACGCCTGCAACAAATAATAATTAAATATTTCCTAATTTAATTGTTAGCATAGAGTAAGATTAAATTGTAATTTATTGCTTATATGATTCAAAGTTTCAAAGATCCTATTTTTAGCCTGAAACACAGGTGTGTTTGACCACTACTGAACTAGTGTGACCTCACCCTAGTTCAAAAAAAAATGTTAAATAATTATTGATAAAAAGTTGTATTAGACATAAGTTATTTGAAATGAATATTTTATTTATTTATTTATTAATAGTCAAACCGCCGAAGCCGTGTGGTCCCGGCAGAGTAGAATAGGCCACCCTCACTCTTACCGAGGTGTCGTAAAAGGCGACTAAGGTAAAGCTGCTGGCATGATCATCAGCGCCCAGAGAAGGAAAACTCTGCATTTATATCAAAACCCTCGCCAACCCGTCTGCCAAGCGTGGTGAGTATGGCAATTACCCCTCATGTGATTGAGAGAGGCCCGTGCCCCAGCAGTGGGGACTTAAATGGGCTGATAATGATGATGAGTCAAACCGCTGGAAATATGAGGTTGATAAGGATTTGCGCGGACTCATGGCAGTTGACTGGCCGGAAGTAGCGCAAAACCGATCGAGATGGAGGCTATTATTATCGAAGGACAAAACTCACTGTAGGTCACTGCGGCAACCTAGTTACTAAGGGCCGATTTATTGATCCGTAATTAAACTGAACTAATGGTTTAAAGAAGTAACCATTGGTCAAATGTCGCCAAAATTTGTGTTTTGAACAATAGTTAGCTTAATAGTTATATTACAAGGAATTATGTCACTTTGACTTTTGGTTAGACAATTAACTATAGTTCATCATCATCGTCAGCCCATTTAAGTCCCCACTGCTGGGGCACGGGCCTCCCTCAATCACATGAGGGGTAATTGCCATACTCACCACGCTTGGCAGACGGGTTGGCGAGGGTTTAGATATAAATTTTTCTTTTGAGTTTTTCTTCTCTGGGTGCTGATGATCATGCCAGCAGCTTTACCTTAGTCGCCTTTTACGACACCTCGGTAAGAGAGAGGGTGGCCTATTCTACTCTGCCGGGGACCACACGGCCTAACTATAGTTAATTTAACTAAAAGGTAACTACGGGTCAGAGATTCGTCGGGTAGGGCTAAAACAAGCCGCGTGGGCTGATGCAATTCAAAGGTTTTAAATTAGTGTCTAGTGATTTTTAGTGTGCAAATTTGGTGTTTATTTGTGCAGTGAAGTGCCACAAAGTAATCCTAATAATAAGAATCGTTGGATTGTACCGATTTTAACACTGCTATTGTGTGTTGAGTGCGTTGTCTCGTAACAACTTGCTTGGACCCAATAGTCTTAAAACCCGCGATTGCTTTTAGAGTGATTTCCGCTGAATCCGTAGCTCGATAAAACGTAAAACACCGGCGTTTTATTGAGTGACTGTGACTTTGACTGACTTCGACTGTGGACTACCTACTTATTCTTAATAAGTTACTTGACATTGGCGAATTATCTTTGGGTAGAGCCATAACAAAAAAAAATTGTATAGATATAAATGGGAAAGTGTATGTGTGTATCTGTTTATATGTCAGTCTTTCACGGCAAAACGGAGCGACGAATTGCCGTAATTTTTTAAGCGGAGATACTTTAAGGTATAGAGAGGTCAAACTCCTAGGCTACTATGTGGCAAACCGAATTCCAGGCGACCGCTAGTAAAGAAACATACCGGTGGTTTTGGCTCGGGCTGCGGCGGCTTCTGCTTGGGCGGCGTCTCGGGCTGCGTCTGTACACCCGTTGCATTCTTCAAGACTTCTTGCTCGCCGTTGGTCTTGCATTGCTGCTTCTTCTTGTTGAGTATTGAGCGTAGGCGTTCACGAGTCTCGTTGAAGTTGCGCGGTACTGGTGTCGTGAGCGGCGGCTGGAATGTGGGAAGTTTGATTAAAAAAAAAATGTAGCTGTACGAACGAACTAACTTTACTACTAACTTTACTACTCCTTGTGTCGATGGGCCGGCTCGACCGGAGTGATACCACGGCCCCACAGAAAACCGGCGTGAAGCGGCACTGTGCTGTGTTTCGCTGCGTAAGTGAGGGTACCGGACATCCAATTAGAGGGAAAGGGAGGGGTTTAAAGGTTGGCAGCGCACTTGTGACTTCACTGGTGTCGCGGGTGTCTATGGGCGGCGGCAATCGCCTGCTCGTCTGCCGCCTATCACATAAAAAAACCTCAATGCTGAGGGTCGTGACTCCGACGTAAAACTTTTCTAGGATTTTCTTTCACTAGCTTGACCTGTCTCTAGTGGTGCGAATGACATCACACACTGAGGTGTTTAGAGAACTATACGTTGTATG
The DNA here is from genome assembly GCA_019059595.1 of Marasmia exigua. Lineage (NCBI taxonomy): Eukaryota > Metazoa > Arthropoda > Insecta > Lepidoptera > Crambidae > Marasmia > Marasmia exigua. The sequence goes on along the minus strand of CM032491.1, from coordinate 4,437,269 downwards.
AATATTAAAAAAAAACAGTATAAATAAATATTTCAAAACATCACATACATTGATCGGACTCCGAGATAGGTAGCTCAAGCACCTGTGTTACGGATATCAGAATCAACAGTGGGATTACAAATATATATTTATAATACTTTATTTTGTAAATACTTACCTATAATACATAGAAAAAACCCAGACCAATACAAACAGACATGTTCATGCACACAAATGTTTGTACTGTGCGGGGATCGAACCCGCAACCCTTGGACCAAAGCCAGCGTTCACTACCACTGTTCCAAAGGGTTCGTCAAACTATAATACCTAAAAATCACCCAGACCAATACAAACAGACATTTTCATGCACACAAGTGTGTGTACTGTGCTTGGACCAAAGGCAGCGTTCACTATAGTCCATTCAGTATATAGTAATAATAATTACAACATCTCATACGTTGACCTGATTCCGCACTAAGTAGTTTAAGCACTTGTGTTACAGATATCAGACAACAGAGGAACACAAATATATACTTAAATACATATATTACACCCAGACACCAAACAAACACAAGTATACATCGCACGAGTATTTGTCCAGGGTGAAGATCGAACCCACGACCTTTGGCGTAAGAGGGAGTATATGAAGGTGAATAGGACAGTTCAAACGTTTCATATCATGCATCCAACTTTCTACAAATAAAAATATGAAGTTGTAAAAGTCATTAACTTTTTTGTGTTTTTTTCTTCCAAAATAACAAGTATTATATACTTTCGAAAGCTGGCTGGTGTGGGCTGGATGAGGGTGGCCGAAAATCGGGAGCAGTGGCGTGCATTAGGGGAGACCTATGCCCAGCAGTGGACGAGTGTGGGTTGCTGATGATGAATCTTTCTCAATGAACCTGAACAAGTACTTAAAATAGTTATTACCCATGAATTTGTAAAAAATATCTTAAATTGCATAATGCGCTAATCGGAATTTTTGCTCATAGGGATTGACACAACCAATCGCAATAAATCAGTAATCTGTAGCGGCCATCTTACCATCGAATATCGATTATCGTCTCGTGCAAAATATGTCCGCAAAGATTGCATTAGGGACTAAGAACTAGTAATCTATTTTGGTGACGAAGATGGTTCTGACACGTCAAGCGAAGGTTGTTATGAATAAGATGTATGTTATATATTTTTTCGTGATTTATTGCGAGTGTACCACTAAGAATATTTAAATATAGTATTCCAAATTCAGATAGTTCAAATTCATAGATAAAATGTTGATTAAAAATCAAAATCAAAGAATAAAAAGTCGATTAGATTTCTAAAGAAAATATTCTCGATTCTTATAAATATTATTAAGGATTGCACCACCCTCCCCTCTTCTATCTAATGTCCTTTACCTGAAGGTTGTCTGGTAGAGATCGCTCCCAGCGATAAGACCGCCTAAATTGTACAATGTATCTCTGTATACCTAGCTTTTAAGTTTTATATGTTATGCAATAAAGAGTATCTATCTATCTATCTATTATCTCACTTTTAATGTCAAAGTGGAACTGTATTATTCACCTTCAGATATTGAATGAACTATAGCTCTGTTCTGCTCTGTTAGTCGGGTAGTATAGTTACCGCGTGTCCAAACACAGTGCAGTAGCAGCACGTGCAGGGCTGCTCCGCGCCGCCCTCGCCCGCGCAGCCCGCGGCCGCGCCCGCCGCGCCGTGTCCCACTGCAAATATGCACCATAGGCCTTAGTTTAAGAGTGCGGCGGTGCGTCGTTCAAATTCAATTCGCGGCGAGCTTCGCCGTTCCTAGGAAATCTCGCTATCTCTAAGGCGCCATGCGCGAGTAGAAGCAGCAAGATAGCTGTTTGAAATTAGTCAAAAATGTATGTGCATTTGGGAATACAAAAAATGATGAATGAAACTTGATTATATTTAGATTTTCTTTACATTGTGTAACTAGACAATACAAGTTGTGTCTCTGTTAAATTATCATAATGAATAATTGAACTTTTAATATAAAACAAATAGGCAGAAAATAGGTCGAAAATTTTTCGAAATGTAATCGCATATATTTTTAAGTATGTGAATATTTTAAGAGCAGGTGTTAAGGTGGACATTGATAAATACTTTCTTAATCCGAGTAACAGCAATGAAATGTGGAGTTATCCTCAAATAGCCAAAAAAATACGCATATTCTTCAATATATCATCAAAAGTAAGCAGAGCTGAGCTAGACGCCCTGTTGGTCTAATAGTTTAAGTAACGGGCCATGATCTCGGGTTCGATTCCCGGTTCGAGCAAAGAGTATATTTCGAGTTTTTCGAGCATAGCTCGGGTTTGCGACCACCATTCGCATTAGGCAAGCGTGGTGATTAAACTTAATCCCACCATAGTAGCGATGACTTGAATTCTACGATGGAGTAATTTTCCCTGCAGTGGGACAGTTTATAGGATGATACTTTGCTTTTAAGCAGAGCTATGTTACACTAACCTTTACAAACATGCTGCTGATGGGACGTGTTTTCGCAGACCTTCGGCGGCGGCTTCACCGGCTTCGCCGCCGGCTTCTTCACCTCCTTGTCTTTCTTCTCCAGCACGCTCTTGCCTTTCATATCGTAACACTGCTTCACTATATCACCGAGGCACACCGAATTCGAATCCGTATCCTTACAAGAACTACATATACAGTCGTTGGTCCATTTACAATCGCTTTTAGGCGTATCACAGGCGTCCGACTCAGATTTAGATTGTCCATTCCTCATCATATTTCTAAACGCTACCGTGTTTAAAGTTTGTCTTGCATTTCTTAAAGCTTGAGCTGAGTATTTCGCTAACAATTCCGGGTTTTGGGACCCGATCACCGATAGATTCTTCTCCTTTTGACACTCGTCTAACTCATCCGACACTTTCAAAGTCTCTTCTATGTCTTCATCTAGGAGTTTCGCATCGATGCTTGAGCATATTGATATGACGTGTTTCTTGTAAGTCTCTGGAACGGGTAAGCCTTGTGTTATATATGATTTGATAGTGTAAAAACTGTCTAGAAGCGATTTCTCTCCTTTTGATGTTAAAATCGCTTCACATTTCGCTAATAACGCTTCGTTTTTACATTTCTTATCATCTTCTTTAACCTCCGGTTCTTTAACTTCCTCCTTTTTAACAGGCTTAGGTTCGGCTTTCTTCACGACTCGGACGTTGGCTTTCCCAATGATTTTACTAAGGCCTTTAGCTGCTAGTATTTCTGCTTCGCTCGCACTGGATTGGCTTTGGCATTTAGGGGGCGGAGTCACTTTTGCAAACGCCTCCTTTAATTTCTCCTCAAGCTGTTCCAATCGATATAACATGACGAGCCACTCATCACCGGACAAAGCCTTCTTGGGGACGCTCTCCATGTATACCCTATTCATCTCTTTCAACCTCTCAATAAAGTAGTCTTTCTTCTTATCATTGGATAGAGTCGCAAAATCTGGTACGTTTTCTGTCTTTTTAATAGGTAGTCCCGTTAATTCCTGTATTACGTTTGCAGCTATTTCTGGGTTTAGAAGAATCCAACCAGCTAACTGTTGGGACTCCGCACACCGTCTTATGACATCCATATATTTGAACTTAAGACTTTTAACTGACGATTTCTTATCTTGAGACATTTTCGACAATTTCATTATTAGCAAATCGAATGTATTCCCTGCTGAAGTGCTAAGTAGTTTAGTTATCTGTTGGAGGGATTCTTTCGAAGCGCAGTTGTCGCTATCCGAATCTTTCAAGTCCTTATTCTTCCGTAACGCGTCAATTTTCTCAATAATCTTATCGCTATCATTGACGCACTGTTTGCCAGCCAAGTCTTGTATGTAACTGTAGAATTTATCCAACATCGCTTCTATTTCATTTTCTAGTAATTCGATAGGTATACTCTTGAATTTCGTAGCAACGTAATGTTTCCATGATATGAAGCGTGATCTGACTAATTCCCTTAGCTCTTCCATACTAAGTGCGTCTTTAATTGAATTGTCGAACAATGTTGACGCTTTAGTATACATGTCCGAGTTGATAACATTTTTTGATAGTGTAAAAAATCCCTCTCCATCGTCTTCTAAAAATGTTTTCGCTAGATCTGGACTCTTATTCTGCTTCAGATAGTCAAATACTCGATTAATAACTACTTGAGCCGATATAGAAAATAGTAGATCCTTAAAATCTTCCTTATTATTTGACTTATTCTTCATAAGTGCTTGTAGATCTTTTTCATCCTTTAGCAAGTCGGTTATATCTTTGCTATCGAATTCAAAGGTCATCGTTCCTATAAAATCTGTGTCTACGTTATTCTTAATCCTACGGTTACTTTTCCTTTTGGCAGTGTTTTTAGTAACTTTAACGTTGTCCCTATACTTATTTAACTTAAGCTCTCTAATCTGTTTCAACGTTTCCGGCGTGAGTTGCGCCTCGTCGGGTAAATTATTCATAATGGACGCGAATTCTGGCAATTCGAACGACGCGTTCGCGAATTCTGATAGTTTCGAAGCTATCTCTGGCATGTTCGCCAGAATTTGAGGCATATTTTCGACTAGTTCCGCCAGTTTGGAGTTGGCTTGATTTAGATCTAACTGTTCGTCTGATTCCATTTTTTCTAGGAACTCCGCTGAATTTTTGTCTAGACTCATCATGACTTCGCAGATCTGTTCTAGTGATAAAGGTCCATCGTCTTCCTTTTCCTTTCCATTATTAATGTTATTGTACGAATTTATTATATTCTGACACTCTTCCATTGCTTTTTTGATCTCCAGTCCAAAGGTAACATACTTGTATATATTAGGATCTTTCTCATTGTTGTCTTCCTCAGTTTTTAATTCCTTCTCGTCCTCTTTCTTTCTAGCGTTCAGAGGCGCATTTAAATCAGGGGTTTGATTCTGGAAATCCGATTTCTCATTTAAGAACTTATTGACCGTTAATAATCGCTGCGTCGGTTTTGGATTGTACGCCGGAATCATATCGGATGTGGTCGGCGACATTTCCTGTAGAGGCGGGCTTACAGATTCCGGATATTTCCCTTCAGTTTGTATTTCATATTCTTCCTGTAGATTAGTATCCGTGTTGAGGGCGAAATTTGCAAATTTAGCGAGACACTCCTTCATTTCCTTGCAGATATCGCCATCTTTTTCACCTACTATAGTCTCAGTATCACTTATATTGTCTTCTCTTTCTAACGGGAAGGCTTCGGGAGGTTCCGCCTCAGATTTTAATAATTTCTCGTCATCACTCTTGACATCGTCATTGAGTAGGTCGGCGGTTTGCGCCGGGGCTTTGTACTTGAGCATTTGGAGGATCTTGTGTGGTTTCGTGAGGGGCGTGGGTTTGAGTTTCCGTTTGGGCGCGGTGGCTAAGCGTGGCAGTTTCGGGCTGGCGGTTCGACGCTTGCGGCGCGGTAGGTCCTCTACTAACGTCACGTTGCTGTCTGGTAAACTGAAAGTTGAGAGTTACGATGTTACCAGTCTAATAGATCATCGATTATCGTTAATCGATAACTTTGATTGATCGACGAATAACGTTCTACAATACATCAAGTAAAGGTCTACGATATCGATCAAATAAGACTTACAAATATAATACATAAATCTTATATTACATCTAGGCACTGAGTAAACACAAGGCTTCATCACATTATATGTCCAAAGTCACATATATGTCCAAATCGAACCCACAACTTTTAGCGTATAAGGCAGGGTGACCGTGGGAGAGTCACGCTTCAGCATGAATGGGACGAACGAACGAACTTTACTATTTCCCTCCTTGTGTCGTTGGGCCGGCTCTACCGGAGTGATTCCACGGCCTAAAAGAAAAGCGGCGTAAAGCAGCATTGAGCTGTGTTTCGCTGCGTGAGTGAGAGTATCGGAGGCCAAATCCGGGGGAAAGGGGGCGTGTGCACATGGGTGGCGGAAATCGCTAACCATCAGGTGATCAGTCTTCTCGTCTGCCACCTATCACATAAAAAAAACTACCAAATGCTCCATCGGCTCCCTTTAAAGATCAATCGATATGGAAACATGTTTAGAGCTAAATATACATTCACCTGTCTCGCTCGTGCCTCAGTTGCTGCTCGAGCCACATGCGAAGGCGGTGGTAGTAAAGCTGTTGGTCCCGCATGTGCATCACCTTGCGCCGGACCTGATAACAATATAAAAAAAAATCGAATTATTAGTGTTTCAAAAACCCTACGTCACGATTTTCTTGACGCATCATAATCAATGATGATGATGGTTAGATAGTTCAATTTGAAATTAATAAAATGTTAACCTCAATTATATTATATTATATAATTATATAGTGTATACGCCCGCGGATTTCGAATTTCCGGAAATATTCTATACGTGTAAAATACATTTTCTCTATCAGACAATACAAAATAAGACAAGTATTTAACTGGGTTAAACGTCACGTAATATTCTACTTCGTCGTGTGGTCCCCGGCAGAGTAGAATAGGCCACCCTCACTCTTAGGCAGCGTTCAAGTATTACGTAACGTAATTTTGGGGGGAGGGAGGGTCTCGTAAAACGTTACAATGCGTTACAGGGGCTGGAGGGGGTCTTTCTCACTACACGTATCTACGTAACATTGTTTCATTCTATGAATAAAGAAATTAGGGAATTAAAACTCCCAAAATGGCAACACTTTTCGTTTACGTTTTACGGGGAATCCCTCGATTGTAATAGTCTGGTCTTCATTTTTAATTTGTTCTCATCACTTGAGTGTTACGTGACGTTTAGGGGTGGGGGTGGGGGGGGTTGGATTACAGAAAAACGTTACGGTGCGTTACAGGACGGGAGGGGGGGTCAAAAAATCTTCGAAAATTGCGTTACGTAATACTTGAACGCTCCCTTACCGAGGTGTCGTAAAAGGCGTCATCGTCATCGTCAGCCCATTTAAGTCCCCACTGTTGGGGCACGGGCCTCCCTCAATCATATGAGGGGTAATTGCCATACTCACCACGCTTGGCAGACGGGTTGGCGAGGGTTTTGGTATGAATGCAGAGTTTTCCTTCTCTAGGTGCTGATGATCATGCCAGCAGCTTTACCTTAGTCGCCTTTTACGACACCTCGGTAAGAGTGAGGGTGGCCTATTCTACTCTGCCGGGGACCACACGGCCAAGAGAAAAGTGGTCTACATAAAATAAAATAAAAATGACTTAGTGCTCTTACTGTTAGCGCGGCAGAGTGGATCGGCGTCATTCCCCTCATCATTAGCCCATTTAAGTCCCCACTGCCATACTTATCACGCTTTAGCCGTGTGGTCCCCGGCAGAGTAGAATAGGCCACCCTCACTCTTACCGAGGTGTCGTAAAAGGCGACTAAGGTAAAGCTGCTGGCATGATCATCAGCACCCAGAGAAGGAAAACTCTGCATTTATATCTAAACCACGGTTTGAAATTATCAAGATAAATATGTCCTCTGATAATTATCGAGATAATTATCAGATAATTATCCGATAATTATCAAACAGATATAAGCCTAGTAATCCTTTTTTAACTGATATTACATATCAATATTTTACGTTAGAATCAAGTGATTTAAATAAATTAGAGACATTTTACAATCAAGGTCAACTTTTATTTTTTTATTTTTATAATTTCGTTTATAATAACTTGCAAACCAAAATACGAGCAGTTAATCAACTAATTATATAATACTTTTACAACGATAGTACTTGTACTTATTTAATTAAAATAAATTGATGAGTGGAATATCATCTTCATCAACCTCAACTGCGTTAACTGGACGCGGGTTTTCTGTATCAGAATAACAAATGGCAAATATTTTTGATTATACTTATCAAGATATTTATCAACCAATATTTATCTTGATAATTATCAAAGATTAATTATCACTTCAAACCCTGACTAAACCCTCGCCAACCCGCCTGCGTCGTTCCCGCTACGAAACAAAAGGAACATCGTAAGGTGTCACCTCCTGGAACCGCTGCAGGTGGTACTCGGGGCAGAGGTTGCGGCAGGGCGGCGCGGCGTGGTGGTGCGGCGGCGGCGGCGGCGAGCCGGGCGGCGGCGGCGGCGGCGCGCTGCCGCCCACCAGCTGCATGCACACCTGTGCACACACACACTCTGTATAAACCATGGGACTACAAGTCAGCAGAATGTCTTTGAAACGAGGTTTGAAATGAGTTCTTCTTTTAAGGTAGGCAGCGGCATGTTGCATGCACACCTGTGCGCACACACACACACTGTATAAACCATGGCACTATAAGTCAGCAGAATGACTTTTGAACGAGGTTTGAAAAGAGTTCTTCTTTCACGGTAGGCAACGACATGATGCATGCACACCTGTGCACACACACACACACACTGTATAAACCATGGGACTACAAGTCAGCGGAATGTCTTTTAAACGAGGTTTAAAAAGAGTTCTTCTTTCATGGTAAGCAGCGGCATGATGCATGCACACCTCGCCGCTTCTCATGAAAAGTATACAAACTCGAAAAAAATGTGAAATCAAGTTAAACATACAGAAATAACAAGAATCACCTGCTCTTTCTCTTGAAAAAGAAACAAAAAGGCTACTTTCCAAAATTGCCGCCAGGGGAGCTAATGTTCAGTTTTAAATTGGCGCGATTTTGGGTCCCTTTCGCACAAAAACATTACAATTTTTAGTTGTGTCAAAGATTTCGCGCTGCATTCACTTAGCGTTTCTCGTCAAAAGTGCACAAAAACGAAATAACGACCTAAAGGTAAGTGGGTCGTTCTTCTTTTTTATCGACAATGAGCCAAACTTACAAATCAACATTTAACTTTTATATAACAGACTACAAATGATAAATAGTATGTCCTAAATATTCGTTAATGTACTACTTCACATATGGACTAATACATGATGTAAAATCTAATTGATAAAGAATACTTTTTGATTGAAATGAACACCTCCGTCACGTCCCCCGAAATTAGTGCCATTTACACCTCTGTCACGCTTTATATATTTTTTTACAAAGTTAAATCATGCTAAAGTATCTACGAGGTGATAAAACAATTTCATTATTTCATGGTAAATTAGGAATATCTTGATGGTGTAACGTATACTTTTTTTATAATTAATTACTTTATAGGTTACTGAGGACGGGCTCATTGTCGATAAAAAAGAAGAACGACCCAAGTTCAATTTCTCTGGAAACAAGGTTTGAAAAGAGTTCTTCTTTCACGGTAGGCAGCGGCATGATGCATGCACACCTATGCACACACACACTGTATAAAACCATGGGACTACAAGTCAGCGGAATGTCTTTTAAACGAGGTTTGAAAATAGCTCTTCTTTCACGGTAAGCAGCGGCATGATGCATGCACACCTGTGCACACACACACACACACTGTATAAACCATGGGACTACAAGTCAGCGGCATGTCTTTTAAACGAGGTTTGAAAAGAGTGCTTCTCTCACGGTAGGCAGCGGCATGACTGTGCTCCGGCATTGTTGATGTCTATGAGCGGCGGTTACCGTTTACCATCAGATGGGCCGCATGCTCGTCTACATATTTATAGCAATAAAAAAAATGTGCCATTTTCGGAAAAATCGTCACAGACTGTGAAAGAGGTCCAATCGGCCCTGACACTGTCTATACGGGTGCGGTAGAGAAATATTATCGCCCAGCACTCAATTGAATAACTTTCTATAAAAAGGCAGTCTGTTTAGGGTGCATGTATATAGTATAAACACATTGAACTGTACATCATTTAAATAATACAGAACATCAAAAACCATCATGGCGGAAATGATGATAGAATGAGCAGTGCGTTGATGACATCTGCCAGCTGTGACTCATGTATTTTTTACCTCTGTCGGACGCCACATTATATGCTTGATTAAGAGTAATAGAAAAGTATCAACCTCGCCACGCTTGCCTAATGCGGATTAGTGATAACAAACCCAAACTATGTTCGAAAAATTCCCAAGATCACTGCCCGGTACTTAAACTAAACGGAGCATCTGTTAAGAGTAAAATTATTAAAATTTTCGTTTCCGTTTTTTATATGTATTTTTTTCCAAATATGGTGCTTTTTCTGGTTTTTTTTCTTTTATCAAATACTGTTAAATATGCTGGTCAGTTATGAGTCATTTCCTTTCCTCATCTTTTAGAACTCAGGGCCTTTAAATAGACGAGCATACTCTTTTCTAACCGCGACTCGGTAAGCGTAGTGTAGGACGCCCTGCGACAAGATGGAATGATGACATTCGAAGGCTGGCTGGTGTGGGCTGGATGAGAGTGGCCGAAAATCGGGAGCAGTGGCGTGCATTGGGGGAGACCTATGTCCAGCAGTGGACGAGTGTGGGTTGCTGATGATGATGATGATGACCCTTTTCTAAAATACCACCAATACATCAGCGACTCTTCTATTCTCGCAGATGTACATCTGGGCGGTGTTAACCACTTTCCATTAGGTGACATGCCTGCCCGTTTGCCTTAGCATAAAAACTCCCAACTCACAGTAGACAGCTTCTTTTGCTTGTTGTAGACCTGTAACTGTCTCCGGTGCACCTCGGGCAGCCGCCGGTACATCGCCATCAGCTTGCGGTCCACTTCCGACAGGCCCATGTCTACGCGTTTCCTGTAAAAAATTAATAACAAAAATATAAAAATGTGCCAGACAACTCTGAGTGTGACCCAGTCGCTAACCAAATTGAAGATAGATTAAGTACTCTTTAGCCTCTACGATAACTTTTCTGAAAGAAACTGTTGCCCATCTTGATGGAAAAATTGTACCAGACATTTCATATTTGACATTACCCAGATGACTAGTAAAACAAAGCTTGTTAAAGTACTCTTAAGACTCTACGCCAACTTTTGTTTAAGAAACCGTTGGCCAACTTTATAAAAAAAAAATACTAGAGAACTTAATTTTAGTATGACCCCGTCTCTTACCAAACCAAAGCTAACCAGCGCACTCTAAAATGTCTAAGTCGACTTTTCTTTAAGAAACCGTTGAGCGATTTTAGATTGTTACCTAGCTTCATAATCATTCCTACTAGGCGGCTCGGGGCACTTGTTGAAATGCTTCGGCACTCTATCCATAAGCCGCATGGAGCGCATCGGGTGCCTCACGTATTGAAATACAACAGTAGTATATGTATTGAAGTTTGACATCCTAAATACTTATCCGGCGTGATCCTGTTGCTTGTCAAACCAAACCCAACTAAAGTACTATTAAGCCCCTACGTCAATTTTTCTTTAAGAACCGTTGACTAACTTTAGTAAACATTGGACCAGAGAACTCAATTTTGGTATGACCTAGTTGCTTACAAAAACAAAGCTAATTAAAGTACTTTCAATTCAATAAGTCAAGTTTTCTTTAAGAAACCGTTGACAGATTTCAACACATCTTACCTAGCTTCATGATCATTCCTACTAGGCGGCGCCGGCCACTCATCACAATGCTTCAGCACCCTGTCCATCAACCTCTCTATGGACGCTATGGAGCGCATCAGGTGCCTCACGGTGCGACACAGCTCGCCAGGCGCGGCCTCGCCCTCAGAACCCCCAGACTCGACGGCGGCCGCCGCGGCTAGCAGCAGCTCCGAGGCGGAGTCTAGTGATGATGACGTGGAGAGACCTAGCGAGGCTGTGCCGGAGTTTGCGTCTGAATCGCTTACTGTGGAAATGAGGATAAAAATTTAAAATAATACAATTAAACAACTACATTCGCGGACGCAAAGAGACCTAATGGGGGCTATCACGAGTGAAAAATTCGCTAAATGGCGTATGGTGCTTTTGAAGTTGGATAGAGGTCATCAGCATTGGTTGTTTAGTTTGTCAAATTGACATTTTGACAGATCAAGTTTAAAATAACCAATCACATTGTACATGGACCTCAGTCCTATTGTACGCCATCTTGCGGATGTTTCGCACGCTAGCTAGCTAAGCTACTTTTTAGGGACATGACCTGGTGACCTACAACCAACTTGACAATACGACCGAATCGGAGTTTGTCTCCCTTTCACACACGCTGTCTCCTTTGTTTTAGTGTTGACGGATAATGGATTGTACGATTATGCAAATGGGGGCCAATTAATCTGATAATCGATTGTACTATCGATATTATCGATTTTAATTTTTTGGTCGGTATAATCGTCGATTATAATTGTCTAAATTGACGATGATTAAATCGATACTGGAATTAAGCCCACACTATCTATTATAATCGATTAATCTGCAACAATTTTTAGATATAATCGTCATTTATACTATGCCTTCTTAGACATCTGTATCCCCTAGCGCTGCAATACGGTATTTGACTTATTTTCTTTCTGTTAAGACCTCTCCATTATAGAAACATCGTTGAAAGACTTACTTGATTCTCATTTAAACTACCAGAGATATCACAACTTTAAAATCACATTATTTTGGGCAAACCCAAAACGCTCCATATAAATGGCGACTGGCATGTGATGTCACACGTAAGTATTTTGTATGCACTTCATTTGAAATTTGTATGATAGCTATATCAAACGTTTCGGTTATGTCAATGGTTCTATTATAATAGTGCAAATTGTATGGGTTATTCAATGGTATAATTATTTTTTATTAATTTAAAATTTTTAAACGGACTTGCTCATTAATCTTTGAATGACAATAAAACCGGCTAGACGTTATATTTTTAATTGAGAATTTTTGCCATTGGCACATATTTACCTATATTTTGATAAAATATGTATAAATTTTGTAAAATCTCGAGCTTCGTCAAATACCCTATTATCAAATACCAATGATTAAAAATAATAACTGGAGAGTTTCTCTGCCGGAACTTCTCGACCAGATATTATACATAAGTATATAAACTATACATAGGTACTTATAAATAGTTTTAAATTACTTAAAGGTATGATGAGTAAGTGCTGTGTACAAACCTATGCAATTTTTTTTTATTTTGATAATCTCAGATGCTGAACTGTGACCAATGATGACAAAAAACCGTTCAAATACGAGTTGGACGCGCCCATGAAGGGTTCCGTAGCAGCAAGTAAGATATATGGAAGGTAAATTGCGGTTTACGGTTTATAACGTATTAAAAAAAACTACTCACTATATCTAGTTCAAACCAATTTTCGTTGTTAGTTTTCATGATTATGTACATCATATATTTTTTTTAGTTTTATAATTCATTTAAAGACCTAGCCATAGATAACCTATACGTGTGTATAGGTTTGATGAAAAAAAAAATTGAGTTTCAGTTTCAAATATGGAGACCCCTCTTTTTTTTATTTTTTCCAATTTTTGTGTAAAAATCATAATGCGGTTAACAAAATACATCTATTTACTAAGTTTCAATAGCATAGTTCTTATAGTTTCAGAGAAAAGTGGCTGTGACATACGGACAGACATGACGAATCTATAAGGGTTCCGATTTTTGCCATTTGGCTACGGAACCCTAAAAAAAGAAGGCACCCACATACACCGCGATAATACTCACAATCACAGTCGTCCAAATCGATGGTGGGATTCGAGTCGCTATTATCCGCCGAGTAGGGTTCCGATTTTTGCCATTTGGCTACGGAACCCTAAAAGAAGAAGGCACCTACATACACAGCGATAATACTCACAATCACAGTCGTCCAAATCGATGGTGGGATTCGAGTCGCTATTATCCGCCGAGTAGGGTTCCGATTTTTGCCATTTGGCTACGGAACCCTAAAAAAGAAGGCACCTACATACACGCGATAATACTCACAATCACAGTCGTCCAAATCGATGGTGGGATTCGAGTCGCTATTATCCGCCGAGTAGGGTTTCCGATTTTTGCCATTTGCTACGACCCTAAAAGAATAAGGCGACCTACATAACCCGCGGTAATACTCCACACCCGCAGTCGTCCAAATCGATGGTGGGATTCGAGTCGCTATTATCCGCCGAGTAGGGTTTCCGAGTTGCCATTTGGCTACGGACCCTTTTAGGCACCACATACACAGCGATAATACTCACAATCACAGTCGTCCAAATCGATGGTGGGATTCGAGTCGCTATTATCCGCCGAGTTGTTCCCCTCCTCCGCCTCGCCCTGCGCCTCGCCCTCCGCCTCGGGCCGGAGCCCCGCGCGGCGCTCGGGCGGCGGGCGCGGCGCGGGCTGCGGCAGCGCCCGGGGCTCCGGCGCCGGCTGGCCCTCTAAACTATCCGGTGGCCTGGAAGGAAAACACTCATTTACTCACCCGTCTATACCCCTATTTCATTTTATATCGAGTGTTGGTAGCCGCCAATTTTGACAGAATTAATCATTGTTAAGGACAACGCCATCTATCGGAATAGCTTAAAATCATTCACTCTAAATTTTCTTCCTTTACAATAATTTAGTAGCATGGTTTTTAGATTTTCGCGTTGCATTATAACTACAATGTATCAATACGGGGTTTAACGCGATATTTATTATGTGCACTCACATATTTGGCTCGACGTTTCGGCTACGTTACAGCAGCCGTGGTCACGAGCGGACTCATTTAGTAGCAATTTAGTAGCAACTGGGAATTACACGCTAAGATGAGAACCATTTATTTGGCACTCGTATAAAAACTAGCCGAACAAAAAACTGATCATTGAAAAAAAAATTCAGTGATTGTTTTGTCCTCGAAATAGTTTTGAAATTAGATTTTTCGTCAAAAATGGACACAAGTTGTTTTGGTTTTTTAGATTTTCGCGTTGCATTATAACTATAATGTATCAATACGGGGATTAACACGATATTTATTATGTGAAATAACATTGTGTACTCACATATTTGGCTCGACGTTTCGGCTACGTTACAGCAGCCGTGGTCACGAGCGGACCAAATATGTGAGTACACAATGTTGTTTCACATAATAAATATCGTGTTAATCCCCGTATTGATACATTAAAGTTGTTTTGGTCCAAGTTATACTCAGTAAGTAAAATACTCCTTCGTTCGTTCGTTCGATCGGGCCAAATATTTGTACCTAAATTTTCGGTAAGAAATTCTTAGTGGCAGTCCGGAGTCTGGATATTGGCGGTCTTGTACCCCCGTGCCTCCCTCTCTGGTCGTGTCACAGTAGTGTCCCATTGGAATATGAGGGTAAGGGAATAGAGAGTGAACTTGTGTTTGCGCACACGCTTTAGCACTATAATATATCCTGCGTACGTGGCTGACCGTTGAGATTGGCCGCCGTATCCGTAATTGGTTGGAGGATATTATAAGTATGGCTTGATTATAATAACAGCTGTCACTTGATCTTTAATTTGAAAGAAAGAAAATACATTTATTGACCATCACAATACACAGGAAACAAACATATAGTATAGTTGGTACACGCTTTAAAACATCATAAATTTTACACAGAAGAGGGACAAAGAGATGTGGATAGTGTGTGGTCAATCAGGTCCCGACCTCAGCATTAGCTGCTACTACAATATCTGCATTGCCGCAGCAGCGCTGGTATTCTGGCGGGACCTGTTTGCGAGCGAGTGTGATGGTGTGGTGTAGATAAATAAATAAAAATATAAACAAATTTCAAAGAAAATGAGTTTCATTCCATAGATCTAAAGATCATTTTTCTGTGACACAAACGGCTGTCATTCTAATCAAGCTAAGCTTTACTTAGTATAGAATATAGTATGATCGTATGCAACTGACTTGTCGTCGTGGTCGGGCTCCGCATCCGGCGCCTTCGCCCCGTTGAACTCGTTCACCGCCTGCATCATGCCGAACAGCGAGATCCTGGCACAGATGCAATAACTTTAGTCACCAATAGGCAAGTTGCCTCATGTCATTTATAATATTCAATAAATATAAATAAAGGATTGCTGTAAAAATTCAACTTAAACCTGTTATATATTTTTTTTCTCTCGATTGAAATCGCCATGGTTCTACGTCACTATTATTGTAAACAACAAAACGTCAAACGCTTCGATGCCACAGTTTTTATTCCAAAAAAAGGTTATGACACTCATGGCGTATTGCTTACAATAACAGTGAAGTTACTGCACAGATAATTAAAAGACCATCATGGCGGACGGATTTTATGGCTGTATTAGGAAAGGTGCATAAAAAAAACATATTTTTTAGCGTAATTTAATCGTAATGAACCGTTCTATCAAATAATAAAAATAGTGGCAACTAGCCTATTTCAGTAAGTAACTTCAGAGCAGAGGCCTTCATCATAGAATTAAAATCTTCGCTGCTAAAATGGGATCAGGCATAATCACCACGCTTGTCTAAGGGGCCGTTTAAATGTTACGTAAGGGTTGATTGGGGAGGGGAGGAGGGGAGGTTTTAGCTTTCCTTACGTTTGATTAATTGCAAAATAAAAATCGCACATTTTGTTAATTTTTGCCCGGAATCGCCATCTTAATAGAGTGATCTGCTATCATATTGTAGGTACAATAGTTAATGTCAAATTATAAAGTGTAGACCGGGACCATGGGAAAGCTATGTTTCGCCATGAATGGGCCAGCTCGACCGGAGTATTACCACGGCCTCAGAGGAAACCGGCGTCAAGCAGCGTCTGTGCTGTGATTCGCTGTGTGAGTGTACTGGAGGTCCAATTCGGGAGATTAAAGGTTGTCTGCCAACCACATGTCACTCCACTAGTGTTGCGGGTATCCATGGGCGGCTGCAATCGCTTACCATCAGGTAATCAGTTTGCTCGTCTGTCACTTATTACATTAAAAAAAAACCCACATCCTGAAAGGGGTCCAACCGTAAACACACAATAGCTACGGTCAAAATATCAAATGTACTTATTATTTAGAGCCAATTATTCTTCATCTGTCTTCCTTTCCTGTCATTGACGCTCGTGGTCGTTAGTCCTCTCCCAGATCCATTCATATATTGTAGGTATAAAATATATCTTCTCTATTATAACCTTATAGTAGAATATTTTATATAATTTGTGTAGGTTATATTGTATTATAGTAAGGTAACATTTGTATATATTAGTGTATGATAACGTGTTTATTTATTTATTTATTATCTAGATATATGTATTTATACCATAAATTTACTTAATCAATGTTCATAATCAAAAGGATTGCACCACCCTCCCCTCTTCTATCTAATGTCCTTTACCTGAAGGTTGTCTGGTAGAGATCGCTCCCAGCGATAAGACCGCCTAAATTGTACATTGTATCTCTGTATACCTAACTTTTAAGTTTTGTATGTTGTGCAAAGAGTATCTATCTATCAATCTATTATTAGTGTTAGACGCCCTCTTGGTCTTAACGTCCTGTTGGTCTAGTGGTTTAAGTACCGGACCGGGGTCCTGGGTTCGATTCCCAGATCAAGCGAAAAGATATGTTTCGAATATAGCTCGGGTTTGTGATCCCAATCCGCATTATGCAAGCGTGGTGATTAAGCCTAATCCCATCATAGTTGCGATAACTTGATTTCATTGATGGAGGCTTTTGTCCTGCAGTGGGACAGTATATAGGCTGATACTTTCATCGTCATCGTCAGCCCATTTAAGTCACCACTGCTGGGGCACGGGCCTCCCTCAATCACATGAGGGGTAATTGCCATACTCACCACGCTTGGCAGACGGGTTGGCGAGGGTTTTGATATAAATGCAGAGTTTTCCTTCTCTGGGTGCTGATGATCATGCCAGCAGCTTTACCTTAGTCGCCTTTTACGACACCTCGGTAAGAGTGAGGGTGGCCTATTCTACTCTGCCGGGGACCACACGGCTAACACTAATAATAAAGTGAAGTAAAGTATCAGCCATGATGTTTAGTTGCCTGGTTAGGTCAGGTTTTCAGATTGTTTTTAGATATTTTTCTAAATATTGTTACGATTTTGGAACGATTAGAAATATTATAAAATGGCAACTTTAGCCTTCCCGCTTAGTGACGTACAAAAGTGGTAGGGTGAGGAGAGTTTTGCTGTAGCAAAAAGTTAGAGCGGAGCGCATTCACTTTCTGACCACGGCGGTGCTAGGACGAATAGTAGAACCTATGCCGGTTGGCTGTGCGATGTTGTATTAAATTTGAGAAAAGTGTTTAAAATACAGTAAAATAATTATCAGGCGCTGTGTGGTCCCCGGTAGAGTAGAATAGGCCACCCTCACTCTTACCGAGGTGTCGTAAAAGGCGACTAAGGTAAAGCTGCTGGCATGATCATCAGCGACCCAGAGAAGGAAAACTCTGCAATTATATCAAAACCCTCGCCAACCCGTCTGCCAAGCGTGGTGAGTATGGCAATTACCCCTCATGTGATTGAGGGAGGCTCGTGCCCCAGCAGTGGGGACTTAAATGGGCTGATGATGATGATGATTATTAGTATTGCTGAGTAGTATAAAGCGTTACCTGAGCAGCTGCTTCCGCTGCATGGCGCAGAGCGTCCGCGGCGTGAGGCAGTCGCAGCGGTGCTTGTAGCCCGACCAAGCGCTCACTGCAACACAAAAATACTATTTAATAATAATTCTCACAACATCTCATACATTGACCTGATTCCGTACTAAGTAGCCTAAGCACTTGTGTTACAGATATCAGACAACAGAGACAAATATATACTTATATACATATATTACACCCAGACACTGAACAAACACAAGTGTTCATCGCACGAATGTTTGTCCAGGGTGGGGATCGAACCCACGACCTTTGGCGTAAGAGGCAGGGTCACTACCAATTGCGCCATCCGGTCAGTCGTTTCCGTACCTCAAAATAAAAAACGGACCCATTAAAACATCTCTTTGTTGTTCATCCGTCTGTGTGTCAAGCCAGAGGAAACATTTATACTATTTATTTAATAATTGTGCACTATTTTTTAATCTGTTTTTTCACTCGAAATTTGGATTAACGCCATAACTGGCCGTTTTTGGCGGTAATTCAAGTAGTACTCGAGTACAAAAGCAGACCCAAAAGCATATATATAAGCATTAAATAAATAGTATAAGTGTTTTCCGAGAGGCTGCAGCTTCGAAATTGTTAAAAAGATATCCGGTTTAGTTGGTAACAATTTATATCAATAGGCGTCGCTAGTGTGCCCTATCCGTCACCTTAATTAGTGTTAAAGTCTACGGTCCCTTGAGCTTCTGAAAAAAATTAAACCTTTAAGTTAAGCAAAAAAAAAGAAACGAATCTATCTGATATGTGAAAAATCCGAAAACAATACATTTTTAATTCAATCTTTAAAAAATAGGATGTCATTATTTTTATAGGGTGTCGAAATTTCATCGAAAACCTCATAATAGGTATTGTGAATGTAGTTCATTTAGCATGTTAGATCAACAAAATTAGAGTAAAAAAAAACAGCTGTCCCATACAAAATAGAATATGCAACAAAATATATAACAAAATACTAAGTGAACTTCATAGACGAGCAGACGGATCACCTGATGGGAAGCAATTCCGCCGCCCATGGGCACCCGCAACACCAGTGGAGTCACAAGTGCGCTGCCAACCTTTTCCCCTTATCCCCCATTGGGCCTCCGGTAACCTCACTCACACGGCGAAACACAGCGCATGCGCTGCTTCACGCCAGTCTTCTGTGAGTGTGAGTGATCACGTGGTTAAAAGGGATGTAAATGTTCACAGATCAGATGTATGTATTTAACATTAAGTAGAAAATTATTATTATTATTGTGTTTGAAATATATAAATATATTCTCCCATTTTGGGGTACGCTAACAAAATTGCGGGCTTTTGGCCAAGCAAAGTTGTAGAGGAAAAGTTTATGTTGTTTATGTCAGGATCAGATTCAAGCTGTAAAAATTTGCGGACTATTATCCTGCAAGTGTTAAGAATCGCTGCTTTTTGGAGAGTTAGATAGGTGAATTTTGGCAACTGTAAATTGTTGAGACTAATATGCAACTGTTTAGGTATGACGCCAGTGGTAGACACTACTATTGGCACTATGGTTACGCGATCCATCTTCCATACTCTTTTTATTTGGTCCTGTAGTTCTGTGTATTTTCTTACTTTTTCTGTTATAGTTGATTGTATATTATTAGTATTAGGAACTGCAATGTCAATTATATATGCATGTTTATTTTGCTTGTCTACGAATGTAATGTCTGGTCTGTTGTTGTAAATTGTGTTGTCTGTCAGAATGGTGCGATCGTAGTAGAGTTTAGAGTTATTATTATTATTAATTATTTAGGCAGGCAGTTCAGGAACTGATTATTGCCTGTATCCAGTTACATTACAAGTCTTATTTTCCATTTTGTAAGTAGTTGTCTAGTCTATTCTTAAATATATTTGTGTTTTCGGCTGAGACTAAATTGGTGAGAGAAATTTCAAAATGTTTGAAACAGTAGGTCTGAATAGCTCGCAGTCGTGTAGCAATGGCAGCCGCCACAGGCGCGTGTGACTCACGGTCGATGGGCGTGGTCCTGGCGGCCATGTCGCGCAGCCGCTCGCTGGTGCTGCCCTGCTGGTGCGGCGCCAGCTGCCCTCAGTGACATACAGTGCAGCCGCCACAGGCGCGTGTGACTCACGGTCGATGGGCGTGGTCCTGGCGGCCATGTCGCGCAGCCGCTCGCTGGTGCTGCCCTGCTGGTGCGGCGCCAGCTGCCCTCAGTGACATACAGTGCAGCCGCCACAGGCGCGTGTGACTCACGGTCGATGGGCGTGGTCCCTGGCGGCCATGTCGCGCAGCCGCTCGCTGGTGCTGCCCTGCTGGTGCGGCGCCAGCTGCCCTCAGTGACATACAGTGCAGCCGCCACAGGCGCGTGTGACTCACGGTCGATGGGCGTGGTCCTGGCGGCCATGTCGCGCAGCCGCTCGCTGGTGCTGCCCTGCTGGTGCGGCGCCAGCTGCCCTCAGTGACATACAGTGCAGCCGCCACAGGCGCGTGTGACTCACGGTCGATGGGCGTGGTCCTGGCGGCCATGTCGCGCAGCCGCTCGCTGGTGCTGCCCTGCTGGTGCGGCGCCAGCTGCCCTCAGTGACATACAGTGCAGCCGCCACAGGCGCGTGTGACTCACGGTCGATGGCGTGGTCCTGGCGGCCATGTCGCGCAGCCGCTCGCTGGTGCTGCCCTGCTGACATACAGTGCAGCCGCCACAGGCGCGTGTGACTCACGGTCGATGGGCGTGGTCCTGGCGGCCATGTCGCGCAGCCGCTCGCTGGTGCTGCCCTGCTGGTGCGGCGCCAGCTGGCGCGCCAGCCGCCGCCTCGCCGCGGTCACCCATCCCGCCGCGCACGCGTCCGTCGCCGCCGTCGCCTGCGTCGCTTGCGTCGCGCCACCGTTCACCGGGACCATCTCCACCTGTAGAGTCATGAGTCAAAAATGGACAATACGACAAAAATACCTTAAAAGATACTGTAACTTAAAATATTTCTTATTAGACTAAGTACACTGACAGATGTCAATGTGTCATTCCTATACATTTTCAAAATGTATTGGGATTTGACATTTGCACCTGTAACTGACAGACTTTGTCTAATTAAAAATCTGACTATAGGTGTTGATTTGTTGATAAGAGGGATCTCAGGATTCGTAAATAGGTTCGTAGGCACGGTTAAGGTAGCACAGTAAAAGTATCAGCCTATAAACTGTCCCACTGCAGGGCAAAGGGCTCCATCATAGAAATCAAGTCATCGCTACTATGATGGGAATCACCACGCTTGCCAAATGCGGATTGGTGATCACAAACCCGAGTTATATTCGAAAAATTCGAAACATACTTTTCGCTCGACCCGGGAATCGAACCCAGGACCCTGAGATCACTGCCCGGTACTTAAACCACTAGACCAACAGGTAGCACAGTATTATTTGGTATATCACAAATACAGAGTTACATGGAAACTTGCAAACAATGGTGAAATAATAATAAATACACGGGAGATTTCAAGCGACGGGTAGCCCTAACTAGCGACACCAATCGATTTAAATTGTTAGCTACTAAACCGGATCTATTTGAAACAATTTCAGGGTTACAATCTTTCGGCAAACACTTATACTATTTATTGAATAACTATGCACAAATGTTGGGTCTAACGCGTACGCAAAAAAAATTATTACCTCCAAAAGCAGCCATTTTTAACGTGAATCAATTTTTGGCGTACAAAAACGGACCCAACATTTGTGCATGGTTATTTAATGAATAGAGGTTGTCACCCAAAAATAGTTTAAAATAGATCCGGTTTAGTAGCTAAAAATGAAAGTCGATTGGCGTCGCCAGTGTGCCCTACCCGTCACCTTAAAACCGCATTTAATTTTATTTGGAACACCAACAGCTTAATTTACATTATATATGGGTACAAATTTTCTATAACTAATAAACTATTCATAGGTATTCGCATGAATTTGATATGTGGGGAGTGAAGTTTAAATATGAGCGCGGCTCCGAGTGTTAATTCCTTCAATGCAGATACTCAATGTACATATTACGCAATAGCCCTTAATTTTAAGCCAAAAAATCAAATTATTTTCTATTGTGTCTGCTAACCGGGCAGGACGAAGATATACTCGTATAATAATAAAATATTTCTTGGCATCTAACGCCTCAGTATCGTGATTGAGTCAACATTAGCTTCTACATCTGGTAGCTTGTCAATAGCTCTTTAATATTTTTGTTATTGTTATTTTTCCATGTTCAAGTTATTAGCTATCCTAAAAATAAATAAAAAATATATTATTTGCATTTTTATTCGCTTTTCGAATAAAGAAAGAGAAAAAAGATGACCCATATTTTTTAGTTATCATTAAATGTGTTTTTATTAAAATATAGATTTTTTTAAATTATCAATTAATATGCCGGAAGTGAAGTAGTCCTGAGACCACTGAGTTTAGGTGACTAAGCTGAGTGAGTAGTAAAAATCATAGTTACTCAATATAACGCCGGTGTTTTACGTTTTAACGACCTACGGATTTCGCCGATACCACTAAACATAATCGCGGGTTTTAAGACTCTATCAGGTCCAAGCAAATTGTCACATGACAACTCACTCGACACACAATACCAGTGCCAAAAAGTGGCTGTGACATACGGACGGACGGACAGACAGACATGACGAATCTATAAGGGTGCCTTGTTTTACCATTTAGGCTACGGAACCCTAAAAAGGATACAATTTAAAGACTCTTATTATTATGATCACATCGCAGCACTTCACTTAACAAATAAACACCAAATTTGTTCACTAAAAACCACTAGACACTTATTTAAAACCTTTGAATTGCATCAGTGTTATGCGCGGAGTGTTATGGTCCTACTGCCAGAATCCCCACACATTTTTTAAACAGTGTGTTTCATTTACATTTTAAAATTGAGTTCATTGTCAAATCGGCAGATGACAACTCAATACACGCTATTCTCATTTACAATTCAAGATTTTCCTAATGTAAATAGCAATATTTTAAAAATTAGATCTATACTATTTATAAAGAGGTAAATCCCACAGACAGTGGAACGCTTATAGGTAATCCAAAAACACGAAACTCTTGCGCAATGTAATCGAGACCTAGCGCCATCTACATGACGAATCTATAAATAAATGTATACATTAATATGGAACTAATGTCCCGAAACGAGGATAGGGCGGGCCACTAGTATAAAATAAAGTGCTAGCTTTCTTTATAATTTCATGAATTAGGTGAAGATGTAACGATTAATACGCTTTATCGATTACATGGAATCATAATGTATCAATACGGGGATTAACACGATATTTATTATGTGAAACAACATTGTGTACTCACATATTTGGCTCGACGTTTCGGCTACGCTCGTGACCACGGCTGCTGTAACGTAGCCGAAACTTCGAGCCAAATATGTGGGTACACAATGTTGTTTCACATAATAAATATCGTGTTAATCCCCGTATTGATACATTATAGTTATAATGCAACGCGAAAATCTAAAAAACATAGAATCATGCTTACACTATTCAAAAACTATCCTCGCCTCACCGCCAATCTAATGGTAGAAATACTCATATAGATTTGAAAAATCTAGACTTGCCCCATGACCGCATGCGTTCTGAACAACTGAACGACCCTTCGCTCAAGAAATGTTTTCTTATTATTAAAGTTAAATTCATGTACCTACTCCGTCTTTTTACCTTTTTCTTCAAAAAAAAGGAGGAGGACTGTACATGTTTTTTATGTATGTTCAACTATTTCTCCGCCAACTCCGGCCAAGACCGGCTGCTTTTTTAAAGGATATTTATTCAGACTCCTCAATAAAAAAAAATTAAAATACCTTGAAATTGATAGTGGAAGCTGTCTTGAAGTTCTCCAATATTTTGCAAAACCTCTCCACGGCGAATCTGAAGAAAAGAAAAAATACATTAAAATAAATAAAAAAAGAAATCATAAATACTTTGTCGCTTTTACCGATAACAACAGTTTTTACGGTTGGGCAATCTGTCTCATAGCAACTTTAAAAGGAAAATCGATTGCACGCCACGACGCAAAAATGGAGTCATTTAAAACAAAAAACTATGCAAGCTGCAAACTAATTGTAGAAAGTAGACGTTTGTAACTCTTTACTGAAACGACTCAGTGATCCGACTCAGCCAAATGATACACTGTTCCGAATCTATAATGTTCGCTCGGAATGTATCAATCGACTCAAATGGATCTCGATTTCGAGTGTACCGAATGATCCGAAGTAGCTGAATGATCCGATGAGCCGAATGATCCGATTGAGCCGAATGATCCGAATGAGCTGAATGATCCGATGAGCCGAATGATTCGAATGAGCTGAATGATCCGATGAGCCGAATGATCCGATTGAGCCGAATGATCCGAATGAGCTGAATGATCCGATGAGCCGAATGATCCGAATGAGCTGAATGATCCGATGAGCCGAATGATCCGATTCAGCCGAATGAGCTGAATGATTCGATGAGGCGAATGATCGGAATTGAGCCGGATGATCCGAATGAGCTGAATGATCCGATGAGTCGAATGATCCGAATGAGAGGAAGGATCCGATGAGCCGAATGATCCGTATGAGCTGAATGATTCGAGTGAGCCGAATAATCCGAATGAGCGGAATCAATCACGGATCTATCTCAGAGTCGATGTTTTAAATGAAACGTTTCACTGTTCCGCATCTCCGCACTGATCCAGATGCAAATGTTCCAATCTTTTGAAAGATACGCTTTTACCAGGTCTAGTGGACAGGCACCCTCGAGGTCCAGAAGACGGAGGAATAAAACACCTGTTCCGTCTGATTCACTTCACTTCATTTTCACAGTTTGGTATCCCGTTTTGTACTAACTAAGCTAGGCGGGCGACTCGTAGGCTTTATTTTGGTAGCACGCTTTGCTAGCGCGATGTAATTATGCATAGTGACATCTAACGAAACAAATCCGAACCGCCAGCTTGATTGCTTACTATACTAATTTTGCTCTTCGGCTATGCGTCAGAATCCCTGACTACAACAAACTTAACGAACTAGCAGCAAGACGAAACGTTTTGACACGGGCCAGTCCGGTGACCTTGTAAACTGAATTATGTTGTTTTAAGCTTTCAGCAGTCTCATACATTTCGATGACTTCACTCTTTGAATTATGCATTTGAATTTCGATCATAAAAATATCTAGATTCAGTGTGAACGCACTGAAAGTGTCACCACGAATGACGGCTTCATTCGCAAGAGAGCCCCATGGAACTAGAAAACGCGAGTTTTAAAAGGAATGTGCCGTTACTGGAAAAAACGCCACCCAGTGTGGAAGAGATCCAACCGGCCCAGACGCAGCTTTCTCTCGATATTTATTACTCTCAAAATTACGACATATCAAAAAACGAATGTTATAGGATTAATAGCCTATATTCCTTTTACCACAACTTTTTTATTTTTTAATTTATTTCCGAACGTCAGGAACACCAGAAAAATAATAACAGATGACATTTCGACGCCACGAAAGAAGCTACATGAAAACCGCGCTTACGTCGCCATCAGCGTTCTAATTTGAGCTCTATGTCAATAGATATAAGGAATCTAAAATTTTACTTCCATGTTTTGCCGCGGGACTTTTCAGGTGGCGCGTTTGGATTTGATTGACAGTTGACTGACTGGAGCTGGATATTGATTTTTTTTTTGCAAACAAGAAGCAAAGAAATTACAACTGTTCGTCCCATAATGGTACTTACGTCGTTTTAGAATAAGCAGATTTTAACGTTATTTTTTCACATTGAAAAGTGAAATTATCAAAAATAAAAAACACGTATTGAATGTTTTTAACCCTATTTTATATTTTAATAATCAAAACGAAGAATTTTTACCAACTTAAGGTGACGGGTGATCGATTTTAATTTTTAGCTACTAAACCGGATCTATTTTAAACAATTCGGGATTACAACCTCTCGACAAACACTTATACTATTTATTAAATAACGATGCACAAACTGTGGAATGGCGCAGTGAACAAATGCAGAATAATGATCGCTATGTCGAACCTGCCGCGATTCCGCTTTCATCTTTGTGTTCTTTCGCATTAAATATTGATAGTTTGTTCAATAGACGCCTGCTACTTCGGAAGTGACTTCCATTTATGAATTGTGGACTCTTAATTCTAATAATGTCATCTTGCACAACCTATCTGATAACGAAGAGCTCGACCAGCCTCCGTTATATTACATTATTCGTTGCCAAGCTAACTTTTCTTCTATATGCATCAACAATTTCGTTGATTCATGCAATAAGTTAAATAAGTACTAATTGCTGTCTTTTAAAAACTATAACGGATTATCGGAATTACTATTGAAAGAGCTGTTGATGTTAGGATCACTTTTTTAAACGCTATCAGTATGTAATTGTGAATCTAGAAATTATATCTATGATTTGAACAGTTGAGTTGTCCATAACGTGTTGTAAATTAATAAACGCCCGACGCACCAGATAAATAAGGGTTTACCGATATTTAAGGGGTAAAGATCTGCGCCGTGATGTCGCTCTGTATCGCCAGGCGACAGAGGTGCTCGTGACGTCGTCACAGATACTCACTCCTTCTCCATGGGCTGTGTGTACTGGCGACAGAGGCAGATCTTGCTGCGCCGTGATGTCGCTCCGTGTCGCCAGGCGACAGAGCTGCTCGTGACGTCGTCACAGATACTCACTCCTTCTCCATGGGCTGTGTGTACTGGCGACGGAGGCAGATCTTGTCCACGAGCTGCGCCGTGATGTCGCTCCGTGTCGCCAGGCGACAGAGCTGCTCGTGACGTCGTCACAGATACTCACTCCTTCTCCATGGGCTGTGTGTACTGGCGACAGAGGCAGATATTATCCACAAGCTGCGCCGTGATGTCGCTCTGTGTCGCCAGGCGACAGAGCTGCTCGTGACGTCGTCACAGATACTCACTCCTTCTCCATGGGCTGTGTGTACTGGCGACAGAGGCAGATATTATCCACAAGCTGCGCCGTGATGTCGCTCTGTGTCGCCAGGCGACAGAGCTGCTCGTGACGTCGTCACAGATACTCACTCCTTCTCCATGGGCTGTGTGTACTGGCGACAGAGGCAGATCTTGCGGCGCCGTGATGTCGCTCCGTGTTGCCAGGCGTCAGAGCTGCTCGTGACGACGTCACAAATACTCACTCCTTCTCCATGGGCTGTGTGTACTGCCGACAGAGGCAGATCTTATCCACGAGCTGCGCCGTGATGTCGCTCCGTGTCGCCAGGCGACAGAGCTGATCGTGACGTCGTCACAGATACTCACTCCTTCTCCATGGGCTGTGTGTACTGGCGACAGAGGCAGATCTTATCCACGAGCTGCGCCGTGATGTCGCTCTGTGTCGCCAGGCGACAGAGCTGCTCGTGACGTCGTCACAGATACTCACTCCTTCTCCATTGGCTGTGTGTACTGGCGACAGAGGCAGATCTTATCCACGAGCTGCGCCGTGATGTCGCTCTGTGTCGCCAGGCGACAGAGCTGCTCGTGACGTCGTCACAGATACTCACTCCTTCTCCATTGGCTGTGTGTACTGGCGACAGAGGCAGATTTTGCTGCGCCGTGATGTCGCTCCGTGTCGCCAGGCGACAGAGCTGCTCGTGATGTCGTCACAGATACTCACTCCTTCTCCATGGGCTGTGTGTACTGGCGACAGAGGCAGATCTTGCTGCGCCGTGATGTCGCTCCGTGTTGCCAGGCGACAGAGCTGCTCGTGACGCCGTCACAGATACTCACTCCTTCTCCATTGGCTGTGTGTACTGGCGACAGAGGCAGATCTTATCCACGAGCTGCGCCGTGATGTCGCTCTGTGTCGCCAGGCGACAGAGCTGCTCGTGACGTCGTCACAGATACTCACTCCTTCTCCATTGGCTGTGTGTACTGGCGACAGAGGCAGATCTTATCCACGAGCTGCGCCGTGATGTCGCTCTGTGTCGCCAGGCGACAGAGCTGCTCGTGACGTCGTCACAGATACTCACTCCTTCTCCATTGGCTGTGTGTACTGGCGACAGAGGCAGATCTTATCCACAAGCTGCGCCGTGATGTCGCTCTGTGTCGCCAGGCGACAGAGCTGCTCGTGGATTATTGTTGCGCCTACAAACATAAAGAATCGTGTGATCAAATCGTATGGAAGCTGGCTGTCGCTTGGTGTAATGCCACGTGATATCACTGTCGCGTGTCCGTTTGCTACAGCTTGATCTTTAAGGTGATGGGTAGGGCACACTAGCGACGCCAATCGATTTTAATTTTTAGTTACTAAACCAGAGCTATTTTAAGCAATTTCTGGGTTACAACCTCTCGCTAAACACTTATACTATTTATTAATTTGACTTGACCGTTATTCGAAGCTTACTTATTTGAGATAGGCAACACTGTTCCCGCCAATATCTTTTGTCGCTTTCTATCTTATACGTCTATCTCTTTCACACCCCACCACCTGGCAGCGCCGAGCCGAGCTTTGATTTGCCCGGCTCTGCGATTCCTACTCATTGGCTTTTTAGTTCCCGCCAAGTGGAGAACATTTCTTGTGAGAAAACCTAGTGTAATTTATTGTGAAATATTTGCTTGTAAAGGATTACTTACAAGTTTCACGTAAGTTTATGATAATTCTACCTATCCAACAAAATAGGAAAAAGTTCTTGCTCGTTATAACTATTTTCTATATAAGATCTACCCTCTTTTTGTTTTTTATTTGGTTTCATATTTTTTGGATACTGGATAAAATCTATCGTTTATTTTTAGTATGAGTGAAAATAATTCGAACATAGATGCAGCCGGTGTTGAGCAACCAAGACCGGAATGCTCAAAAAGTACTCGCAAGCGGCGACGTGCCGCTTCGTCAAGTTCATCCTCGAGTAGCAGTAGCAGTGATAGTAGCTCTTCATCTGCTGATTCGAATTCATCACAGGGCAAGTCTCGGTCTAGAAAAAAATCGAGGGGGAAAAGAAATCGTCGTTCAAAGCAACGCAAAAACTCGAAATTAATCCAGGAGATACGTGATCTAAAAAATCAGTTATTATCAGGGAATAATAATTTTTACAATAATAACGACAACGATGCCCCATCTATTTACTCAGACGTTAGTCGAAATCTATATGAGAGTTTAGGTCAATCTCCAGAACCGGCGGAAAAAAGCTACCTTTTCATTAGGTTTAGAAACCAGAATAAAAGAACCTACCGTCCCTAAAACGTCCGACCGATACTTAAAAATTTTTGAGAGTATTCAACACCTGAATTCGTGTGAGTGGAACGATATCAGATTTGCAGAAGCACAAAAATCTTACAATTTTAACCCCGGTTTTATAGACCTAGAGTTAAACGAAGAAGTTAAAAAATATGACGGACCGCGCCACTTAGTAGCTGCTGACAGAACATTCGCTGCGCTGACAATGTGTGCACTAAAACAAAGAGATGCCTTGCAAGAGGCCCTGAGAGATCTCCTACAATGGGCGGATGACCCCACCCACGTGCTTAATTCTGAAACGCTTAGCGCCCAGATTTCTAGTATTTTTTCTTCAGGTGAGTTAACACAAACGTCTACTGACCTACTACAAATTATTTGTGGGCATCGAGCCGAAACTATTGAAATGCGGCGCAATTTTATTACTAAATTTGTGAAGGAACCGTTGGTTAAATCAAGTCTCAAAAAAATCCCACCTAGTGCAACTCACCTGTTTGAGGCGGAGAAGTTTACCACGGCTTTAGAAAAAGCGGGCGGAGTGAACAAATGCTTTTGGCCTCTTAAAAGCAGCAGTACAACTTCACGAACAGTACCAAATAAATCTGTTAACAGACCGCAAGGTTTTCTGAAACAACCACAAAACTACTCTGGTAGCTCAGTGAACTATCCAAATTACCAACCCCAGCACATGTACCCGCAAGGGCCCTTGAATGCACCCCCGCAAGGAGGTTTTTACATGCCACAAGGCATCGTCAACACAGCCCCGCAAGGGTGCTTTGCAAGCAATTGCAATGTCCTTCCGCAAGGAATAGCACAACATAGCCTTAGCAGTAATGCTCCGGTCACACGAACCTTTCGAGCACAACCGACTCGACCACCTGTTAGACACATTAATCACCCCAAAGGAGGACGAAATCGAGCACCTTCACCAAATGATAACCGAAGGGATACTAGAAGGCGAAGATATTGACTACAAGGACTTTCATGCGGGTCGTCTAGCTCTTTTTGCAGAAAAATGGAAGCAGTTGGGTGCCCCCCAGTACATCTTAAAGATAATAGCCGGGTACCGGATTCCTTTTTATCGAAAACCACCCCTTATACATCCCAAAGCTTTTCAAACGAACAGCAATGTATCAATACCAGTATCCGAGGAAATGACAATAATTATAGAGCAAATGAAAAATCAAGGGATACTGGAGCCAGTTACAGTTCCATCCCCGAGCTTCCTCTCTTCAATTTTTCTGGTACCAAAGAGCGACGGCGGTTTTCGTCCGATATTCAATTTAAAATCCTTAAATCATTACATACTAACAGAAAAATTTCAACTACTAAATTTACAAAAAATACCAAATTTTCTTCAACCACGAGATTGGCTATGCAAAATAGATTTATCTCAAGCCTATTTTCATTTGCCGATGGCCCAGAGCCACAGACGGTTCCTGCGCCTCCAGTACTGCAAAGAACTGTTGGAAATGACCTGTTTACCGTTTGGTCTCAGTACGGCGCCAAAAACTTTCGCCTCACTAACAAATTGGGTAGCAGAGATTCTGCGCCGAAAGAATATACGAATAGTTGTCTATCTAGACGATTTTCTCCTGGCTCATCAGGACAAAAACATACTCAGAGACCACGTGAGCATTACAATTCAAACCCTAGAGCTTTTAGGATGGATTGTAAATTACAACAAATCCATCCTTGTTCCATCACAAAGCCTAATTTACCTAGGGATTCAGTGGAACCCTTGGACAAATCAAAAATATCTTCCGGAAGCGAAAAGGCTGACAGTGAAAGCAAAGTTGTTACAAATGCTGGTCAAAGATTACACAAACTTAAAAGAGCTACAAAGTATTGTAGGCCTTCTGAACTTTGCCAGCTTTGTAGTGCCGAGAGGTCGTCTCAATTATCGAGCTCTTTTAGACCTACTGAACCAAACCGTTTTGGGAATTCAAAGGACAGCACATGTTTCCATTCCCCAGACAGCGAGAGACAATCTGTTATGGTGGATAGAGAATTACACTCAGGCATCTTTCATACACGAAGCTCCTCCGTCCCACTTTCTAACAACCGATGCGTCCGACGTAGCGTGGGGAGCTCGGTTAAACAACATGTCACTGATGGGTTTCTGGTCAAAAGAAGAGACAGATCTCCATTGCAACCGGAAAGAAATGTTGGCCATAAAAAAGGTTTTAGAAGGTCATTGTCAGCTCCTGGCCAACAGCACAACATTAATTCAAAGCGACAACAGATCTGTTATTGCATATCTTCGACACGAAGGTGGGACCAGATCACGGGCGCTAATGGATCTAACGTTACAGGTTTTTCGAATATTAGACCAATACAGAATCAATGTGAAGATATTTCACATTCCAGGAATATACAATTCCGATGCCGATCATCTTTCGAGGCTGCGGACAAACCCGGAATGGCACCTTCTCCCCCATTGCACGGAAAAAGTATTTGCGAAGTGGGGCGTACCGATGATAGATCTGTTTGCCTCCAAAAATGCACACGTTGTGTCGAATTATGTGTCCATGGACCTGACCGACGATCAAGTGCTTTTTCACGACGCCTTCTCAAGGACTTGGAACTTCCCGTTAGCATGGGTCTTCCCACCGCCGTTTCTAATTCCACGTGTGTTGAGTCACCTAAACCAAGCTCAAGGAATTTATCTGCTGGTAGTCCCACGCTGGGACAAAGTATTTTGGAGGGCAGATGTAAAAACCCGAGCATTAGATTCCCCGTTCACTCTCCACCATCTAGACCGAGCTCTAGTAGATATATCGACAGGGCTACCTCCCCCATCAGTTCACGAGATGACAATAGAGGTCTGGAAATGTGGGGGTGGTCACAACATCTAACTGGATGGAATCAAGATCAATTAGATTTGCTCGAGACTGCATGGCGCCCATCCACCCGAAAAACATACACTTCCATTTGGAAGAAATGGGAAATATGGGCCAAAGATCACCATATTGATCCGACGCGCCCTGGTGGAGCAGACCTTGCAAGGTATTTGTCTGATCTGCATTTAGTTCAGAAACTATCTTATAATTCTATTTTGTTACATAAAGCTGTAGTTTCCACACTATGTAATCCAAATGCGTCCGGACAGTTGAGTTCCCATTCACTAGTAAAACATGTTCTTAAGTCCATAGGGTTGAAAAAACCGATTTCACATAAACCACCCATATGGAACATTGACACTTTAATTAACTACTTACAAAAGTACAAAGTTAACCCTTTAAATGTTTTTGAAGTTCAAAGGCACTTAGCGGCCTTGCTGCTTTTGTGTTCTGGAAGAAGAATTCATGATTTGACCTTACTCGATATTGACACTAATCATTGTATTTTTTCAGATAGCTCCGTTATTTTCTGGCCCATTTTTGGATCCAAGACTGATTCAATCGATTACAGACAGTCTGGCTGGAAATTGTTATCGAATGAAGATAACACAAAGCTCAATCCAGTTTTTTGGATAAAGCAAGCAATCTTTTTGTTAAAGGATTATAGAACTGCAGCTAAATGCAGCTCTCTATTTATGTATACGAAAGGTGCTCCAAAACCTGCTTCAAGAGCAATAATTGCAGGCTGGTTCAAAACTTTACTTAGAGATGCCGGAATATCAGCAACACCAGGAAGCATACGTTCTGCTGTTGCATCTAAAAATTGGTTAGATGATTATCCTTTAGAAGATATTTTATTAAGAGGAAATTGGCGATCGCATAACACTTTTGCAAAATTTTATAGAAAGCAAGTTATGTTTACGTCTTCGAGATCACAAATCACTACATTATTCAATCCTGTAAATTGAAATTAAATATTTTTTGTTATTTTTCTCAATATACGTACATGTATTTTGTTTTTGGGATGCTTAATAAAATAAGAAATAAATATCAGCAGTAAAAATACTTTATTTTCAAGTACCTATTAGACATTGGTTTAATTTATTTTACAACATTATCTTCCACCACCACCAGGCGATAACAAACAGTATCTCAAATAAGTAAGCTTCGAATAACGGTCAAGTCAAATTAATAGGAGCGTTTTACCTACCAATAAAACGCTTATTAATTTACTTACCTTATTCGAAGCTTACACTTTAATTCTGCCTGGTGTGACGCAATAAGTAGGAATCGCAGAGCCGGGCAAATCAAAGCTCGGCTCGGCGCTGCCAGGTGGTGGGGTGTGAAAGAGATAGACGTATAAGATAGAAAGCGACAAAAGATATTGGCGGGAACAGTGTTGCCTATCTCAAATAAGTAAGCTTCGAATAAGGTAAGTAAATTAATAAGCGTTTTATTGGTAGGTAAAACGCTCCTATTAAATGTCCATGCAAAAATGTTGGGTACAACGCGTACGCGAAAAATGAATCAATTTTTCGCGTACAAAAACGGATATGGTGATACGGTACCACTGATACGGATCAGTGGTTCGATCCCCGTACAGTACAAACATTTGTGTGCATGAACATGTCTTTTTGTATTAGTCTGGGCGTTTACTATGTATTTACAAAGGAAAAGTATTAAATTTGTAATTCCGCTGTTGGTTCTGACATCTGTAACCCAGGTGCTTAAACTACATATCTCAGAGTCCGATCAATGTATGTGATGTTGTGAAATATTTATTTATTTATTATATTTATCTACATAAATGTTTTATTTTTATCTTAATTTTCAAAGTAAGTCCATCGTATATAGTAACTAAGAGTATATTGTTGCGCGCGTATTGTGGGTGTTTTACGGGCTATCAATTTATAATTTTTTTTTGCTGTTTTAATGATGACAACTTTGTCCTAATCTCGTCATCTAAGAAATTTGCCTGTCTGATTGTGGCAGCTGTAGCATAAAGTGCAAAAAAAAAAAACATTATGGAACAGCCAACATTCTTAATTGTCTTTAAAGCTATCAATATTATGAAGCCTGCCAAATGTGTTTACAGATCGACCAAAAGCAGAAGGCATTTCAGTGACATTGACATGGGGGCGCTGTACAATATTCTTTCTATGGGAAAATGTCAAAAGCACTGACACCTTGTAAGGGAACCCCGACTTTTGCCACGTGCCAAATAACCGTGATCGGACTGTACATTTGACTTAATTTGAAGATTATGACATGAGTGTGTAGATAAATACTTTTTTCGTTTTTTGGTGGTCACCTTGTTTGTACTGAGCATAGGAGCGAAATAAATCTGCTGTGAATTTAGAGGAGAAGGAGCGTGAGTGAGGGTAACGGAGGCCCAATCCGGGGGAAAGGGGGCTTTAAAAGCTGGCAGTGCACTTGTGACTCCACTGGTGTCGCAAGTGTACTGCCAGCGTACTATCAGATGATCCATCTTCTCTTCCCATTCTTCCAGCCAATAGAAGTCCAGGACATAGGCTGGACATAGGCCCCTCCAATGATCTCCACACAGATCGGTCCTGTGTCGCCCGCATCCAATGGATTCCCGCGACCTTCACCAGATCGTCGGTCCACCTTGTGGGGGGCCTGCCACAGCTGCAACTTCCTGTACGTGGCCTCCACTCGAGGACCTTTCCGCCCCAACGGCCGTCTGTTCTCCTCGCTACGTGCCCTGCTCATTGCCACTTGTAGCATGCAATCCTTTGGGCTCTTCTGCCACATTAAAAAAGCCCTCACCCGCATCTCGGAACTGCAGCCGCCGGAGCCGCGGCAGGTCCCAGGCGGAGGGGGGCGAAGCCCCGTCCGCCGACAGCCGCAGCGCTCGGACTACGCCCGCCGCGCCCGCTGTGAGTCCCTCTGAGACAAACGAAAAAATATTCTTCAACACGTTTTATCACACTAATATAAAGTATCAGCCTATAAACTGTCCCACTGCAGGGCAAAGGTCGCATGATGGGATTATGCTTAAAGTGACTGTAAGGCACAGTAGCGACGCCAATTCATCAAGGACTACTCCTTCTTTGGCTAAGAAGCCATTTTGCGACTTAGTCTTTCAGCGAATTAGGCATTTCTCGATTTTCCGAAGTCAACCGTTCGAGACCCGGTGGCCATTTTGCGAATTAGGCATTATGCGACCAAATGATAATTACTTAAGGTGACGGGTGGGGCACACTAGCGACACCAATCGATTTTAATCTTTAGCTACTAAACCGGATCTACTTTAAACAATTTCGCGGTTACAACCTCTCGGCAAACACTTATACTATTTATTAAATAACTATGCACAAATGTTGAGTCCGTTTTTGTACGCGAAAATTTATTCACGCCAAAAGCGGCCACTTTTGGCGGTAATCCAAAATTCGAGTGCAAAAGCAGACCAAACAGTTAACTATAAGTATTAAATAAATAGTATAGGTGTTTGCCGAGAGATTGTAACCCCGAAATTGTTTAAAATAGACCCGGTTTAGTAGCTAAAAATTAAAATCGATTGGCGTCGCTAGTGTGCCCTACCCGTCACCTTAATGAATGCAATGATGGACGATATGTAAACAACGATAATGATTATAATTACTCACGCAGTTTTAGTCTTTATGACAAAAGTCTTCATTCAAACTTCAAACTCGCGCAACTACCCCTTAGGGGTTGAAAATTCAAAAGTCACTTTTTTATACAAAACCGATACCCAAACATTAATTTTAAGATTCTAACTTTTAAACTGTCTAATATCCTATACTGCATTTCATCCCCTAATTTACCCCCTCAAAAGAGTGATTTTCCAAAAACGTTTAAGTGAATTCCTTTTTATTTTAATTATACGTTTAAATACAATTTTTCACTTTCCTAACATCAAAGACGACGGACATCCATTCCATACAAACTTATTTCTTTCACCCCCTTAAGGGTTGAATTTATAAAAATGCTAGAACTACTTGTTCTTGGTTTAAAATAAGGAGAACGTACAGCGATTTTCAAGATTCTCACTTTAAATTCAAAATCCAAAGGTTGTCTGGAAGAAATCGCTACAAGCGATAAGACCGCCTTATTGTACTGTCTGTTGCTGTTGTATCATGCTTCTATTTTATTTTTGTGCAATAAAGAATATCTATCTATCTATCTAAATTGGCTAAACTCCTATACAGGCATTCATCCCCTATTTTACCCCTTTTAAGGGTGATTTTCAAAAAACGTTAAATGGGTTACTTTTTGTTTTAAATTATTAGTCTGAATACAAATTTACACATTTCTAACATGAGGCGGACTTTCATACAAACTTTAACCCCCCTTTTACCCCCTTAGGGATTGAATTTTCATAAACCCCTTCTTAGTGCTCCCTTTCACTATTCAAGGAACCCCCTTCCCAAATTTCAAGTTTCTAGCGTCAGTAGTTTGGGCTGTGGGTGCATTCTTGGTCAATTAATCACTTAATTTGACGACCCGTTTGGAACAGTGGTAATGAACGCTGCCTCTGATGCAAGGGTTGCGGGTTTGATCCCCGCACAGTACAAATATTTGTGTGCATGAACATATCCGTTTGTATTTGTCTGGGTGTTTCTATGTATTATAAGTATGTATTTACAAAAGAAAAGTATTATATGTATATATTTGTAATCCCACTGTTGATTCTGGTATCCGTAACACAGGTGCTTGAGCTACCTATCTCGGAGTTAGATCAATGTATATGATGTTGTGAAATATTTATTTATATTATTTATTTAATACCTTAGTGACTCAGAGTCACGCGACTTGGCCATTTTGAATGGGGAGTCGAAAAAGAATTCGATGAATTTCTAAAAATATAGAATAAATGTTGTTCAGAATGGTTGGTAGAACACGTGGTTAAAGGGATAGATACTCTTTATTGCACAACATATAAAACTTAAAAGCTAGGTATATAGAGATACAATGTACAATTTAGGCGGTCTTATCGCTGGGAGCGATCTCTACTAGACAACCTTCAGGTAAAGGACATTAGATAGAAGAGGGGAGGGTGGTGCAATCCTTTTGATTTTGCATATTGATTAAGTAAATTTATAGTATAAATACATATATCTAGATAATAAATAAATAAATAAACACGTTATCATACACTAATATATACGAATGTTACCTTACTATAATACAATATAACCTACACAAATTATATAAATTATACTACTATAAGGTTATAATAGAGAAGATATATTTTATACCTACAATAAATGGATGGATCTGGGAGAGGACTAACGACCACGAGCGTCAATGACAGGAAAGGAAGACAGATGAAGTTAATAAAAAAGGATCAGTTGGGGAGAGGGTTTCAGTTTTCAAGGAAGTGTGCTTTGACCCGGGAAGGGGTGCAAATGTTCACAGATACACCCTGTATCAGCCGTGTGGTCCCGGCAGAGTAGAATAGGCCACCCTCACTCTTACCGAGGTGTCGTAAAAGGCGACTAAGGTAAAGCTGCTGGCATGATCATCAGCACCCAGAGAAGGAAAACTCTGCATTTATATCAAAACCCTCGCCAACCCGTTTGCCAAGCGTGGTGAGTATGGCAATTACCCCTCATGTGATTGAGGGAGGCCCGTGCCCCAGCAGTGGGGACTTAAATGGACTGGTGATGATGATGATGATGACACCCTGTATAGATAGATAGATTGGTGTTTAAAGAAGGTTTATGAATAAGAGCCATGGAGGTTAGTTCTTAGGGAGTTATGTTGGTGTGTGACGATGCTGGTGCGGGACTCACCGTGGGCCAGCGCGGCGACCACGCCCTGCAGGAACAGGCCGAGCGGGCGGTCGTTGTGCGCCAGGCACAGGCACAGGCGGCAGTGGCAGCCGAAGCGCGCCCGGTACACCCACTCCTCCGTCACCATCTCCACACTCCTGGAACGTAATAATAATAGTAGCAGTTTAGACATATTTTCCCAGAACCTAAACTCTATATTATTGTGTTTGGTATAGCAATGGACAACATTTCAAAATTGCTAAGCTCTGAAACAAAAAATATTATTTCTTTGTTTACTTTTCCGCTGCTCGAATATATATTTATTCATTTTTTATATTGCTTATTTACTGAGAAAAAAATTAAAAACTAAAAAACGTAAGATGACGTCATCTGACGGCAGAATGTGAAATATTTCTTTGCTTAGCACATTATAGTTTTAAATTTACGAAATGCCAAACCCATGACATGCAACTGTCAAAAAATAGACAACTTGTCAACGTTGAATGAATGAATGACGTTGACAATGTTGACACTAGTATTATTTACCTTTGACAGTAGTACCTTTTTTTTATTAAAACAATGGTAAGCAAAGGAATATCGCTGATTTAGCCGTCCGATGACGTCATTTGGCGCTTACGTCTATTTAGAATATAAAGAATTTCAATAATTATTTTATGCATGAAAATGGACAAATTTTGAAAAAAGAAAAAATATGGGTCTGTTAATTTTATGTCTATTTTCATATAAAAAAACAATATGGACATGTTAAAAATATGAAATGTTGTCCATTCTTTGCAATTTATTCTTAAGTAAATAATACACTTAAAAAATTCACCGTAGGGCTCAGGTGGGACTCGAACCCACAACCTTCCACAGTCCGGGTGGCTGCACTAACCATTTATGCTATCCGAACCCCTTGCTAAGACGACGAATTTTGTAAGTGCTTGAATCGTCATGAGCCGACGATAGTCTCATCAATATTGTAGGTATACTTTACAATATCCAGTGGAAACATTGTTACAAATATTTGACCACCAGTTAAGATGAAACTGCTAAACTTAACAAAACAAAAGCACTTACAAAATTCGTCGTCTTAGCAAGGGGTTCGGATAGCATAAATGGTTAGTGCAGCCACCCGGACTGTGGAAGGTTGTGGGTTCGAGTCCCACCTGAGCCCTACGGTGAATTTTTTAAGTGTATTATTAACCTAAACTCTTTTATTAAAATTGTAAAACAGCAGTTATGTGTGCATGTTTGAGTATCCTTTTTTTTCTTATTTAGATTTATATAAAAGTAAACGCTGTGCGCAACCCTTATCGGGATACAGTTTTAATATGAAACTTGGCTTGTAATTGTGTAGCATGTACTTTAAATTGTATTCTGTAGTTGTGCCTATTAATAAATAAATAAATAAAAGTAATATTCAACATTACTAATTATATCGAACATCTGAAACATGATCATAGGCCAATCTCAACGATCAGCCTCGTACGCAGGATATGTTAGTGCTCAGGTGTGTGCGCGAACACAAGTGCACTCTCTATTCCCATATACTCATATATATATATTGGCGGTCTTGTACCCCCGTGCCTCGGAAAGCACGTTAAGCTGTTGGTCCTGCGCCCGATCTCTCTCCGGTCGTGTCACATTAGTGTCCCATCGGATTATGAGGGTAAGGGAATAGAGAGTGCACTTGTGTTTGCGCACACACTTGAGCACTATAATATATCCTGCGTACGTGGCTGATCGTTGAGATTGGCCGCCGTAGCCGTAATCGGTTGGAGGATATTATTATTATACTCATATTCCGATGGGACGCTCTGTTGGTCTAGTGGTTTAAGTCCTAGGTTCGATTCCTGGGTCGAGCAAATAGTGTGTTTATTTTATTTATTTATTAGGTCTGCCAACATTGTTACATTACAGCATGTGTGTTACAGACAGTGGGAGAGCCACGCTTAGGCATGAATGGGCCGGCTCGACCGGAGTAATACCACGTCGTCACAGAAAACCGGCGTGAAGCAGTGCATGCGCTGTGTTTCGCTGCGTGAGTGAGGGTACCGGAGGCCCAATCTAGGGGAAGGGGGGTTAAAAGGTAAGCAGCGCACTGGACAACATTTCATATTTTTAACATGTCCATATTGTTTTTTTATATGAAAATAGACATAAAATGAACAGACCCATATTTTTTCTTTTTTCAAAATTTATCCATTTTCATGCATAAAATAATTATTGAAATTCTTTTTATTCTAAATAGACGTAAGCGCCAAATGACGTCATCGGACGGCTGAATACAGCGATATTCCTTTGCTTATCATTGTTTTAATAAAAAAAAGGTACTACTGTCAAAGGTAAATAATACTAGTGTCAACATTGTCAATGTCATTCATTCATTCCACGTTGACAAGTTGTCTTTTTTTGACAGTTGCATGTCATGGGTTTGGCATTTCGTAAATTTAAAACTATAATGTGCTAAGCAAAAGCAAAGCAAAATATTTTACATTCTGCCGTCCGATGACGTCATCTTACGTTTTTTAGTTTTTAATTTTTTTCTCAGTAAATAAGCAATATAAAAAATGAATAAATATATATTCGAGCAGCGGAAAAGTAAATAAAGAATTGGTATTTTTTGTTTCAGAGCTTAGCAATTTTGAAATGTTGTCCATTCTCGTACTCGTGACATTTTTTTTTAATAGAAAGGCCAATCAGGATGACCTCACTCCGCCTGATGGTAAGCGGCCGTGAAATCCATATAATAATATGAGGCTGACAGGCACAAAAGAACTAACAAAGTACCCATTGGGTCTGCCATCCTCACCCTAATGGCCTGCTGAGATGTCGCTTAGTGCCCCGCCTAAAAGACCCCGTATTGTATGAAGGACATTTATTTTCATACGACATAATATCACTAAAACATATTTTTTTTGTATGGATTTCAGGAGCCCGATTCTCGTACCGGGCCGTGATCTCAGGCTCCTGGGTTCGATTCCCGGGTCGAGCGAAAAGTATGTTTCGAATTTTTGTGACATAGCTCGGGTTTGTGATCACCAATCTGCATTAGGCAAGCGTGGTGATTAAGCCTCATCCCATCATAGTAGCGATAACTAGATTTCTATGATGGAGGCCATTGCCCTGCAGTGGGACAGTTTATAGGCTGATTAAAAAAAAATCTCGTGCCTGTGACATTTATTTTGTACGACATATATCACTAAAACATAGTTTTTTTGTATGGTTTTCAGGCGATATCCGCAATGTTTTCAAAATATCACGAGCACGAGAATACGGTATACGACTAC
The DNA here is from genome assembly GCA_019059595.1 of Marasmia exigua. Lineage (NCBI taxonomy): Eukaryota > Metazoa > Arthropoda > Insecta > Lepidoptera > Crambidae > Marasmia > Marasmia exigua. The sequence goes on along the minus strand of CM032491.1, from coordinate 4,395,891 downwards.
TTTTTTTTTAATTTTGCAATCAAAAGACCTCTCAATGATAGAAACATCGTTGAAAGAATCACTTGATTCTCATCTATCCGAGATATCACAACTTTAAAATCACATTATTTTGGACAAACCCAGAACGCTCCATACAAATTGGTTCAATTATAATAATTGATGCAAATTGTATGGGTTATTCAATGGTATAATTATTTTTTAATAATTTCATACTTTTAAAATGGACTTGCCCATGAATCTTTGAATGACCATAAAACCGGCTAGACGTTGGGTCGTTCTTCTTTTTTTACGACAATAAGCCCGTCCTCAGTGACTTATCAAGTAATTAATTATATAAAAAAATATACGTTACACCATCAAGATATTCTTAATTTAACATGAAATAATGACATTGTTTTATCACCTCGTAGGTACTTTAGCATGATTTAACTATGTAAAAAAATATATAAAGCGTGACAGAGGTGTAAATGGCACTAATTTCGGGGGACGTGACGGAGGTGTCCATTTTAATCAAAAAGTATTCTTTATCAATTAAATTTTAGATCATGTAATAGTCCATCTGTAAAATAGTACATAAACGAATATTTAGGATATATTATTTATCAATTGTAGTCTGTTATATAAAAGTTAAATGTTGATGTGTAAGTTTGGCTCATTGTCGATAAAAAAGAAGAACGACCCCGTTATATTTTTAATTGAGAATTTTTGCCTTTGGCACATATTGACCTATATTTTGACAAAATATTTATATTTTGTAAAATCTTGAACTTAGTCGTATACCCTATTGGGGTCGTAGGTGATGCAACTCACATGTCCGTCCCGATGAGCGTGTACATGAGCGCGCTGATCTCGCACCACGAGTGGTACACGCCCAGCAGCCACTCCTCCACCGGCTGGAACTTGCCCGCGTCTTGTTCCAGGGCCAGTTCCGCTGAAACAATACATCATTATCAGAAAATCTAAACCATACTAAACGAAAACTCTCGCAGCTAGGGCACACTAGCGACGCCAATCGATTTGATTTTTAGGTACTAAACCGGATCTTTTTTAAACAATTTCGGGGTAACAACCTCTCGGCAAACACTTATACTATTTGTGGATGGTTATTTAAAAAAATAGTATCAGTATTTGCCGTGTGGTCGTGTGGTCCCCGGCAGAGTAGAATAGGCCACCCTCACTCTTACCGAGGTGTCGTAAAAGGCGACTAAGGTAAAGCTGCTGGCATGATCATCAGCACCCAGAGAAGGAAAACTCTGCATTTATATCAAAACCCTCGCCAACCCGTCTGCCAAGCGTGGTGAGTATGGCAATTACCCCTCATGTGATTGAGGGAGGCCCGTGCCCCAGCAGTGGGGACTTAAATGGGCTGACGATGATGATCAGTATTTGCCGAGAGGTTGTAACCCCGAAATGGTTTAAAATAGATCAGGTTAAGTAGATAAAAATTAAAATCGATTGGTGTCGCTAGTGTGCCCTACCCGTCACCTTAAGTTGGTAAAAAATCTTCGTTTTGATTATTAAAATATAAAATAGAGTTAAAACCATTCAATACGTGTTTTTTTTATTTTTGATAATTTCACTTTTTAATGTGAAAAAAATAATGTTAAAATCTGCTTATGCTAAAACAACGTAAATACCATTATGGGACGAACAGTTGTAATTTCTTTGCTTTTTGTTTGAAAAAAAAATCCATATCGAGCTCCAGTCAGTCAACTGTCAATCAAATCCAAACGCGCCACCTGAAAAGTCCCGCGGCAAAACATGGAACTAAAATTGTAGATGCCTTATATCTATTGACATAAAGATCAAATTCGAACGCTGATGGCGACGTAAGCGTGGTTTTCATGAAGCTTCTTTCGTGGCGTCGAAATGTCATCTGTTATTATTTTTCTAGCGTTCGTGACGTTCAGAAATAAATTAAAAAATAAAAAAGTAGTGGTAGAAGGAATATAGGCTATTAATCCTATAACATTCGTTTTTTGATATGTCGTAATTTTGACAGTAATAAATACCGAGAGAAGTATAAATCATGTTCAGAAAGCCTAAAAACATGAATTGAGTTTTAATTTTTATATGATTTTTCGATGTAATGTTGTCAATTATGGATGAAATGTGACACCGACTGCCTCGACTGTTTGGCTCAAGTACAGTTACTTTCCCTGTTCTCAGTAGAAATAGACATTCCGCACCAGCGGCAGATGTTAATATATGTACCTATTTTTACATTCACAAGTATTCTGTATGAACCTAAATTTAATAAATATTTTTTTAACAGTTGGAGAGCCACGCTTCGGCATGAATGGGCCGGCTCGACCGGAGTAATACCACGTTCTCACAGAAAACCGGCGTGAAGCAGTGCATGCGCTGTGTTTCGCTGCGTGAGTGAGGGTACCGGAGGCCCAATCCAGGGGAAGGGGGTTAAAAGGTAAACAGCGCACTTGTGACACCACTGGTGTTGCAGGCGTCCATGGGCGGCGGTAATCGCTTACCATCAGGTGATCCGTCTGCTCGTCTGCCACCTATATCATAAAAAAAAAAATATGATAGATGGCAGACGAACAGACAGATCAAAATCAAAAATATCTTTATTCAATTCAAGTCCATAATCTTTATTCAATTTAAGTCCATACAGAACATTTTTGAATGTCAAATATTATATAATCTACCGCTGATTCGGAATGTCAATTTCTACCGAGAAGAACCTCCCCTTATGCAAAGCGATTGCTGCCACCCATGAACACCAGTGGAGTCACTAGCGCGCTGCCAACTTTTAAACTCCCTTTTTCCGGGATTAGGCCTCACTCACGCAGCGAAACACAGCACAGTGCTGCTTCACGGCGGTTTTCTGTGTGTATCACTCCGGTCGAGCCGGCCCATTCATGCCGAAGCGTGGTTCTCCCACGGTCAGATGTAATTTATTATTTTATTATTTATTTATTAAGGACAGCCAACAAAACATCACTTAAGTAACTTGACTCTTACTCTAGTACTATATAGGTGCTAAAGTGACGCCTTAATTACAGGCTGCCACGACATGCATAATATGAGAGAAAAAAAAAATACATGTTATGTAATATGTAGTATGTAATACTGTGGCAGCTGCAGTAGCCCTGCGACATATTATAATAATAATTATAAGGATAAGTCTTGGGATCGAGATATTCTCGCTAATGCAGCTGCCACAGAGGTAACATTCACCGCAGATAAAACAACATTGCCTACTGCAGGCTAACTTATTTATCGTTTTCATAGTAAGTACAGATAGATCTCATGTAGATGTAATGTAACTCACCGCAGACGTAGTGCAGAAGCGCCGCCTCCTCCTCGGGAGTGACGGGCGGCTCCTCTTCCTCTTCGAACATCGCACCGGACAGGCTGCGGGGAGTACGAAAAATATATTGTCTTTTATTGACTTATACTGGCCCACGCCTCAGTTCGTTTTGGGACTTAATGGGGGGCTTTTCGCGTACAAAAGCGGACCCAACATTTTTGCATGGTTATTTAATAAATAATATAAGTGTTTGCCGAGAGGTTGTAACCCCGAAATTGTTTAAAATATATCCAGTTTAGAGATGTTACTTTTTTTTAAATCAACGTGGACAAAAGCGTTATTAATTTATCATGCCGAATGACGACGTCACAGAAGGAGTTTTACATTTTTATCTGTTTAAAAATTCTGAAATTATTTTTCTTAAATTTCTATGAGTGAGTGAGAATAAAATGTTTTTTTGTCGTATTGTCCATTGTTGTTTTTTGTATAGTAAAGTGTAACTACAAACTTTCTTTTATATACATAACTAGACTGTGCCGGCGGATTTACTCGCGCAGTTTTAGTCTTTATTACAAGTCTTCATTCAAACTTGAAGTTTGAATGAAGACTTTTGTAATAAAGACCCGCGCAACTGGGGGTTAAAAAGTCAAGTCACTTTTTTATTCAAAATCGGTGTCCAAATATCAATTTTAAGATTCTAACTTTTGACCTGTCTAATCCCCCATACTGCATTTCATCCTCTAATTTACCCCCTTAAAGGGTGATTATTCAAAAACGTTTAAGTGAATCCCTTTTTATTTTAATTATACGTATATATACAATTTTTCACTTTCCTAACATCAATGGTGATGGACTTCCATACAAATTTCAAACCCCCTTTTCACCATTTAAGGGTTGAATTTATTTAAACAACTAGGTAGGTTCTTGGTATAGAATACGGAGAACGTATTGCGATTTTCAAGATTCTTACTTTAATGGCTAAACCCCCATACTGGCATTTCATACCCTATTTGACCCCCTTTAAGGGTGATTTTCGAAAAACGTTAAATGGGTTACCTTTTGTTTCAAATTATTAGTCTGAATACACATTTTCACATTCCTAACATCAAAGATGGCGGACACTCAAACTATTTACCCCCTTAAGGGTTGAATTTTCAAAAATCCCTTTTTAGTGCTCACTTTCACTATTAAAGGAACCCCCTTACCAAATTTCAAGTTTCTAGGGTCAGTCGTTTGGGCTATGGGTGCATTCCTAGTCACTTTATCACTCAGGTTCTCCTTGGTATATAGATAAGATGTTCGTTGAATCGTAATTTTTTTGATCATAAATAAATTCATTTGTTTTGTCTATTGACTCACATGTCAGGCTGCGTGTCGAGCGGCGAGTCATCCTCGAGCGGTATGTCGTCGCGGACACTCTCCTCCGCAGACGCCAGTAGCTAGAAGTAATAAATATGACAGTTAAATAATGCTCGAACCCATTATCTTCCAATCGGACAAATAACTGACTTAGGCCCGATTCGATCAATCTTAATCCAATACTAAATCTATGGTATAGCGCTGTCATTCTAAACAAATCTGACGTTATACCATAGTTTTAAACACGGATAGTTTTTTTTTTACTGCACTGCACTGTTTACTGTACAAAAGGTTACAAAACGATATACTAGGTCATATGGGTCGTTCTTCTTTTTTATCGACAATGAGCGAAACTTACAAATCAAAGTTTAACAGATGATTGATGAGATTTAACAAATGATCAATAGTAGGTCGTAAATATTCGTTAGCCGTGTGGTCCCCGGCAGAGTAGAATAGGCCACCCTCACACTTACCGAGGTGTCGTAAAAGGCGACTAAGGTAAAGCTGCTGCCATGATCATCAGCACCCAAAGAAGGAAAACTCTGCATTTATATCAAAACTCTCGCCAACCCGTCTGCCAAGCGTGGTGAGTATGGCAATTACCCCTCATGTGACTGAAGGAGGCCCGTGCCCCAGCAGTGGGGACTTAAATGGGCTGATGATGATGATGATGATGATGAGTTTTTTTTTTATGCTAGAGGCGGACAAACGAGCAAGCAAGTCAACTGATGGAAAGTAATCAACGCCGCCCATGCTTCTTCTCAATCGTTCCGCTCCCGACAGAGCGGTCGCGGCCGTCGCGTAGTCACATTCCTGGCAGTTATTCTTGTGACGATCTCTCGCCATTTCGCCTTATTGGTCGTCAGTTTGGTGCACTCATGCAATGGGCCGCCAACAGCAGTCTAATGTGTGCGTGTGTGTGATGTGATGATTGGTCGAATCTGGCCTAAGCTGCAGGAGAATCTACTGTCAACCGGGCAACTGTTTTACCGACTACGCTAACGGAGACCATGCTACGTTGACGAATTTTGTAAGAGCTTTTTGCTTCCTTGTAAGATACGATAATAATTTATATAAAAATTGACAGTGTAACGTGTAAAACAACTAATGTCGTAGAAGTCGAACCTCACATCATCTACGACGGTGGGAGGGGGGAGGGGACTCGCCGTATCATATAAAACATGGTGGGTGGAGGTCCCCAGGCGGTTTGCCTTATCGAAATATAGGACAAAATGAGACATGCAGTAACCGAATACGCGACAGAGTGATTAAATATGGAACAAAAACGGGACATGTACTAAATACGGGACAGGGTGATTAAATATGGTACAAAAACGGGACAGGGTGATTAAATATGGAACAAAAACGGGACATGTACTAAATACAGGACAGGGTGATTAAATATCGAACAAAAACGGGACAGGGTGATTAAATAAGGAACAAAAACGGGACATGTACTTAATACGGGACAGGGTGATTAAATATGGAACAAAAACAACAATATTTATTAGCATCATTTTAGGTTTTACAATACAGATATTATTTGTAAAGAACAGTAGTTTCACTAAAATTATACTAATTCTTTAGTATGCAAATTTTAAATCCAGGACAAAAACGGGACATGTAATTACTAAATACGGGACAGGGTGATCAAATACTGGACAAAATCGAGCCATGTATATACGGCGTCACGTCGAGTTACTCTTGTTGACCTTTGGACCATTCCTTATGTCTAGGGCACAAGTGCTATTTTTCCACTGCAGGGACTTGGGAACTTGATCTGAACTAAATACGGGACAGGGTGATCAATTACGAGACTTCTGTGAGGCAGTGGTAATAATAACTTTTTTTTATTTGCCAGAAACACAGTTTACACAGTTCTTCACAAGTATATTACTCCGGTCGAGCCGGCTCAATCATGCCTAAGCCTGCCACATAAAAAAAAAATAGCTGTGATACTCAGCAACACCATCCTGATGACTCTAGCGGATAGGTACACCTCACCGCTAAGGAAGTGCCTGGTGCGAAGAGTGACCACTGAAACTAGTTTCTTTGGTAACTCCTAGCAACCTCTCTCTTTTTTAATTTTTTAATTTTATTTTATTGCATTTTATTTTGTCGATATGTACCTACTAATATAATTTTAAGTCATTTTGTTACTAACACTCTATGGATCAGCGTATAAATAACATAATAATAATAATATAGGTAAGGCAAGAGTGAACCAGCATCTTTTAAGCAAACTCGTATCATCCTAGACCTCATCATCGTTTCCATCAGGTGCGATTGTGGTCATCATCATCATCATCATCATCAGCCCATTTAAGTCCCCACTGCTGGGGCACGGGCCTCACTCAATCACATGAGGGGTAATTGCCATACTCACCACGCTTGGCAGACGGGTTGGCGAGGGTTTTGATATAAATGCAGAGTTTTCCCTCTCTGGGTGCTAATGAACGTGCCAGCAGCTTTACCTTAGTCGCCTTTTACGACACCTCGGTAAGAGTGAGGGTGGCCTATTCTACTCTATCGGGGACCACACGGATTATTCTACTCTGCCGGGGAACACACGGCTTATTCTACTCTGCCGGGGTCCACACGGCTTATTCTACTCTGCCGGGGACCACACGGCTTATTCTACTCTGCCTGGGTCCACACGGCTTATTCTACTTTGCCGGGGACCACACGGCTTATTCTACTCTGCCGGGGTCCACACGGCTTATTCTACTCTGCCGGGGACCACACGGATTGTGGTCAAGCGCTAGCCTATTGACCAAAAAAAAATTATGTCCCGTATATACGGCAACCATAGCGAAATTAGCGAACACCCTTAATATTTAGTTTCGTACCTGCAGGATGTCCTCGTGCCTGATGAGGAAATGGTCAGCGTCGGGCGACGCCGGGTCGGCGCTGAGCAGCGGCAGCAGGAACTGGCCCATCGCCGGCGCTTCGGCCTGCGAGACATAAACTCCATCAATTTCAACACATACAACCTTCATACTTTCATTTACACACTTTGACTGCCTCGATGGCGTAGTGGTTGGTGGGTCGCACTTTAAAGCGACGGCTGCGCATGAGGTCCCGGGTTCGATCAACGGGTCAGGCCAAAAATGTGTACCTAAGTTCTCGGTTAGAAATTCTTAGTGTCAGCCCGGAGTCTGGAAGTTGGCGGTCTTGTACCCCCGTGCCTCAGAAAGCACGTTAAGCCGTTGGTCCTGCGCCCGATCCCTCTCCGGTCGTGTCCCCATCGGAATATTAGGGGAAGGGAATAGAGAGTGCACTTGTGTTTGCGCACACACTTGAGCACTATAATGTATCCTGCGTACGTGGCCGATCGTTGAGATTGGCCGCCGTAGCCGTAATCGGTTGAAGGATATATATTACATACTTTATCATCATCATCATTTCAGCCAATATACGTCCACTGCTGGACAAAGGTGTTCCCCCAATGTTCTCCACACAGATCTGTCATGTGCCAACCACATCCAATGGATTCCCGCGACCTTCACCAGATCGTCGGTCCACCTTGTGGGGGCGCCACGGCTGCGACTTCCTGTACGCGGCCTCCACTCGAGGACCTTTCCGCCCCAACGGCCGTCTGTTCTCCTCGCTATGTGCCCTGCCCATTGCCACTTGAGGCATGCAATCCTTTGGGCTATGTCTGTGACCTTAGTTACATACTTATGAATGAATGAATATACTCTTATTGCACTCAAAATAAAGTATGAAAACTTCAAACACTAGGTATTACAGTATATGTACAAGGAAGGCGGCCTTATCACTATGAGCGATCTCTTCCAGGCAAACTTTGGTTAAAGGATACTTGATGAAGCAGTGCAGTCTTAATATTTATACACAGAGACAGAGAGTTTAAATATAAATAAAATATGAATACAAATACTCACCATTCCCTTGTGCTGGTAGCAGTTCTCGAGACCGCTCATCGCCTCTTTCATGGCCTCCTTCATCGAGGAGCTGTCTGAGGAACCAGCTGAAACAAAATAACACCATTATTGATATACACCAGGTTCTTATTAGGAACTTCTCGAGGGTATTTAATTTAAAAAATCAACCATAGGTCATTTTATCATCACATTTATCATCATCATCATCATCGTCAGCCCATTTAAGTCCCCACTGCTGGGGCAGGGGCCTCCCTCAATCACATGAGGGGTAATAGCCATACTCACCACGCTTGGCAGGCGGGTTGGCGAGGGTTTAGATATAAATGCAGAGTTTTCCTTTTCTGGGTGCTGATGATCATGCCAGCAGCTTTACCTTAGGTAAGAGTGAGGGTGGCCTATTCTTCTCTGCCGGGGACCACACGGCAATCACTAAATGTGAGAGAGGCAGAGTATTTTATATTTATTCATTCTCATTGAGTCGCCAATGCACTCGGACGTGTGACCAAGTGAATGTTTTAATATAAGCAATAATTTGCAACATCGTGGCCTAGTCCTACGCGGTTAGAGTAAAAAGTGTGTCAAACTGTATTTAGTAGTAATAAGTGAATGAATAAATGAAAACTTTATTGGGCACAATACAAAACAAGGAAACTTAATTAGAAACATAACCTAGACATAAATTATAAACGAAAAGTATGACAACATTATCCCTGTATGCGCCAAACAGGCGGCCGCTCAGCAATAGTCGGTGCTGATCCAAGAGACCAACCCCGACGCTGGTTTTCAGCGACTACCATAACATTATTATTTAGTGCCATGTACTGTGTCAGTAAAATTAAGTGATAAAACTCTAAACTTAAAAATCCACTATTATGGAAGGTAGCCCGTTTAACCGGAGCGGGCTCACGCGCCGTAGCCCTCCACCTACCCCCGCGCCCCGACCGTCAGCAGAGCCCGCGCCCGCCCAACAAGAAGATGACCCCCCGGAAACAATAACCACTCCTGACCTTCAGACCTGGATGTCATTCATCGAGACCTGTCTCAAGGAGGTATGTGCAGTTTCAATGGAGGGAAAGTTAAATTCTGACCAAAAGGTCAGAATAAGCAATCTCTGCAGGAAAGTGAGTCATGGAACCTCACAGTTAGCCGTACACTACCAGTCTCTGAAACAAAAAGCGATTCAGACTCATATGTCCCTTCAAGCCCTTAAAGAAAAGGTAGACCTCTCGCAGCGCCTCCATGACCTCAAGGAAAGCTATTGAAGTGCCAGTAGTGCAATCTCATTTGCCGATCTTCCATTGGTCGTCGGCACATCTGATTGCCGCTTCTATTGCTCGCCGGCACATCTGATTGCCACTTCCATTGGTCGTCGGCACATCTGATTGCCGCTTCTATTGCTCGCTGGCACATCTGATTGCCACTTCCATTGCTCGCCGGCACATCTGATTGCCATTTCCATAGGTCGTCGCCACATCTGATTGGCACTTCCATTGGTCGTCGGCACATTTGATAGACACTTTGGTCGTCTCATTGTCACTTACCATTAGACGTATTTAACTGTTTACTGAAACTACTCAGTGATCCGACTCAGCCAAATGATACACTGTTCCGAATCTCTAATGTTCGCTCCGAATGTATCATTCGACACAAACAAATCTCGAGTTCGAGTGAACCGAATGATCCGAATCAAGGGCGGATCCACCGTTGTGGGCACGATGGGCATGCCCACAACCTTAATAGACTTGTGGCGTCACCTTTTTACGGTCTATTGAGATCGATAGGCTGATGATAATGAACGATAAGACTTAATAAAATTTAAAAAACACAATGAATCATGAAACGTGCGTGATTTGGAACGCAGCAAAGAGCCATAGACGATATGCTGACATGTTATGACTTATGTCACATTTTTGACAACTTATTGCCGTGCCGCCAAAACTTCGAGCCGCGTAGCGAGGCGTCTGTGGCGCTACTTAATGAGGGTGCTTAAATTTTTTTAAACCGCTAGATGGCGTAACGTAGCCGTGAGGTCCAACTTCACCATGATTGGATTCAATAATGTCACTTTGAATGCTGTGACCACAACCTTTTTTGAATGCTGGATCCGCGCTTGATCCGAATGAGCTAAATGTATCACGGATCTATCTGAGAATCAATGTTCCAAATGAAGCGTTTCATTGTGCCGCATATCTGCACTGATCCAGTTGCAAATGTTCCAATCTTTTGAAAGACACGTTTTTGCCGGGTCTACTTAGCATGGTCGTCGGCACAAATGATAGACACTCACATTGGTCGTCGAGCTCAGTCCACTGGTCGTCGGAGTCGGAGTCGGCGCCGACGTCCGACGCGTCGGACGCGTCCAGCCGTCGCACGCGCAGTGACATCGCCCGCCGCGCCGCAGCTGCCCGCCGTCGGCACATCTGACGGACACGGAAAATGAATTAATTAATTTATTTATAGGAAAAAATGTCGGCTTTACAGGTCGATTCACGAAAGATGACCACAAATGGCTCATTCTCAATTTGACACATTATAAGGGCTTAGACTAAACACATTCTATGTTTCATTGAAAATGTTTTTTGTCTTAAGTCTTTACTTCATGAGATGACATGCATAAGGGTGATTTTCCGAGATTTGACCTTCCGGTTTCTTCGCGTCTGATTTCTATGGGCTCAAAAATATTGTTCAAATTAGAAGTTTATATTGATATCAGAAGAAGTTTATATTGAAAGAAGGGTAGGTGTCTTCACGTGTTCTCATTTCAATTCAAAATTTTAATTTGAACAATATTTTTGAGCCCATGGAAATTAGACGCGAAGAAACCGGACTAATTTCGGAGAATCATCCATAAACGCTAGCCATTTGTGGTCATCTTTCGTGGATCGACCTATACTTGGTTTCGAGGGTTGAGGCACCAGACTTGCTGTTGGTTATTATGACCAGGTAGAAGTCACTGACCTCTATCAGTGGATTGACGACCCGTTTGGAACAATGGTAGTGACAGGTGAATTGGATTCTTTAATTTCTTCTTGTATCTCAGGTTCAGCTCAGGTAGGTTTTTTGTGAAAAAAATATCTTTTTTTTATGTGATAGGTGACACACGAGCAGACGGATCATCTGATGGTAAGCGATTGCCGCCGCCCATAGACACCCGCGACACCAGTGGAGGTCACAAGTGCGCTGCCAACCTTTTAAACCCCGCGGATTGGGCCTCCGATTCCCTCACCCACATAGGTATGGGGTAGTCTTTTCAGAACATTTAATTAATTACGAACCCTTGATAGAGATAGATAACTAGGTATACAGAGATATAATGTACAATTTAGGCGATCTTATCGCTGGGAGCGATTTCTACCAAATAACCTTCAGGTAATGATCATTAGATAGAAATAGGGATATTGCACTTTTAATTTTAAAAAAAATCCTCTGTTTCACTGAATTGGATGGATTCATTTCTTCTTTGTGACTCGGGGAAAATATCTCACAGCCGATACATACCTCCTTCCCCTTGGCTATAGGGCGGCGCCTGGCGGCGCGTTGGGGGCGGGCGGCGCGCCGCCCTCCGCGCCCTCCCGACCAGGACGACGACGACGACCCACTGCCGGAGCCACGGTGGCCCATCTGGAAGTACAGTAGCCATCTATTACACCTCTTTGTTGATGACAGGTCATAATTTTATTTTTTTGGTCAATAGTGCCTCGCTTCTGAGTCGTATCCTGGGCGCACTAGCGAATAGGTGGGACTCGCCCATGCTTAAAAGCTGGATCAGCTTACACGCCATAAGAGGCGGGTAGATGTGTGCCGACTTACATCTATTTCTGTTTTAATTCCTAGTTATCAATAAATAAAACGCACTAACATAGTATGTAAGTTAATATTGTTACTATTACATATATATGGACTCTGTGGTCAGAAATTTTCATTCATTCATTCAATAGACTAAAGGTCCTGTTACACATGCTTATTTTCATGCTTAAAGTATGCTACATACCTTGCTACATGCTACAAATAAGCATGTTATGATTTTAAGCATGCTACCTGTAGTGCAGGTGGAAGGGAGAGAGTGGCAGAGTTCTGTTGCACATGTAAACAGGTTTGCTTATTTTTTAGCATGCTAAAATATGGGTAAAGGTATGCTTATTGGTAGCAAATGTGAACAGTTCCTTATGCATGCTCATATTTAGCATGCTACAAATGAACATGTGAAACAGTAGCTACACTCTTGCCTTAAAGATGTCCAGATTATAGTGGTCAGGAAAAACAGACTTCGGTAGGGAGTTTCATTCCTTAGCCGTTCGCATTATAAATGTGGAAGCAAATCGCTTTGTGTGGATAAGGGGTAAATAAAATAGATTCCAGACAAGAAATACTTTTTTTTTTATTAGAATAGCCAGACATTTGGCCACAATCTCACCTAAGTGATGATGTGGCTGAAGATGGATCATGTCTGTCCAGTAACAGCCTAATCACTCTTTTCTTGAATACATTCAAATTAGTAATGCACCGAATGGTGGTTTCACCGAATAACCGAATAATATTCGGTTTAACTATTACCGAACCGAATATTCGGCCGAATTATTCGGCTCACTATTTCTCATGGTACCATGTAAGAGAACCGTACCTCAGGATATCACAGCATGCTTGAATTTTATACTACTTAAACAGAAATGTTTGTCCAGAGGGTGGAGCTTAAACCCACATCCTTTGACATATGAGACCGGATCAGTACGAAATTTTGCTTTTAAGTCGATTAATAAAGTTATAGTATCCCATCGGAATTTGAGGACAAGGGAGCTCTTGTGTTTACGCACACATTTCAGCACTAATATATCCTGTGTAAGTGGCTAATCTTTGAGATTGGCCGTCTTAGCCAAAATCAGTTGGAGTATATTATTAGTAGCCAATAGCATAATTAGGCTCATTGTCTCATAAGAAAAAATTAAACCTGGCATATTTCCATACAAAGCTGGCAGGAATCCAGTCACATAGAAACAGCATCAATTAGTACATTGGTCATTAGTTCGAAATTATTGTTTTGGAAAACTGATTTAACACTGTAGTTTTAAAATCAAATCCCGTACCCCGGGCTCCAGAGCGACAGCTTGGGATGGAATTGCGAATTACACACATTAAAATGAGATGGGAGACATTTCTAGAACCCATACCTCGGGCTTCCAGAGCGACATCTTTGGATGCAACTTGGAAATGATCTAAGACGAGGAGGAGGAGGACTCAATAAACAAAATAAATAAATAAACATTCTTTTAAGGTCACATTGTGATAAGTTTGACAACAAAAATGCATATAAATTTAGATTGTATGTATCTTATCTACAAATGTCTCTTTGATCCTTTATTAACATGATACAATAAAATTAGCGAAAGTTATTTCTATCCGTAAAACTTATTATGATGGATGTTGAGACAGATTTGCTGAAACAATAAATTAAGTGCAGAATGATATGATAGAAAATGTAAGAGTCCACAGTACAGCAGGAATATATATATTAGACCAGGCTTTTTCAACCAGTGTGCTGCATATATTTTCAAGTGTGCTGCAATGCTTTTGACAATTAAAAAAGAAAAAATTATGCACCCTAATTAATAGTATAAATAATTACGATTTTTCTTTGGATTGGACATGAGGATTTAGAACCGGAGATATCCTTTAGGACCCCTACATCCGTTACACATAAATCAAGGCCTCTAATATACCTATGCCTACCAAATTCTATACTTGTGTGCCGTGAAAGTTTACTGAAACTAAAAGTGAGCCATTGACAACAAAAGGTTGAAAAAGTTTGTACTAGACTAATATTAACCTAGGAGTGGGTGAGATGATGAAAGAAAGATTATTGATTTGAGAGAAAACACAAATTCAATTAAATTTTATGTGATAGAAAAAACATACCTATTTAACATATTTTTTTTTTATAAACTATGACTTTGTTGCCATTTGCATTTACTTTTAATAGAGAACTTTAAATTAATTTCAGGTCAATCGTTTTGTCAATTGTTTATGTACTTAACATCAACAGAGAAATCTGACAGAGTAAACTTCATTATCACATCTCAATTCTCTCATTGGTAGATTCTACAAATGTTCAGGCTAGACCACTTCTATCAATGCTTCATTGAAAAGTGGACTCGTTTTTCTGCACCATGACTCTCTTTTGGTCTGTTGTTTATGATGACTTATATTTAATTACACAAGGTCCATCCATCATCAGATGGCTTCTATAGTCAGTTAACCCATCACATATTTACACATACCCAGCATAGTTTTGAATTTTTATTATCTGAAACTTATTTTGTATAATACAATTTTATAATATTATGTGTTTCATTCTAGTGACAATTCTGATATTAACTTTCTGTTGTGTTAAGTACATACTGAATTATAAACATAACTAAACTATTTAACATGTATTTTATGTGAAAAATTACAACTATTAAGTCATAAAACAAGCATAACAAACATTCTTATAAAGTTAAATTCATATCAATAGGTAAGTGTGTACTTACCGAGCTATATCCGTATAGATATAACTAAACTTATTATGTGTGGTTCCTCAAAATGATTATGTACTATCCACAATTTTCTAATCCAAATGATAATATCAAATTATAATCTATTGATAACTCTATTCTTTAAGATTTGGGATTCAATCTACTTCTAAGTACATGTTTCTTTTTGAAAAAGAAGGTACATGTTATTTTGCATAGCAGCTGCAAAATTGTTGTAACATTACAGTCACACATGAATGTTGTAGTTTGTAACATCCATATGACAGTAATTATCCACAAGAATTGTGTTATGAATAACAACCAGACTTAATTATAAACAAATCATTTGTTTATCTAATAAAATTCGATCCTAACTTCAGTTAGGTCAAAATTTGTTGGAGTTTTAAATCAATTTAATGCTATTCGTAGGTACTAACAAGTGTTTAGGGACAGTTCATCGACACGATCAACGCAAAACTGGTACGAAAAATATATAATCTGAGCCCAGTAGCTACCGTGGGAAACCCGCCGAAGAAAAGGGACGGAAAATCGTCGCCATGTTGAGGTACTCACTGCTATCTCGAAGAGCGAAGGGAAGTCCTGAGGTTGGTCGCCGTCCGCCAGGCCAGCGAGCAGACCGAGCTCCGCGCTCAGGTCTGCTAACTCAGCCCCTATCCGGTCCGCCCTGCCCGAATCCAATTCATCCTTCAGGATATCCCCGATCTCGTCCGACACAGCTGCCACCGCGGAAGCCACCTCGTCTGATAACACGCCCTCCTTCACCAACCCCTCGCTCCCGCCGGCAAAAAATCCACCCTCACTTCCATTACCATGAGCATTACGACCTGCACATTTCTCCATGGGAAACATCATTTACGAACCAAATAACACAACCGAGTCGATGAACGAAACATCTAAAGTCACAGCAGATCGTATTAGATCACTCTGTTAGCGTTAATTCGTAAGTTAAAAGGCGAGAAACCATTTTTTCATCGGCACCGATATATCCCGAACTTTTTGACAATACCAATATGGCGACGGTATTTTTAGGTGCTTTTCTGACCAGTCGCGAGGGGATAACGTAACATTATTTCATAATGGCAACATAGATATTCTGCGACCAAATTAAATATGGATCTCTCTTTTTGGAACTATTATTTTTGAAAGAGCGTTTTAATTCGGTAGGGTTATGCGTCACATAAATTTTCCAAGAATCAAAATGATTAAGCAAGAAAAATTTACACATTATTTTATATGTATAAATAAGTAAATTAATACTTTATCCAATTTAAGTTTTATGTAATTTAAATAATTATTTAAGCCGAAAAACTTTAAATGCAACACTTTGAAGTTTTTTAGGTACTCGACACTAGATGGCGCTGTTGCACAAAAACGTATAGCAACGCCATTCACGGGAATACCACTCGGATGTCATTAAAATGCAGAGTAAAACGTTAAAATAACATCTTTGACATTGACAATATTGACATTTCTCATCTTGACTGCTTCAACTGCTTGACACTGGGCCTGCGCAGGTTATATTTACATCTAATTATAAATTTCGTTCTAAAAAAATATAATGCAGGTAAAATGCCGCATTGCGATGCACGTTACAGCTCACGCTTTAAATTCACTTCACAAAACAAGCTAGTTTAAGTTATAAAACGTGACTTACGTCGATCGATGCTTAGCAAAAATTTTACGTGTTTACAAAAGTATTTGCTTAGTTTCTAATTAAAATTAGGTCTTCTATTTAGGTCATAGAGGTGTGATAGACCGCTAGCGACCAGACTGATAAAGTTATGGCGGTCCAAAATAAAGTTTTGTATGCATTTCGTGGATGGATTGCGTTCGTAGCATTTATGGACTTGGGGACGGCAGGCCGGTCGTATATCGAGAGGAGATCGTTCCTGGGTAACAGCGGTGATAGTGAGCAGCTAGATGGTGAGTTTGTATCCTAAAGTTTATCTAATTAAAGTAAATTAAAAGTCGTTGCTTCAGGAGAGGACAATTTGTTCTATCTATTTGTTTTAACTTATTACTTTATGTTAACCTATATAATATTCGGTGCTAACACCCGGTATTCTCTGTTAAGGTTGTTATTTTTATTAAATACTAAATAAAATAATAAAACATCTCATACATTGATTGGATTCTGTACTGAGTAGCTTTTTTTTTGTTTCTGATGAAATGTTATTATAAAATTAGATGCATACCTTTCTGATACACTCTCTGAGTTTGGTCACTTGAACTAGATCTAAGAAATTTAGGTAGTTATTGGGTAGACTCCGAACAATATTGTAGAATGTACATTTTAATAATTTCTTGCTAATATTCATATACCTACTAGGTCAGTTGTAGTAAAACACAATACTATTTTAATATCTTTTTTTACCTATGATAAAGATAAAGATAAAAGAATCTTTATTCAATTTCGGTCCACACAGAACACTTATGAATGTCAATATATCATTATCATCTACAGCTGGTTCGGAATGTCGATTTCTACTGAGAAGACTGGTGTCTTCAGTCATCTTACTGGTGAAAGAAACTCAGTAGTTACTCTTTTCAAATATTGATGATGTTACAGAGTTTCAATTGAGAAGAAAAAAAATACAATCCTCAAAGTTAACAGACTACTATGAAAAACAACTCACAAGACTAATCGATTAACATGACCAAGAAACCTTATCATTTAAATACTCTTGTACACTATAGTAACCTTTCTTCATTAGGCAGTTTTTAATATGAGGCTTAAACTTTTCCAGTGATAGGTTAATGACATTTTGTGGGAGCTTATTGAATATCTTAATACTTAAGCCAACAAAGGAATTACCGATTTTATGAAGTCTGAGGACTGGGATGGCAAGTCTATGTTTATTTCTGGTGTTATAATTCATAAATATATTATTTCATTTATTTAATTTAAGAATTATTATTTAAATTTATTTAATTTAAGAATTAAATGATATTACACTCACCTAACAGCTGTAACAGTCAAGTTGCAGTTAAGCCCTAAAGACTCCTCGTCGAAACTAGCGCCGCCAATCGATTTTAACCATTGATTTTTGTTCCAGGTGACTTCACTATATCGCGCATGCTGGGAATGTACTCGGTGCTGAAGGCGTTAGCGCTGATTCACTGCACGCTCTACATACATTACAGGCCGTAATTCATAGAGTAATATATATATATTGAGATAGAGGTATCAGTCGGCTAGCCAGTGCTTGCGCCATCTAGAGGAAAATGACCAATACTCAACAGCTACGTAGTGTGGCCATGTAGCTCGAGAATAAGTTAGGGAGACGATTTAATAAAAACAAAACTAAATTTCCAATACCCTCTAGATCTTTGTTGGCTTAATTTAATCTAAAAATAATTCTATCGTCGCCGGCTCACGGCGAAGAAAAAAGCACTTAGAAAAGAAAGAAAATACATTTATTGGCCACACACAATATACAATAATACAGAATGACATACAACAGCGGAAACATTGGATGGTGGATATTACATTTTGTAAGGAATAAGTGAAGGGAGTGGCCAATCAGGTCCCAGCCTCAGCATTTGCTGCTTACTTAAATTGCTTAAATTCGTTGATATAGCAAGGTCTCCAGTAGCTTAGTAGGTAAAGCAGTTGCCCGGTTAGCAAAAGATCGGGGGTTCAAGTCCCACCCGAAGACTGTTAAAAATGAATAACTGCATTATTTACTTAAGAGTAAATCTGCTGTTTTAAATGAAATTTTGATACCATTCCAGAGTGGTATCGATGGGCTACTGGTCGCTTACGCTGACCATCATCCTGTACTTCTCGGAGGCATTCTACTACCACTCGACAGACCTCAACTTCTACGTCGTCTTCCCCTGCATTCTGAATAGTAAGTAACTTTAAACTCCGTAAATTCATTCATTCAAAGACATTCCAGTTTGCATTAATTCGCAACAAGCTGGATTTTGTGCAGGCCTTGAATACGTCAGTACAAATGATAAGTCAAAAGTCCCCATCACGCGTGTGCGTTTAAAAACGTGGTTTAAAACAAGTAGTGGGATTAGTACTGGAAATAACTGAACTAATGAAATAATGAAATGTGGGAGAGCCACGCTTAGGCATGAATGGGCCGGCTCGATCCGAGTGATACCACTACCTCACAGAAGACCGGCGTGAAGCGGCGTCTGCGCTGTGTTTCGCCGTGTGTGTGAGGTTACCGGAGGCCCAATGGGGGGAAGGGGAAAAGGTTGGCAGCGCACTTGTGACTCCACTGGTGTTGCGGGTGTCCATGGGCGATGGAATTGCTTACCATCAGGTGATCCGTCTGCTCGTCTGCCACCTTACATATATAAAAAAAAACTAGAATAAACATTATTACAAAACTAAGTTGAACGTTACTTAGTTTATCAATTATAATACTCAAGTTAAACAACCCGAACCCCTAGTTTAAAATGGGTACTAAAAAAATAACCTCAAAATATCGATTCATTCTTCTTTCATCATCATCTTTCTTTCTCTACCGCACCCATACAGGTTATATACAAACAGAGGCAATTATCCCGAACAGATAAAACCATACACACACACACACATACACGCACACACTAACAAGCACACATACACGCACACACACACATACACACCCACTGACACACACACACACTGACACAAACACACATGCAAACGACAATTATTTTTAAACTTTACTTTAACTATTATATTTGTCTTTGCATGCACAGCAAATATGCTAGAATTAATTTAATTTATGTTCAAGTATGATCTAAGAAACTCTGTTTTTATTTGGAAATTGGTATCCCAAGATACAAGCTTAGCTTAGTTTGGGTACCCCTGGAAACTGTCGAATATGTACTTTTGTCATTTTTATTTATTTTGTATACCCTAGTGTTTACGCTAGTTCATAGAAATTTTAGTTCGCACCTCCACCGCTAGATGGAGTTGTGCTTAATTACATCGCGATTGTGTTTCGTTTTTTCAAATGTACTTAAGGTCATATAGTTTTTATCAATAAACACACATTTACAGAGCAACCCGTTGGTTTTATTTGAGTTCAACCCAGTTCAACAATCTAGTTCAGGTCATTTTCACCTAGTTTTAAGTCAATATGAGCTATAATAAATTCATTTTCATGTATCTTTCACATTCTGTGACGTTTTTTCGGAAATCACACATTCCGTTTAAAGCGAGCGTTTTCTAATTCCATGGTGAAACATAGCTTGATTACAATGACAGCTGTCACTTGACAGCTGTCTTTTACACCTACAATGAAAACAATTTATGTGCCCCCTCTCCCCTTTAATATACTATTTCCCCTGCTTCCAGTAATAACTCTCCTCGGCTTGATATACCTGCCGCGAAGTTGAAACTCTTCGGGCAGATCCCCGGCACCTCGGGCATGGACCGCGAGGTGGAAGACGAGAATGTGCACATCCTGAGGCAGATGGGCAACTTCAGGCGGCGGAAGCCTGGCAACACTGTGAAGAACAAACACGTCTGATGGTGTTGCCAACGAGTGAGTAGTTTTGAAATGACTGCCTCGGTGGCGTAGTGGTTAGTAGTGGGTCTTTTTAAAGCGACGGCTGCGCAAGAGGTCCCGGATTCGGACCAAAAATTTGTACCTAAGTTTTCGGTAAGAAATTCTTATTGTTTTTACAGATGGACAACTTGAGCAACTTGATGGAAGCCTGGCAATACTGAAGAACCAAAGTGTCTGAGTATTGACATTTGTTTGTGAGTAATTTTAAAAGACAAAATTTAGATTTTATTTCTCTCCGTTATTTGTATGTTGGTACGAGTATGTAACTTCGAAAATTTGAGAGACGGACAAAAGGGTTTTAATGATTCAATTACATAATTAGATTCGAAAAAGGTTCACTTTACAATGTATAATTTATATTAATAATATGTTACATACGTTTTAATAATATTTCAAAAATATTCTAGTCTATGAAAATAAATGTCAGCATTGAATTCTTATAAATCGGTAAAGGAAAATATCTGGTATTGGTATTGGTTGTTTTCGTTGAAAAGGATAGTCCAATTTGACAACTAGAAGCATTGAAAATAGTTTTTCAAAACATGAATACTACGGACGGTCTTTAGCCATGTGGCTAGCTAGCGGACTACTGTTGGTGTCTCTCCTCCTCGTAAACACTTCCCAAATCCATATCAATAATTTATGTCCCTCAATCTACATTTTTCTATAACACCTACTAAATTTTTTAGGTGTAAAGCTACTGTTACACATGCTTATTTGTAGCATGCTTAAAAAGCATGCCAAATACATATGAGCATGTTTACAAAACATGCTAAATATTTTTAAAATTGATAGAAAATGTGGACAGTTCATTAAGCATGCTTATATATACTTGGCATGCTTCAAATTAACATGTGTAGTATTAAGCTACCATTACACATGTTCATTTGTAGCATGCTTTTTAAACATGCTAACTATGAGTATACTTAAGGAACTGTCCACATTTGCTGTCAATAAGCATGCTATTATCCATATTTTAGCATGCTTTATAGTAACACGTCCGTCTACACATGCTACTAAACTTGCTCAAAAGTAGCATGCTTTAAGCATGTAAATAAGCATGTAAATAAGCATGTGAACTGTACCTACATGGCTAATAGCAAGCTTATTGATAGCAAATGTGGACAGTTCCAATGCCGTGTGGTCCCGGCAGAGTAGAATAAACCACCCTCACTCTTACCGAGGTGTCGTAAAAGGCGACTAAGGTAAAGCTGCTGGTATGATCATCAGCACCCAGAGAAGGAAAACTCTGCATTTATATCAAAACCCTCGCCAACCCGTCTGCCAAGCGTGGTGAGTATGGCAATTACCCCTCATAAGATTGAAGGAGGCCCGTGCCCCAGCAGTGGGGACTTAAATGGGCTGACGATGACGATGACGATGTGGACAGTTCATTAAGCATGCTCATATTTGGCATGTTTTTCCACGAGCACACGCGCCTTGCGTCGGGGCGTGTGCTAGTGGCGGCAGTGCGCCCCAGCATGCTACAAATGAGCATATGTAAGAGTGGCTTTACTATGATCCCCCGAAGCGGACCCCCCCCCCCCCCTTCTCCCACCTTTCCCCCTAGCTACGTCACTGGTCGTTAGCGATATATAATGCAGCGTAAATCTAAGGAGGCATTTCATAAGCAGAATGCAATTTATGATAGCAATAAAATAGCTTTAACACGTCGCTTTCCAACCGATAGTGCCTATTATAAAAAAAATATGTATGTGATTTCGTGGCTAAACTCAGCGAACCACTTTGCAACATTACCAAGAAATATGTACTACCTGTGCGGATAAATAATGGGATCAGAAATGGCGACGAGTGCGAGTATAGACGCAAATAGTGTGCGAGCGAGAAGTGAATAGATGCGCCGCCAATTCTGATCCCATTCTTTATCCGCACAGGTTGTAAGCAGAATCTTTAAGGCGACGGGTAGGCCTAACTAGTGACACCATTTGTTTTTAATTGTTAGCCACTAAACCGGATCTATTTTAAACAATTTCGGGGTTACAAGCTCTCGGCAAACATTTATCATCATCATCATCAGCCCATTTAAGTCCCCACTGCTGGGGCACGGGCCTCCCTCAATCACATGAGGGGTAATTGCCATACTCACCGCGCTTGGCAGACGGGTTGGCGAGGGTTTAGATATAAATGCAGAGTTTTCCTTCTCTGGGTGCTGATGATCATGCCAGCAGCTTTACCTTAGTCGCCTTTTACGACACCTTGGTAAGAGTGAGGGTGGCCTATTCTACTCTGCCGGGGACCACACGGCTAAAAATTAAACATTTATACTATTTATTGAATAGGTCAAGCACAAATGTTAGGCCCGTATTTGTATTGTGGCGAGTAATTTTTAAAAATGTGAGCAAAGAATACTTTAAGAATATTATTGAAATGTTTGAGACAAACTTATGTAATAATTTCTTCCTGTAAGTAAGAAAAATCTTGATGATTGCTAAAAGTGGACACTTTTAGCAATTATAGAGTTTTTGTTACTCGTAGGAAGAAATTATTATATAGGTGGGTCGCAAAAAATTGTAAATAATTTCCTTAAAGTATTGCTCACTTTTTTCAAAATGTAGCCTATTCGCCACAATCAATATAAATCACTTGGCGGCGCTAGGATCCATAATGTATTAATACGGGGATTAACACGATATTTATTATGTGAAACAACAATGTGTGTGTCGGAGTAGCTTCACTGACAATTCATCTAGTGGCGAATTAATATAAAAATGTAACGTAGCCGAAACGTCGAGCCAAATATGTGAGTACACAATGTTGTTTCACATAATAAATATCGTGTTAATCCCCGTATTGATACATTATAGTTATAATGCAACGCGAAAATCTAAAAAACTATTTAACAAAGGCGCTAGTATCGTCGCGTTATCGCCTTAACTAATTATATAAATATTTTTGAATTTATCAAAAATCCAAGAAATCACATGTTTGTTACATTGACTCACTTTTTCTCTGATAGAGAAAAATAGGCTTTTTGGCAGTCTGAAAATTAATGTATTATTATTTGCAAACTAAATAACGAAAGTGATTTTATAAGACACTTAAAAAAATCCTAAACGTTTGTCAAAATTTGAAGAAGCAATAAACGTATTTTTATTTATTTAAAATTCGCTGATAAAAATATATATTTTTTCATGCGTGGCGCCCATGTGGTCTTTAGACATCGTTGTTGCTCCCTGTAAATGGCAGCTGTCTCACGTATGCCTTGTAAGTAACGCCATGTTGGTGTGTTTTTATTTCCTATTTATAAAAAAATATATGTTAGTTATTTAAAATAATAATGACACAATTTAATTATTAAACTTTTTAGTCAGTCAAATAGCCTATAACTTAGAATTTACGATCCAAAATGTAGAGATTAGATAGGAATAATTTTCCTTGCCTTTAGAAAGAGTGAGAAATAGCAAATGTAGAAAGCGTATAAGGACTTTAACCACTTTAATTAAGGTTTGAAATTGTGTGACTCGGTCTCCCATGTATATATGACTTCTCTTTCACCCGCCTGCTGTAGAGCACTCTAGTTTTTAAGTAGGTAAATAAATTATAATAACAATAAATGCATTTTATAATGTCCAAATCAGTGCCAATTGAACAAATTACCAATTTTAAATACATCTTTAAGGCAAGAGTGAACAGGCATCTTCTAGGCAAACGCGTTACATCCTAGACCTCATCGTCCCTTTCCATCAGGTGAGATTGTGGTCAAGCGTTAGCCTACAGTTCATAATAAAAAAAAATGTATCATACAGTCTGTGTTCTCAAAACGTAAAATGTTGTCAATAAAGTCGTAAATAAAAACGATGGCGCCACTGTCGCTTATGTCATATGGTATGGTACGGCATGGCACGGGAACTAGACGTGTGTAACTCTTTACATATATGACTCAGTGATCACCACTTGCTACAACTCCATTCTTTCCTTCCTTTCGTGAGCAGGCACACGATATGCCGCAGGGTCTCCCGCAGAATATCAGCGTCGCGACATGTCAGCAATGACACGGCGCGACTAATGCTGAGCGGGCGCCTATTGGCACAAAGTTAATCTTATTTTTTTATATTGTGTTCTTTTTATTTTGTTAATACTCATTGTTTATTGTATGTGTTGTTATTTGTGCCAATAAATGTTTTATTCATTCATTCATTCATTCACTCAGCCAAATGATACTGTGTAGGGAATCTTTAATCTTCGCTCCGAATGTATCATTCAACTCAATTGATCCGAATTCAAAGCGAAAGAGTAAGCCATGGGCTGTTTGCGGTGAACAGGTATATTTACATGGCACAGCAGGATATGAATACCGAACAAAATCAATTATTCGCCCTCTGCACTCTATCTATCTGAGAGTAGATGTTCCAAATAATTCATATGATGCTGTTCCGCATCTTTGCACAGATCCAGATGCAAAAGTTCCAATCTTTTGAAAGATACGTTTTAGCCAGGTCTAATGGGAACTCCGTCTGTTCCTCAAACATTTGTTGTCACGATTTCCTTGACACATTATACCCACCTGTGTCACATCTTAGTTTCACAAAGAGCCACAGTCAAAAGCGATCTAAACTATGACAATATTCACTGATAAATACACCCTGTATGTTTTACATCTGAACATTTTGATGCAGAAATCATTACTATTATTATATTTGACTATTTTAAATGCAAAACTTGAATGTATGAAGAAGCGTTTTTCCACACTTTAACTTTCATAACTTTGACCAAACTGTTATTTATTACTTAGCTACCAATAATGATATTATATATTCTCTCATAGGCAATTGTTTAGTATCACATCTAAATAACCATTATTCATGTCCGTAAAATATAGCATGATTAAAATGTAAGCTAAATATTGACTTCACAGAAAAATGTTAATAGTAATAAATTTCTGTGGCATAAAACTTGGTGAAATTATAAACCTTATGTTCATTGAAATAAAGGTCAAATAACATCTGTCATCAAGCCTGTATTTTTCGGACTATAAATATCTGATTATAAAAATAAAGATGACGCCATATTGCGGAGTTTTGCCGAACTAACGTTTATGAATGACACAAGGTATAAAATCGATTAAAGCACCATCAATTAACGTTTTTTATACTCTTGGTCAGCCTATACACATGTGTTTTGACTAGAGATGGGGTTTATGCCAGGCATTTATGACAATAGGTAACGTGCACATCGACGCTGCTGCCAACTGGTTGCCATTGGAACTTTATTTGCCCTGATAGTCAATAAAAAGTGCCATCTATAGTTCACTGCACGTGCCAAACGGCACAAAATGCCAAGGCATAAACCCATTTATAGTTTGAATTTTAACATTATTATGTATTAATTAAGATTTATAATTTAATCACGAATCTCAGTGTTTTATGCGTTATGGTATTTTAATAGTTATATAAATTATATGATGTATGTATATGGTTTCATCACAAATTGATGTTAAAATACCTATGTATTTTATTTAAAAACGCAACTTTTAAACAGTTTTTAATTGAGGGTGTGTGAAGGTACATTTTTCTTTACCCCAACCAGTTTTTATACCAGTTACTTGTAGGTATCTGACAACTATTGTCTTAAATATTATTTTGGAATTTGTTAAAATATCTACTTTTGTTCTCTTATCTACATTAATGATATACAGTTCTGTTCGGCCATTTTGTATCGGGAAGGCAAATATTTGTGTACAATTTGTTGTAAAATTCCAAAAAAAATTGTTAGACTAAATTTGTTCTAAATGACGTCGTTTATGTATGATTTAAGTGGATTATGTGTTTATAATGTAACTGTATATTGTTTTAAACTTTCATGGTCACTAACATTAGAATAGTTATATACGAGATTTCAACCATGTACCTTTTTACCGTGGTAGAGCCATGCTTCGGCATGAACGGGCCAGCTCGACCGGAGTGATTCCGCGGCCTCACAGAAAACTTGCGTGAAGCAGCACTGTGCTGTGTTTCGCTGCGTGAGTGTGGGTATCCACACACATATAATGCTTTTGTTTTTATATTAACAAAATGAAATGTCTTTAGATTGTTATTTGTCGCGTACCTAAACACAGTATGATGTTAAAAAACCGAAGAGCGGAGGCTCCTGGCACAGGCATCTATATGCTTAAAAGGAGTCTCCAACCATAATTATGTAAATATATCTATGTTCATGTATTACATGAACATAGAATTTTTTACATAATTACTTAGCTGGCGGTAGACGCCCGGTATTGCCGTGTGGTCCCCGGCAGAGTAGAATAGGCCAACCTCACTCTTACCGAGGTGTCGTAAAAGGCGACTAAGGTAAAGCTGCTGGCATGATCATCAGCACTATGAGAAGGAAAACTCTGCATTTATATCAAAACCCTCGCCAACCCGCCTGCCAAGCGTGGTGAGTATGGCAATTACCCCTCATGTGATTGGGGGAGGCCCGTGCCCCAGCAGTGGGGACTAAAATGGGCTGACGATGAGACGCCCGGTAGGCCGGCCTAGGTATCGCTGGAAGGACGTCGTCGAGAATGATCTGCGAGAACTTCAGGCCGGTGACTGGCGACAAGTAATAATAATAATAATAATAATAAAATGCTTTATTACATGAACATAG
This sequence comes from Marasmia exigua, assembly GCA_019059595.1. NCBI lineage: Eukaryota > Metazoa > Arthropoda > Insecta > Lepidoptera > Crambidae > Marasmia > Marasmia exigua. The sequence goes on along the minus strand of CM032491.1, from coordinate 4,368,701 downwards.
GTATTTTTACATAATTATGGTTGGAGACTCCTTTTAAGCATATAGATGCCTGTGCCAGGAGCCTCCGCTCTTCGGTTTTTTAACATCATACTATGTTTAGGTACGTGACAAATAACAATCTAAAGACATTTTATTTCGTTATTATAAAAACAAAAGCATAATATGTGTGTGTGTGTGTGTGTGTGTGTGTGTTTGTGTTTGTGTGTGCGTGTGTTATGTTCGCTTATTTAAGTAACTTTTCAACTTCTTCGTACTTTAACGTTGTTAGCCATTCTGTTACAGTATATTTAAGTTCTTTTTGGGTTTTGTTGTAAATATCCAGTACTTTGTTAATTTTGTTATATATAGATGCTGAAATATGTATACATTGTAGGTTAGCAAATACGGTTTTGGTTCTTTCTATCTGAATTACATTATGTTTTCTTCTTCTCAGTGTTATACTCGGATCGTATACAAGAGATTTATGACGCTTGCATAGAGTTTGTAGAATATAGAGTTTACGAACTGATAGCAGATTACATTCATTATATAAGATTTCTGTAGAGTATCGACGCGATTTGAAATACATCACCTTAAGTAACGCACAAGTATTGCAGGATCGATCAAAGTGGCGTTCTCTAGTTTCGGAGGCCAAGTAATAAAGCATTTTTTTTTTATTTTGAGTTTCCGATATTTCGGTGCTGTGGCAAGCGAAATGTCGGAAACTCAAAAATAAGGTACACGGTAGAAATCTCGTAACTAACTACATTTAAGATGTAACTGATCACATACACTCTGTATACAGACACAATAAGAGAAACAACGCTCGTAGTTGTCAATGTCTAAAATATAAATAGGTACTCTTATCAAACCACCTTATTACAAATCGCGAACTAAATTTATTACCGTACTAAGGCTAATGTCTTTAATTTCCCACACGTAATGTTTGCACCGAATTAGCAAACTGAAGTGGCAGTGGGCTGGTCATATAAGCCGCAGAACTGACAGCCGTTGGAGCCGTAAAGTCCTTGGAGACCGCGACTCGGTAAGCGTAGTGTAGGACGCCCTGCGACAAGATGGGATGATGACATTCGAAGGCTGGCTGGTGTGGACTGGCCGAAAATCGGGAGCAGTGGCGTGCATTAGGGGAGACTTATGTCCAGCAGTGGACGAGTGTGGGTTGCTGATGATGATGATGAATGTTAGAAGGGGCTGGATTTTTTTTTCCGGGAATATCCTTAGGTCGCGATTTGTAACAAGGGGGAAATAGTCTAAGGGAGTTGCCACACTGGCGGATTGCGAGCGTTTTCACAGCGGAGCGAACAAGTCGCGGCTGCGCAGCGTTCACGCCGCGGATGCGCAACGGATTCGCTGAGGTAAGCCTGAACGCTATTGTTTAATGTGGCGGCCGCGCAGAAAAACGCTGCGAATCCGTTGCGCAACCGCGGCGCAGACGCGACGTGTCCGCTCCGTTTTGAAAACGCTCGCAATCCGTCTGTATGGCAACTCCCTCTCTCTCCCTTAATAGTGAATTCCAAAGAGTTTTTGATTTAATTGTTTTAATTTAATAGGCTGTTGTAACAATCAAATGTGTTCTTAGTACAGTCAACTCCAAAAATATGTATACACTTTAAGACCTTGTCACAATACTTACCTATAAGAAAGTAGAGGTCTACTTTTTTATATTATATATTGTGACAACGTCCTAAAGTGTATACATATTTTTGGAGTTGACTGTACACGCATTAAGTTGTTCATAAAATAATAGATTTTTTGTAATCAAGACCATAGATTTAAATGAAAACGGTTTGCATTTATAAATCAAGTTGTGTAATAGAATAGACAAAATAAATCAAGTTTAAGTTGTATACGTATACACGGCAGCATGCGGTTTTGACCGTGGGAGAGCCACGCTTCCGCATGAATGGGCCGGTTTGAACGGAGTGATACCACGGCCTCACAGAAAACCGGCGAGAAGCAGCACTCTGCTGTGTTTCGCTGCGTGAGTGAGGGTATCGGCGGCCCAATCCGGGGGAATAGGGGGTTCAAGGTTGGCAGCGCACTTGTGACTCCACTGGTGTCGCGGGTGTCCATGGGCGGCGGCAATTGCTTACCATCAATGATCCGTCTGCTCGTCTGTTACCTATCACATAAAAATAAATTACATATAAAAAAACTGGTCGCGCATATGGATATCTTGACTTGATTTTTTGTCTATGGTAATTAGTTAAGTTTTCACATAAAATAAACAGTTCAATGAATGCAATAAGCTCAATAAAATGTGCTTTTCATAGTGAATTAGCGATCTAATATTTTATTATATAAATTGTGAAATTACAGGATCAAATATAATTGTATAACTAGAATCTATTTAACATACAAGATAGTCCGGGAGAAAGGAAGGGTTAAGGTTTGCAGCGCACTTGTTACTCCACTGGTGTCGCGGGTATCTATGGGCGGGGGAAATCGCTTATCAACAGGCGATCCGTCTGCTCGTCTGCCACCATAGAAAAGTAAAAAATAAGTTTTTTTACATCATTGGGTCAGTTTCGTATACCTATTTAATTAAGTAAAAAAATGCACTTAAAAATCCTCGATGAAATGGGGGCTGTCGCCTGCGAAAAATCCGCAAGATGGCGTACTATAGGCCTGAGGTCCATCTACAAGGTAATGAGCAGTTTTCCAGTAGGTATTTATAAATTTCCCAGTGATAGATGGCGCAATCAGTCCCTGTAAATGTTAGGTGTGGTATGATATTTCGTGTGGACCCTAGTTTATGGGAAAATGGTTTCAGGTTTTTTTACATTAAATATCTTAATACTTTGCAGTTAGTATGTATTTTTAGTGCTATACACATTTTAAATGACAGAGAGTGATTTAAAACAAAACTTCATAAACAAGTTAAATATGTATTTTACTTGTTTACTTTTAATTATTTTTTTATGGGTAAAATAAAGTTAAATATGGCAGGACCGTAAATGTCACGATGATGGTTGGTTTATTAAATATTTCCTATCTATCATAGACAAAAAAGGAACTTTTAATTGATAGTGAGAGTATTCGTCATCTGGTGTTGCTTTTAGAAACCTCCTAAAAATACCTACTGGAAAACTGTTCATTGGGTATTTTTAGATGTGATATGTCAAATTGATATTTTACGAATAAATCAGCCAATGATGTTGAAGTTGGGACCTCGGTTCCCAGGCACGCCATCTAGCGGATATTTCACACGCGATAGCCTTAAAAAGTTGTCGAGTTAATAAATAGTGTTTTTGGTATCTCAGCTGGAAGAACAGTCATCCTGTTAATGAAAGGATTTGCTGTGATGGTTCAAGGAATTTCTGAGTGCATTTTTTTATGCTAGAGGCGGACAAACGAGCAAGCGAGTCACCTGATGGTAAGTAATCAACGCCGTCCATGAAAGTACGCGAAATCGAAATATTTACTTAGATGATTTCCTGTAATTTAACAATTTGATTAAATAATCCTATATTTAGCGAATGGACCACACAAACCCAGTGCCATATCATAATATAGAATTGTTACGTTTGAATAAAATGCCGTTTGGAAATAAGTGTTTTATTTATACCATTCACCATCATTAAAATACAATAAATTTAGATTTGGACGGTACACAACAATTTATCAAAATATACAAAAAAGTTTAGTATATGTATTTACTTAGTAAACGAATACATATACAATAGGCTATTTTAAATGTAGATGAAAAAGCTGATAATATATTTAACTCAGAGATTTCAATTAAGTTTCATGTTCATTATAAATATTTCACAACATCACATACATTGATCTAACTCCGAGATAGGTAGCTCAAGCACCTGTGTTACGGATATCAAAACCAGCAGTAAAATTACAAATATATACATTTAATACTTTTCTTTTGTAAATTCATACTTATAATAAATAGTAAACACACAGACCAATACAAACAGACGCATCTGTCTGTCATGCACACAAATGTTTGTACTGTGCGGGGATTGAACCCGCAACCCCTGCGCTAGAGGCAGCGTCTCTTTAGATAGTCTATATGCGTATTGAAATAAGTATCGAGATGTTTTCTTACGGTGACTGGTAGGGCACTCTAGCGACGTCAATCGATTTTAATTTTTAGCTTTAAACCGGATCTATTTTAAACAATTTCGAGGTTACAACCTCTTGGCAAACACTTATACTATTTATTAAATAACTATGCACATAAGTTGGTTGTTCTAAAAGAAAAAAAAAAGATTAACGCCAAAAGCGGCTACTTTTGGCGTGAACCAATTTTTCGCGTACAAAAACGAACCCAACATTGTGCATGGTTATCTAATAAACAGTAAAAGTGTTTGCCGAGAGGTTGTAACCTCGAAATTGTTTAATATAGATCCGGTTTAGTAGCTAAAAATTAAAATCGATTGGCGTCGCTAGTGTGCCCTACCCGTCACCTTAAGGTAACCATTAAAGTTATTTTGACCTCTGAGTGTGGCAATAAGTATATAAATAATAAATATTACACAACATCACATACATTGATCTGACTCCGAGATAGGTAGCTCAAGCACCTGTGTTACGGATATCAGAATCAACAGTGGGATTACAAATATATACATATAATACTTTTTCTTTTGTAAATACATACTTATAATACATAGATAACACCCAGACCAATACAAACAAACATGTTCATGCACACAAATGTCTGTACTGTGCGGGGATCGAACCCGGGGGAATGTATCAGAGGCAGCGTTCACTACCACTGTTCCAATCGGGTCGTCGGTAGTATATTAATGTCCCCATAGTTAAAGTTCACAAAATAAAGCTATGATTTAATGATGCTGCACATCACAGTCGCGATAGCTCATCATATACATACTTATTTACATTTGTGTAATTCTTTAAGAATTACACAAATGTATGTAGGATTGGTGATCGGTAGATGCATGATAAGGAACGTGTAAGAGATCGATATTTGAATTATAGAATGACGTGCGAGAGTGAGATAGACGACGTATGGCCGACGACTATATGTGGGACAGAATAAATAATACACCCAGGTTTCGGGAATAAAAGCTTCTATAATATAATCGTCTTTACTATGTACGTCTTTACGGCTTTCACAGTCGTCGGCCATACGTCGTCTATCACACTCTCGCACGTCATTCTATAATTCAAATATCGATCTCTTACACGTTCCTTTTGCGTTGCGCCGCGGCAACGGCGTCGTCTTGACCAGTTATAAATAAATAAAATTAATATGGATGTGTTACATAAGTGATATTCGTACACGTTGTGTTAAATTAGTTAATAGTAGTCGGGGACGGGTGCGCAAGCGATCTTGACGAAATCCTCGTATCTCACAGTTCCGTTGTTGGTCACGTTTGCTTCACGGAAGATGTTGTCCACCTGCAAGGAGTTATCAGTAAGTCAATACGTCGTACAAGTAATAATAATAATAATAAATATTTCACAACATCACATACATTGATCTGAATCTGACTCCGAAATAGGTAGCTCAAGCACCTGTGTTACGGATATCAGAATCAACAGCGGAATTACAAATATATACAAATTATAATTTTCTTTTGAAAAGCTGGCAACGCATCTCCACTCCCTCTGGTGTGGCTGATGTCCATGGGCGGCGGTGATCACTTACCATCAGGTGACGCGTTTGCTTGTTTGCCTCCCTTTCTAATAAAAAGAAAAAACTTATGATACGATTGAGCGAGCTTATCCAGAAGTAGCCTATTCATTTACCTACTACTCTAGCTTTCACATTCTTTAATGCACTTCATAAGTTACAAAAGGTGTTGAAAACGAATATACTGTTACTGTTATTCAGGTTTTTTTTTTATGTAATAGGTAGGCAGACGAACAGACGGATCACCTGATGGTAAGCAATTGTCGCCGCCCATGGACACCCCGCGACACCAGTGGAGTCACAAGTGCGCTGCCAACATTTACACACCCCTATCCCCCGGATTGGGCCTCCGGTACCCTCACTCACGCAGCGAAACACAGCACAGTGCTGCTTCACGCTGGTTTTCTGTGAGGCCGCGGTATCACTCCGGTCGAGCCGGCCCATTCATGCCGAAGCTTGGCTCTCCCACGGTAAAAAGGTACGGTGGTCTAGCGACGATCAGCGATTTATGCAGGCTGGATATCGTGAATAAGTGTGTGCGCAAACACAAGTGCACTCTCTATTCCCTTACCCTCATAATCCAATGGGACACCAGTGTGACACGGAGAAAAGCTAAAAAATCACCAACTTCCAGACTCCAAGGTAACATTGAGATTTTTTACCGAAAAGCCAATAATGTGTACCTACATTTTTGGCCCGACTCGGGAATCGAACCCGGGACCTCTTGTGAAGCCGTCGTTTTATAGTGTAGTACACTAAACACAGCGCTATCGAGGCAGTTAGTAACATATTGTAGTAATAATACATATGCGGATAAAGAATGGGATCAGAAATGGTGGCGCATCTATTCACTTCTCGCTCGCACACTATTTGCGTCTATACCCGCACTCGTGTGCCGAATAGCAAATAGTGTGCGAGCGAGAAGTGAATAGATGCGCCGCCATTTCTGATCTCATTCTTTATCCGCACAGTTTGTACCAATGTGTATTATTACTACAATATGTTACTAACTGCCTCGATAGCGCATTCCCATTCTTTATCCGCCCAGGTTGTACAGTTGGTATAGCATACCTCTCTAGCGGACAGGCCTTCGCCCCACTTCTGTAGCAGGGTGCGCAACTGTCGCGCAGGGATCACGCCCATTTTGTTCGCGTCGCCGGCTTTGAATGCGTTCACTACCTAGAAAAGATAACACAGTGAATACTACATACAATACATTTTTTTTTATACTAGAGGCGACAAACGAGCAAGCGAGTCACCTGATGCAAAGCAATCATCGCCGCCTATTAACATCCGCGAAATCAGAGAGATCGCTAATGTGTTACCGGCCTTTTTAAAAAGGAGTACACTCTTCTCTTGAAGGTCCCTAAGTCGTAGCCGTCGGAAATACTCCCATAGGTAAACTGTTCCACAAAACTGAGGTACGTGGCAGAAAGTTCCGCGAAAAACGCACAGTATTCGACCGCCATCCATCGAGATGATGAGGATGGAATGACAATCGCTTGCGTGTTTTTTAACTAGTGATTATTTTTTAGTTTTTAATAACGAAATCTGTTATCCCCACTAGTGACACCAATCTATTTTAATTGTTACCAACTAAACCGGATATCATCATCATCATCATTAGCAACCCACACTCGTCCACTGCTGGACATAGGTCTCCCCTAATGCACGCCACTGCTCCCGATTTTCGGCCACTCTCATCCAGCCCACACCAGCCAGCCTTCGAATGTCATTATCCCATCTTGTCGCAGAGCGTCCTACACTACGCTTACAGAGTCACCGACATAGCCCACCGAATTAGCAAACTGAAGTGGCAGTGGGCTGGTCATATTAGCCGCAGGTTCTTGAGTGGAGAACCGGATATCTCTTTAACAATTTCGAGGCTACGATCTCTCGGAAAACACTTATTTATTTAATACTTATACTTAACTTTTGAGTCTGTTTTTGCACTCGAAATTTGGATTAACGCCATAAGTGGCCGTTTTTGGCGGTAATTCAAATTTCGAGTACAAAAGCAGACCCAAAAGTTAAGTATACTTAAATAAATAGTATAAGTGTTTTCCGCCGTAGCCTCGAAATTGTTAAAAAGATATCCGGTTTAGTTGGTAACATTTAAAATCAATTGGCGACGCTAGTTGAGCCTACCAGTCACCTTAAAAGACTATGACACGACATTCCGTCATAGAATGCTAGTTCCTGCCTTCCGGCTTCAACATCAGACCGTGGTACTTAATAGTGGTCAAATATCATTACAAAACCTTGCTAACAACTCCAAATCCGGCTATGATTCGATATACCATCATAGACACATACAAAAGGCTTAACATCAGGAAGGAGATTGATTGATGTGGAACTGCCCGAGCGCGAGTCGCTTGTGTTGTGGTGTTTCACGCCCCATTTGGGGAGAAGTGACATTGAGATGGGACACAGACACAGACTTTGTAGGGAGTGAAGAAACGCACCGGGGAAAGAGCCCTTAGCAAGTACCTGGTGAGCGTCTCCCAAGATTCGGTCCGTATGCCGAGACGGTAGGAAGGACCATGGGCTGGTGGAGGGACTGTACCATCATAGAATCCCAGTGCCTATTTTCCGGATCCATCATCGGATCAGCTCGACGGTACCATTTTATTGTGTTGTATCATAACTAACATATAGCTACCAATATTCATGACGGTACGATTCTTGCAAGATGGTTAAATTAGATGTAAGTGCCTAAGATGTAATCAAAACTTTAGATTTTACACTTACTAACTAACTAGGTTGGCGCAGCGACCCATAGTGAGTCTTGGCCTCCGATAATAAGAGCCTCCATCTTGGTCGATCCTGCGCCACCTCCTGCCAGTCATCTGCCGAGAGTCCGCGCAGGTCTTTTTCGACCTCATCCTTCCAGCGATATCTCAGACGGCCGACTGGCTTTTTGCCATGCTGTGAAGCTTGGACACTGACCCGCAAAGAAGAGACCAAACTACTCGTGGCAGAACGAGAGATCTGGAGGAAGGTTCTGGGACCTATACAGACTCCGGATGGCGCCTGGAGGAGGCTAAAGAACAGGGAACTGGAAGACCAGGTGGGCGAGCCCAACATCATTGGCGAGACTAAAGCGCATCGACTTCGCTGGCTCGGCCACCTAGAAACAATGGGTGACGATCGTGCGGTAAAGCGAGCGTATCAGGGACGTCCTAGATTATACACGACGGCCTAATAAAAACGTGTTAAAAAGATTAGATGTGCGGATTTAATTTTTCGAAAGAATTAAAATTGCATACTTACTCCCCCTTATTACAACAAAACCCGGAACAAAATTCGTCCCAGCATCTTTTAACATTGCGTGTTGGAACGGGATGACATTAGCTTTAGTACGGTAATAATCGATCGCTATTTATGATAAGGTGGACAAAGTTTTATTCAAATAGACAAAAAAAAGCGAAAATAAAAAAATATTATGCAATTTTCTTTCTTTTAATGAATAGAGAGAAATTATGCGGAACGTGTACAAGAGAGATAAGATACGATATACTGCCTAGCTCGTAGGTCAACTTACTACGATATCAATGTCAGCTTGAGCTGAGCTTGTGTCTATTTATTTTGTACCTATAGCCAGGATGAAAGAGCCATGGTAGCTCAATGGATACGAACGCGCCTGCCACGCAGGTGGTCGAGGTTTGAATCCGAGCATGCACCAATGGTTTTTTCAAATCTATGTGCGTATTTCTACCATGGAAACCTGCACGTTTCGGAAAAAGTTTCTGAAAAGTGTAACCATGATTCAGTTGGTCTGGTTCCCCTGTTAAAGGGTCGCGAGCGAAGGTCAGACGGCAGTCGCTTTATTGTAATTACCAGACCCCCCCAATCCTGAATCATGGTCTAAGCGTACCCTGGGCTCCAGAGCGACAGCTTTGGACGCAACCGGGAATTACACGCTAAGATGAAGAAGAAGAAGCCATGATGAAAAAGCCTGCCAAGTGGAGGAAGAAACACATTGGGTCACCGCGACATGCTTTGGACTACAACTGGATTATGATATGCTAAGATGATGATGCAAATGAAATAATATTATGCTTACCTCACTAGGCAAATTTTCAGCGCGCGAATGTATGTGCATCACTTCTAAAAAGTCTGCAAAGGACATCTTACCCCCCTTGCCTTTTAGATATCCCTGGAATAAACAATCGAAACATTTATTATTCCCAAGTTGGACTTTCAATTAAACCAGTAGAATGAATGAATAAAACATTTATTGTCGCATCAAAACAATATGTAAGGTACTAATAAAATATGGAATCAATATTATCAATAGAAATAGTCGAATGTCATAGGTGCCCCTGAAAACCAGCGCCTCGGCATTATCTACCTTGGCATTATGCTGAGGGTCTCCTTTTCTGCACAGAACTTTTATTAAAATGTAATATTTTCTAAGCATCTTTTTATTTTATGCTAGAGGCGACAAACGAGCAAGCGAGTCACCTGATGGAAAGCAATCATCGCCGCCCATTAGCATCCGCGAAATCAGAGAGATCAGCTAATGCGTTGCCGGCCTTTTTAAAAAGGAGTACGCTCTTCTCTTGAAGATCCCTAAGTCGTAGCCGTCGGGAAATACTCCCATAGGTAAACTGTTCCACAGAACTGAGATACGTGGTAGAAAGTTCCGCGAAAAACGTATCTATAAATTAATAGGCTATTTCACTATTTTTTGGAATAGTATAGATCTCATACATATTGTAATTACTCAAAGAAACCATAAAAGGATTATTGTATATTTTGGTACTCAGAAATACATAAACATTGACAATGTCATCTGCAAGAGGTGAGAAACAATAAGGTAGTGAACAATAATATAATTAATAAATAAATATTTCACAACATCAAATACATTGATCTGACTTTAAGATAGCGCTCAAGGACCTGTGTTACGGATATCAGAACCAACATTGGAATTACAAATATATACATATAATACTTTTCTTATATTAATGATTATTACTACCTGTAAGCTCCTGAATAGTGGGACTCATGCCCAGAGACCTCATCACAACGGTCAGTTCATCAAGGGAGGTGAATCTGTCCCTGACCTTGCAAACAAGTAGAAACATTCACGGAACTCTGGAAAATAAATTAATATACATCTAACATTCATAGTATTGGGAATATCCTAGTTTGGAGATGCTTGGTGTGAAAATCACACAAGCTACACTTATTTAATAAACTAAGGCATTGATTCATAACACATTGTAATTTATTTATTTTGTTATATTCGAAGTTCAACAGCAGTCTTAGGGCCGATTTCACCGTCGCAATTGAACGCGATCAACGCTTAAACGCGATCAACACTTAAACGCGATCAACGCTTAAACGCGATCAACGCTTAATCGCGATCAACGCTTAAACGCGATCAACGCTTAAACGCGATCAACGCTTAAACGCGATCAACGCTTAAACGCGATCAACGCTTAAACGCGATCAATGCGAGCGAAAACAAAGGAACAGATCTCAGTTTAGCGCGTAGACCGAGTTCAAGTGAATTGATTGCGTTCAATTTCAACAGTGAAATCGGCCCTTAATATAGTAGCAATTACAATGAATATTTTAAAGCTAATAACAGGTCTAGTAATTATACAATTAAACTTTTACATTTCATTCTATAAATTACATTGAACTGCATTCTGCCTTTTTTTTTTCTTGTTTCAAACCACTCTATTTTGTACTTCACTAAAACATTCTTTATTCAAGCTAGGTCCATACAGAACACTTATGAATGTCAAAATAGGTACACATATTATCGTCTGCCACTGGTTCGGAATGTTGATTCCACTGTACTTAAATCACTTAAAAGTATAGAACTGCTGGACAAATTTTAATAATCTTTGATCAATGAAACCAATTGATATGGACTCTCAATGCGAAAATTACTGAAATAAATAGAAAAAAACAATGTGGAGCAGTTTGCCAGAGGGACCCCTGGCAGTCAGGTAAACACTCAGAAGGCCGCCGAAAGTAGTTTGCAGGGACACATAATCACATACAGACACTTAAAGAAGTGATCACTGTTGTAAAAACTAGCCATAAAGTTCTCTAATAGTCATGCTCCTGGAGCCCAATTCTCGGGCTCGGACACGAGCCCGAGAATTGGGCTCATGTTCTTCCTTCCATACAAATTAGTTTTTGGAATGTTTTTAGGTCAACAAACAGTTACGTTGTACGTACGTTGGTACGAGGTACGTTGATGACGTTTTCTGTATTATCAATGGTGGCCAGCAGGAAGTCGAACAATATATGGTGCATTTGAATTCGATCCACCCGAAAATAAAGTTTACCTACGAAATGGAAAGGGACCGATCATTGGCATTCTTGGATGTGCAGATTAGAGTGAAGGATGACGGTACATTATCACATGCTGTTTACCGGAAACCCACGCATACGGACCGATACCTACACGCCTCCTCACATCATCATCCTCGGCATTTGCAAGCAGTTATATCATCATTGAATAATAGAGCTCGTAACCTTTGTGACCCTGAACATCTCCAATCTGAGCTTGCCCATGTTCAGGAGGTACTTAAATGGAATGGATATAATATGCCGCATCTGTTGAGCAGGCAAAAGAGAAGGGAAAGATATCCAGAGGTGAACCGCCAGGCAGCATTTTTGCCCTATATTAAAGGCGTAATGGACAAAATTGGAACAGTACTCAAGAATTTCTCCATTAAGACTGTATATACTCCGTTATGTCGAATATCAAAACAACTGCGATCACCAAAAGATGTCATACCTTTTCAGACTCCAGGTGTTTACAAAATCGATTGTAGCTGCGGTAGTTCTTATATTGGACAAACGAAGCGGTCAGTTGCAGAACGTGTCAAGGAACATATCGCAGCTGTTAAAAATCGACAAGCGAATAAATCGGCAATAGCAGAACATCTACTGGAAATGGGAGTTAATTATTGGATGGAACTACATGACCCGAAAATCCTCTCCACCGATCGTCATTATCATACCAGGATAGTACGTGAAGCGATTGAGATCAAGAAGTATAAGACTTTCAATCGGGAGGATGGATTTAAAATATCATCGACATGGAATCCAGTAATTAACAAGTGCAAACCCCGTGTTAGGCCATTACTAACGCAAACAAACACCGATACTGTTAGTGTAGTGTGTCGGAGTAGCTTCACTGACAATTCATCTAGTGGCGAATTAATATCAAAAAATGTGAGGGTGTCCGAAGATTCACAGCCCGGCCCCAGCAGACGACGCCGTGCTCCGCCAGTCCGCTCGTGACCACGGCTGCTGTAACGTAGCCGAAACGTCGAGCCAAATATGTGAGTTCACATAATAAATATCGTGTTAATCCCCGTATTGATACATTGTAGTTATAATGCAACGCGAAAATCTAAAAAACTATTAAAAAGTCCCGTTATTTATCATCAGGCATATTAAGAAAAGAATAGGTATATTTACTGTTTATCATAGATATAGCACGTAGATATTGACTTCAACATTTCCTATTGAATCATCTGATATGTTTATAGTTAGTATTCGATTATTCAATATCAAATTAGATCAAAAATCTAGATAAACTTACCATCGATGTCTTGTTCCTTGAAATAGCGCGCCTGGAAAGAGAAATATAAATGTATAGTATACAAAATAGTAAACCACTAAATTAAGTAATAAAAAAGTGGAAATTACCATTTTTAATTTAAATAGAAATTAAAATAAAGTAAAAAGAAAACAGAATGCAGTCGTGCGAAGAAAGTTTAGAGTTGTGTTCTAAAATAGATTTTAATATTTCTTTCACATTACTTTCATTGAAAATCACATACTATGAATTTTTGATATAAAATTTAGGTCAGTTTGCAAAAGTACTAATATTGTAAAAACGGTTGTAGAAGAATACGCCTAAATGTCAAAGTTTTGACAATCAGTGCTGCCAACCTAATAAAAAGTGAAAGTTTTAATGCGATGTGATGATATACGACTTTAATGACGTGTCAATTTTTGGCTAAAAATACCGCAACTCCAACCAAAATTGATTTGACATTTCATAAAAACAATATTTAGTCTATGACCAACATGAAAGACGACCATGGCTCTGAATCCTCTTGAAAAGAAATTAGTCACATTGTCTATGCTATCATCTTTCAGGTACATGTTCAGAATCTCGAATGAATGTATAAAAGCCATCATCTCATTGGTTCATTTCATGATTGAGGAGCTTTTTAACTTGTCACTAGGGGTGTCCACTTTGAAAAAACATCAATATTTTTATCGATTCGATACATCAAAACTGTACACTGATGTCTTTCGATGTATCGGATGAAAACATCGGGTACTTTTTCTAAAGTATATTGCAAAGCTAAAGTCATGTCAAAAAAGCGTGTCAAAACAGGTCATCATTTCAAAGTGAAAATGTTTGTATTTGAAGGTTATGAAAAAAAGCTAAATCCAGTACCTTATTATATTTTAGATTTTAATTTTTCATAAAATAATAGATCTAACTTCCTTCGTTGTCTCTGTGAATCTGTGTATACTACAACCGCCCCCTACCCCACCCCCATTCACTGTTTCGGTGGCGTAGTGGTTATTGGGTCGCACTATAAAGCGACGGCTGCGCAATAAGTCAATAATTTTGTTTTTAAGTCTCTTGAGTTCTTATTAAGTTCTTAAGTCACTTTGATCGCCGTAAACGATTGTCCTTCTTTATTAGCTAAAATAAACTTCAAAAGCAAATTCCGCCTCCCAGTTCGCCTTCAACGTGTATTTCAAACATTCGTACCACCTATTCTACGGCAAAAATATACTTACACAGAAATGTTTTCTTTCCCGATCAATTCACTTATACAATAAAGAATTTCTGAATTACGATCTTTTTAATTGCTCCTTGTATAGTATTAAAAGATCAATTTTAAAATTTATTTTAGTAAATATTCCTAATGTAACCTGATTTTTATAACCTGTGAGTTATGCATATGACTATCGCATTTCTTCTCTTTGTTCTATAATACATAAAGCTAAGATTACTTATATATGTATCCGTTTATCTCTCTCTTTTCACTTAGATATATGTATAATATATACTTACAAAATTGTTTGTTTGCTGAACTGTGGGATGTACACGTTTTCCCTCGTACACTGAGGGAAGATAGGCATTTCTTGGGGTTTGGTATTTTACTAAACTTCTTTTAGTTTTAGTTTAAATTCCCTAAAGTATTTTTGTACACTATTCGTTTTGATTTTATTGTTTTCCATATTTCGTACTAGTACATTTGTAAGAACCAACTATTGTAGGTAGTTCATGTAACAAGCATACTTTAATTTAATGTTAAAATAAATATATGTTTCGGCACTCGTTGTCTGTTAAAAATATGTATTAATAATTATTTAATTAATTGTTACTGTAATGACTGTTTGTGCCAAAATATATTTTAAAAAAATTTGGAAGAGTTTGGAAGTTGTCGGTAATGTACCCCCGTGCCTCGGAAAGCACGTTAAGCCGTTGATCCTGCACCCGACTTCTTTCAGGTAGTGTCAGACTGGTGTCCCATCGGAATATGAGGGCAAGGGAATAGCGAGTGCACTTGTGATTGCGCCGCATTCACTTGAGCACTATAATATATCCTCCATACGTGGCTGATCGTGGATATTGGCCGCCATAACCGTAATAGGTTGGAAGATATGTATACAAAGCCATTATTTTGAAAAAAAAAACCTTATATGTAAAAACATATTAATATTAGTTTTAAATATCATTTACATAAACTTGAGTATTTTGACATAAACCAGTTATCATCGATGCAATGTTTTATGAAAAAACAATGATACATTGAGTATATCGATAGCTTTTCAAAACATCGGAATCTATTCGATGTATCGCATTGTAAACATCGATGTTTTCAATACATCGATGTATGTGGAATATCCCTACTTGTCACCACCATTCATTCACTCAGAAAAACAAAATGGCAGTTATGTCAAGAAGAAAATTTTATATAATTTTGTTAAAAAAAAACATTGTAAATTAAGTGCAAATATACATTGTGGACATTTGTTATTACGTTAAAGAAAACTAAACAATGTGCAGAAGCGTAAAGATATTTATAATATGTTCTAAGTTCGCTCAATGAAATTCTTGGTAGGTAACAATATTTTTCACCTATCGAAGATTGTGGACCCAAGAAGATGTTACAAGGATTTCCCCTTGCATGCTTGCACTGCAGCACAGCGCGGCACACGCAGTCCTGGATTTCCCGTTATGGACCGCAGTCTATAATCCGCAGCCTAGTCTAAATTACTATTTTCTAAGGGATGTATATGAGGCAATGAAAGTGAATTCTATTGTTTTGTGATATTTTGATATTAAATCGTGTTATAAGTAGCTTGTATTTTATTTTTGTTGTTAAATGGCGTCATAAAAAATCTGAATAGTTTATTTGGATTAATCTGGTCATTGCTAATCATTCGTTCATTGAATGAACGAACTGCTGTATGACAATTCATTCAAATCTGTCAAAATCAATGCTGATTCCGTTCAGCCGTTCTAAAATGGTCTAGTGGAGCACTATGGGACATTCCTGTCTGATACGTAGTATCTTCTACTTAGTTTGTGAAGACGACCAATCAGCTGACAGTTGTGAAAGAATATTTTTCCATGATTCTATTAATCGAAATTGAGAAAATATTACATAAATCATATACGGACGCCACAATTGAGTGCTTTACGTGATATATGACCTATTCCACTTGTAATACATTGTGATGGGTTGCAATATCTACCTCATGTAAGTACTGGCCCTTCATGGTCAAGATTATCTAATTTTACCTGTAATATTCAATGGCAAACTGAAAACGAGTGTTAGAAGGTTAGAAATGCGTAACAATACGTCGTATGAAAACCTGAAAATATCACTGAAAGATTTGTCAATAAATATTGCAACATGTTTTCTGAAAATTATTAAATGAGTTTAGAAATACATTACTTACATACATTGTAAGCATGTTACTGATAAGGAATTATTAAAGTATTTAATTTAGTATGTGTATTTTCCCAATAATTATGTAAACATACATTAGCACTAATTATTACCTGGTAATTATTAGTATCAATAATCCTTGTATTGACAAAACTTTCCTAGTAGATATTATAACATTACCTTTTATTTATTAATATAATTTATTGAACAAAAGAACAAAAACACAAGAAAATTAAGACTAACTGAGGAATAAAATTAAGCTAAAAGCTTAAGTAAATAAAAAGTAAAGTTAAAACAAGTAGGTCCCCGTGGCACTGTCCCCAAAATGCTGGCAGCATTACCCCGCTGGATCGCGATTGAAATTCGCTGGGCGAGGTAGCTGCCAGCCTTTGGCTCTACCGTGACTTTTTGACTGACACTAGCTAGTCCACCTTTATTACTTTACTTTCAAAATTTGTTTTTTTCTTTTGACTGTTTAATAAAGGCTGAAATGATTTTGCATTTTGATTATAGGGTAAGATAATAAGCATCATTAGCTGGTTAATCTTTATTTTATCAAAAACTGCCCTTATTCCTATTTTCATGATTTTAGGTCCAGTAGTTTAGGGTGTGTGTTGTCAGATCAATCAGTCAACCGCTGAGGCGTTATCTCTTTATTAATAGTATAGATTACACTAATAGTTTTCGGTACTTAACAAATTACACTACAATTACTATAGTTTGTTTTTAACTTGAAGGACACAATATTAGAGGGAAAGTTGAGAATTGAGAATGTTAATAGGTGTACCAAATCGCTTAGAACTATGGTTCCAGTGGAGCTTATATCTATATAATTACAAAAGTTGTTATTTCATCAAAAAAAGACCATGTATTAATGAATTTTCAGAAAATTGAAATTGCGCACGTGCGCGCTAGTATTGCGACCTTGCCGAAAAACTCTTTTTTTTTAAATTTAGTATCTCGGGAATTACACGTTTTTATTTTCAAACAAGTTTTTGGAGATACGGGCGATGTATTACCGGGACACACGAGTGGACTGAGCTAGTGTTGCGAAGTACTGGGACGGCGAAGACGTCACTTTACATCCCGTTTATTTTGAAATTAAATATCTCTGAAAGTACACGACGTATTTATTATTTATTTACTATTTATTTATTACTTATACAAATAATTACAAAATTGTAATAAGGCTCGGTACAATCATAAGCATTTAAAGCTTTACCGTGTACCGGTGTCGTCGACAGATGTTTATTATCTAACTAATACATTGACTTATTCTACTATATACTAAAGAATAACCTCCCATGCACAATACCAGGAGCCCAATTCTCGGGTTTGTGATATTTTGAAAACATGGCGGATATCACCTGAAAACCAAACAAAAAAACTATGTATTAGTGATATATGTCGTATGAAAATAAATGTCACGAGTCCGAGAATTGGGCTCCAGCGCTGCACCAAAGCAAATACTCGTAGGTATAATATTAAAGATAATAAGAATAAGACTCGGCCGAACAAATCGTATCGTAGTCATTTTTTCCGTCATATTTTTTATTTCCGACCGAGTTTAAGGAGAGATAAAAAATAAAATTAGTGAACATTCTCCATTAGGAACACATATTTTTTTGGTATCCGAGGGAACCCGAGAAAAAGTACCTATAGGCCTAAACCCGTCTTAATATGACCTGATAAACTTATATTGTATTTCAGAAGCGACGTCAGCAACCAAGCACTCTGAGCAACCATGGAAGAAAACATCACAACAATATCCATATACAATAAATACTTGGATCACTTCAAAATATCTTAGGTTTAGAAGAAACTGTTAAATCTAGAAAGATACTTAGTATAGCCTATCACATACTTAGCTAAGAACTAGCAGAATCGTTATATTTATTTTTGTTGACTATATGAAATCGTGAAATTTAAGTTCGTTAATTCCATTTTTAATATAAATCTGTATTTATATAGTTTTTGAAACTAGTAACGGCTGTTTTAGTGTTAGTGCAAAGAGTTACCAAAGAGATTGTATATACATATTGACGTAAATATATTAGAGAATATTGTAAAGATTATATATAGAAGCTATTGTGTGTATGGAATAGTAACAAAATAGGAGACAAGGATAAAAATAGTGTGGGGAAGGCGTCTGAAAAGGATAAAGATATGGCAGCTACGATGGTGGAGACCCCGCCCCCGCAGATGATCACGTCTATTGAGTGGGGGATGATGGACAAAAGCAAGTTCTACCCCTTGTACACGCTGAGCAGTTTCACAGGTAATTTTATTAATTAAGGTGACGCATCGGCGTCATCAGCACATCCAGTAGATTTTTATTAATTGTGACAATTATGAGATATTTTTTTAAAAAGTACAATGGGGCACCCAGAAAAGAAAGTTTAAAGATTTTTTTGAGATGTACTTGTGTAATATTATCTTCGTAGAAGGAACCATAATTCTTAGTATTGCACAAAGTGACCACTTTTAGCAATATCACTTTACCGTGTGAGTGAGGTTACCGGAGGCCCAAGGGAGGAAGGGGAAAAGGTTGGCAGCGCACTTGTGACTCCACTGGTGTTGCGGGTGTCCATGGGCGGCGGAATTGCTTACCATCAGGTGATCCGTCTGCTCGTCTGCCACCTCTCATATATATTAAAAAAAATATATATATCAAAAATTGTGGTTACTTGTAGGAACAAAATATGACATAATTTTGTTTCAATAAATCCTTAATACTTTATGGATTCACCGTTGTACTTTAAAAAAAGTCCCATAATCGCCACAATTAATCCAAATCGATTGGCTGCGCTAGTTTCGTCGATGAGTCACCTTAAAACCAATCATCTATAAAATTGTTAATTCCCGCTGTCCACCCTCTGCTTGTCCACCCCGGGTGGACAGTGAAACAATTGTTAAAAAAATCCCGCTGTCCACCCCCTCTTTCAACCAAGAAGGGGTGGACAGCGAGAATTTTTTTAACTATTGTTTCACCGGCCACCCTGGGTGGACAAGCAGAGGGTGGACAGCGGGAATTAACCTATAAAACTATATACAATTTCTTATATTGAGCATTGTATATATAATTGTATAATAATTGGAACTTTTATATCATCATCATCAATCATCTTAGCGTTTTGTCCCGGTTGCATCCCAAATCATCGCTTCTGAGCCCGGGTTCCGCTTTCCTACATCCACTCCTCCACTTCGCACGTTCTTGTGCATCCGTAGTGGTCAGTTTATTGGCACGCATGTCATCCTTGACGACGTCAAGCCACACCTTTCTTCTTCTTCTTATTTTATTTGTGGCAATCAACTTCTCGACTGAGAATACGGTATTTGACTTTTTTTTTTTCATTTGTGTAATCAAAAGACCTCTCAATGATAGAAACATCGTTGAAAGAATTACTTGATTCACATTTAAACTACCTGAGATATCACAACTTTAAAATCACATTATTTTGGGCAAACCCAAAACGCTCCATACAAATGGCTACTGAGATGTGACGTCACACGACAGTATTTTGTATGCATTTCAATTGAATTTTGTATGGTAGCTATATCAAATGTTTCGTTTATGTCAATGGTTCCATTATAAATAGTTGGTGTAAATTATATGAGTTATTCAATGGTTTAATTATTTTATAATAATTTCATAATTTTAAAATGGACTTGCCCATGAATCTTTGAATGACCATAAAACCGGCTAGACGTTATGTTTTTAATTGAGAATTTTTGCTATTGGCACGTATTTACCTATATTTTGATAAAATATTTTTATTTTGTAAAATCTCGAGCTTAGTCAAATACCCTATTACTCCTGCCATTATCATGTTTTAGATTTTAGGCATTATTAAGCGGGACAACCGAAGATAATTCGCCAATGTCAAGTAACTTATTGAGAACAAGTAGGTAGTCAACAGTCGAAGTCAGTCAAAGTCACAGTCACTAAATAAAACGCCGGTGTTTTCCGTTTTATCGACCTACGGATTCAGCGGATATCACTCTAAAAGCAATCGCGGGTTTTAAGACTCTATTAGGTCCTAGCAAGTTGTCACGAGACAACGCACTCGACACACAATAGCAGTGTTACAAACGATACAATCCAACGATTCTTATTATTAGGATCACTTTGCGGCACTTCACTGCACAAATAAACACCAAACTTGCACACTAAAAACCACTAGACACTAATTTAAAACCTTTGAATTGCATCAGCCCACGCGGCTTCTTTTAGCCCTACCCGCCGAATCCCAAGCCACACCTTTTTGGGTCTACCCATTCTACCGGGAATGCCGGTGGTGGCATGGCCAAACATTTGTTTCCCACGTAGCTAGATTTTTTTGTCATAGGTGACAAAATAGCAGGCGGAACACCTGATGGCAAGCGATTGTCGTCGCCAGTGGTTTGCGTTGCGAATCCGCGGCGTGATCGCTACGCAGCTGCGACGTGTTCGCTGCGTCGCGATCACTTTGAAAGCGCTCGCTATCCGCCAGTGTAGCAACTCCCTTACAATGACGCGACTATCACATCGCATCCCTTCAAGGGCCAATCAGACCAACTGGATCACGGGTCATGGATCAGAACTTCAGAATCATTAACTAAACATTTTCTCAGAAAAACTGTAATCTAGGTACAAATCGCAATATCGTGTTTTATTACTTGCAACATAGATAATTTGGCAATGACAAATCGTTTTATGCCGTGCGTGCTACAGTAATCAGATAAGCACTCACGTACAAGATTATTAGCAGACTCGATATAGACACCTCACTATTATAAAGATGTTATGGATTTGTATCTTTAAGATCTTAATACACACATCAACTTAGGTTAGGTTTAAAGACATTTATTCTCATAAAGACATACAATACGCCACTTACATGAGAACATAAATACAGTAACAATTTAAAACATCCGTTGTCGTACATTCAGACCATGGTAAGAAGTAACATCAAAATAAAACAAAGTTAGCAACGAGATAAAATCACAACAAAACAGTTCCACAATCACCACATACATACCTAATTAATTATATTTTTATTGCATAAGTGGTATGTTAATACTACCAAAAAACGACTATGTGTTTGGCAAGTCGCTTTTTAAATACATAGAACGAGTCAACATGTTTAATTAGCGAGGATATTGTATTAAAAATGCGCGCGCCTTCGTCGGTAACTGAGGTTTGTCCGTACCTCGTTCGAGTATTAGGCAGGACAATAAAGCTTGCTCTCGCTCTAAGGATATTTCAAAACTTACTGTTTTGACATTATATGTATAACTTTATATTGGGGAAACCCTGGGGCCGCGGGGGCCGGATGCCCGCAAACTCTTTCAAGAGTTGTCTGCCCGACTGATGGAGTTCTCTGGGGACCGGAATGCCGGCAGTTACCTCGGCCAACGTTTAGGGTTGGCCATCCAAAGATAAGATAAGAAACAATTTATTGACCTCAACATATTCATAATCCGAAAAAAGACCGCGTCACTGGTCCGCAGGGTGAGGGACAGCCGCAACACCATCCTGATGACTCTAGCGGATAGACACCTCACCGCTATGGAAGTGCCTGGTGCGAAGAGTGACCACTGAAACCAGTTTCTTTGGTAACTCCTAGCAACCTCTCTCTTTTTTTTATTTTTTAATTTTATTTTATTGCATTTTATTTTGTCGATATGTACTTACTAATATAATTTTAAGTCATTTTGTTACTAACACTATGGATCAAAAACTGTGGTCAGAAATAAACAATTTTTATTTTTATTTATTTATTACACATAGAACAAAACAGAGAAAACAAGGTACAAAGACAAAGAGTTGCGGCCAACAAGGCTCAGCCTCAGCATATGCTGTAACTGCCACACACAGCAGCTGCAGCGCTGATTTTCAGGCTGGACCTTGGTTGACGCCTTTGCATTAAAAAATATTATAAAAGATTGACATGCAATATATACAAGTAAAAAGAAAATGAAAAATTACATATACAAAACAAAGAAATAATAACACAGATACGAAAAAGACAACGCCGCTAGCATTCTGGGCACGTTGGACAATATCAGTGGGGCAGACAATTTCTTTTTGTAAATATGTACATTTATTAGGTATCACTTATATTAAGCGTTTAGGATTTATATAGGTAGGTAGGCATATACTTAAATGTATATATTTTTTCTCTATATTACTCAACATTTTTTTTTCATCAATATAATGATACATTATCCTCTAATAATAAAATCTGTAGTAACCTCGGGTAAACTTATTCCTGGGGGAAAATATCTATCATTCCAGGCGATCCACTCTGTTAAGGGGTAAGTTGAAAGCCCTAAAATTAAATTAAAAAAGTGAATTATTGTTTCGATTCGAAACGTCCCGTAAAGAACGGGAATATATAGACACTCGGAACGATGGTAGCTCAATGGATAAGAACGCGCCTTCCACGCAGGTGGTTGAGGATCGAATCCGAGCATGCATCAATGGTTTTTCAAATCTATGTGCTAAATCTATGTGTAATATTTCTACGATTACCATCTGCTCGACGGTGAGGGAAAACATCACGAGGAAACCTGCACGTTTCGGAAAAAGTTTCTGAAACGTGTAACCATGATTCAGTTGGTCTGGTTCCTCTGTTAAAGGGTTGCGAAGGTCAGACGGCAGTCGCTTCATTGTAATTACCGGACCCCCCCAATCCTGAATCCTGGTCTAAGCGCACCCTGGGCTCCAGAGCGACAGCTTTGGACGCAACCGGGAATTACACGCTAAGATGAAGAAGACTTGGAACGTCGTAACCGGCACGCGCTGTGTGTCTCCGATTCGGTCGTAAAGTCTAGTCTAAATTGACCCCCCTGTTTCTAACATCTTAACTCTTTTGTTGATTACAGTTCGCTGTGCCCTGTACCCACTGACGCTGGTGAAGACTCAGATACAGGTGCAGCGCAAGAAGGAGGCGTACAGCGGCGTGGCCGACGCCATCTCCAAGATCTACAGAAACGAAGGTGTCTCCGGCCTCTATAGGGGCTTCTGGCTGTCAAGCGTGAGTAATATTGCAACGTAATGCGATGTGTTGATTCAATAAAACATTATAGATTTCCAAATGGACAACACGACAAAAAAACATTTTTCGAATTGTAAAATACTATTTCTAGATTAGACTCATAGAAATTTATGAAAAATAATTCCAGATTTCTTAGACAGATATTTACGGAGAAAAAAAAATGTAAAAATCCTCCTGTGACGTCAACATTCGGCAATACAAATTAATTTAAATAAAACGCTTTTGCTCGCGTTAATTTAAAAAAAAAGCAAAATCTCTGATTATAAAATGACAAGATAAAATAATGACAGTGACAGTAAGTAACTTAAAGTCGCCTAAACTTTTTTTATTGCGCATATAGCACCGACATCACAATACGTTGAGCCTCAGGACTACGTCACTGCCGGCATATTAATTAATAATTAAAAAATAAATATTTCAACAATTATTATTTAATCTAAGTTTGGAACAGTGGTAGTGAACGCTGCCTTTGGTCCAAGGGTTGCGGGTTCGATCCCCGCACAGTACATACATTATTGTGAGCATGAACATGTCTGTTTGTATTGGTCTGGGTGTTCCCTATGTATTATAAGTATGTATTTACAAAAGAAAAGTATTATACGTATATATTTGTAATCCCACTGTTGATTCTGATATCCGTAACACAGGTGCTTGAGCTACCTATCTCGGAGTCAGATCAATGTATGTGATGTTGTGAAATATTTATTTATTTATTTATAATAAAAAGACACATTTAATGATAACTAAAAAATATGGGTCATCTTTTTTCTCTTTCTTTATTCGAAAAGCGTATAAAAATGTGAATATATGTTTTTGTCGTATTGTCCATTGTTGCTTATTTCAATAGTTTGAATAGGTATACTTAAAAAGGGAACTTGTGTAGTTGATGGGTCCCCTTTAATTATTTAGCAATTATTTGCAAATTATTTAATTATAACATTTTACTGTTCGGTCCGGACCTGTGTGCTACTTACTATAGGCTTCTATTACGGAGCTCTGTGCGGTTCGGCTGTACTGTATGTTGAGGACTGAATCCTAGGCAACAAGAATGAAGATCGATCGGATTCTTTGATCGACAATTTAAATTTAGATTATGAGTGGCCAGTAGGTTACGTATGAATGAGAACGGAGTTTCTAGTCATCACGGAGGTCCAACCATCCATGAAGACTGGAGGGAAACGGCACCGTTACAATATACAATCTCGCTGCTACAGCGCAAAAAAACTGTGATATACCTACGTTTATATGTTTATTCCAAGGAAATCCGCAATAAATGTTTATAGCAACAATAGGCGCTCGCACGAGTTATACCGTCGACGCGTCTCCGAGAGTGACTGCTATTCGATAAGCGCCCTCCAGAGGTCGGGCTAGTTATACCCCAGATGACTTAAACCCTGCGTCAGCTCTGTTGGCAATCACTTTTGACAACCGTCACTCTTCAAAAGTTTAAAAACTTCTTTCTTTTAAATAATTGGCCAACGTGTTCATACGGCCAGCAACGAAGGAGTTCGACATCGTTACAAAACCTATAATAACAATCATTCATACCAACCATATTTGGCCAACTATATTTGAGTACTTTCTTTTTTAATTTTGATTCAGAAAAATCGCCGAAATATGGTGAAATAATTCATATTCTGTTGGAGTGTAAAACGAAACGCTGTTGTAATGACATTAAGACTGGACCTTAGAAAAGCTGATACAAACCCAGTGATAGGGATCTCCTCAAATTTCCCCTTTCATAGCCATCATCAGATCACGGTTCGATCAATAGAAGCCTTCAAAATTCGTCGGTTTCTACGATAGAGTGGTGTCTTTAATGATTAGGCAACACCTGTATTTATTTATTTTATTTTATTTATTTTATTTTATTAGGAATAACAACAGCCAACAAGTATTACAGACTTAAGCTAGATATGTTTTAAGATTACTCAGGCCAAAAAAGTTATTCACAAATTTAACAAAACTTTGCTTAGTAATTAGATTTAGTCTAGACATAGATAATAGATACTAAGTATATCTAATTTACGTGCCTATTATTATTAATTAACATAAGTAAGTAGTTAGGTACCAGTACTAATTTATTAACAGTACCAATCTTAATAACAGGATTGGATGCCATATTGAATCATATACACTCAATTTTATTACAAATACAATATTAAGTAATTTATATATACATACATATTATAATATGGGACTAAGTGCCGAACTAAAATTGATTTGTTTATGTATAACTAATAAAATAAATAATATATAAAATAAGAATGTATATGTATATGTATGTATATTTTTTATGGTGTGACTGCCTCGGTTGGGCTGTGGTTAGTGGGTCGCACTTTAAAGCGACGGCTGCGCTTGAGGTCCAGGGTTCGATCCCCGGGTTGAGCCAAAAATTTGTACCTAAGTTTCCAGAAATTCTTAGTCCTTAGGCAGCCCGGAGTCTGGAAGTTGACGGTCTTGTGTGCCTCGGAAAGCACATTAAGCTGTTGGTCCTGTGCTCGATCTCTTTACGGTCGTGTCACAGTGGTGTCCTATCGGAATATGAAAGTAAGGGAGAAAGTGTACTTGTGTTTGCGCACACACTTGAGCACTATAATATATCCGTACGTGGCTGATCGTTACGATTGGCCGCCGTAGCCGTAATCGGTTGGAGGATACTATTTTTTATGGTCCTAACTGATTGTGTTTTACAGTTTCAGATAATCTCAGGAGTAGCATATATCACAACATATGAAGGAGTTAGACATGAGTTAGGGAAATACGACTACAGTCCCAAAGCTAAGGTGAGAGTTCGCAACATGAAATAAATCAATCAATATTATACCTATATGATTTTTTTCCGTGTGGTCCCCGGCAGAGTAGAATAGGCCACCCTCACTCTTACCGAGGTGTCGTAAAAGGCGACTAAGGTAAAGCTGCTGGCATGATCATCAGCACCCAGAGAAGGAAAACTCTGCATTTATATCAAAACCCTCGCCAACCCGTCTGCCAAGCGTGGTGAGTATGGCAATTACCCCTCATGTGATTGAGGGAGGCCCGTGCCCCAGCAGTGGGGACTTAAATGGGCTGACGATGACGATGACGATGATTTTTTATAGTTATACCAATCTTTTGCAATTTATTCTTAAGGTGACGGGTAGGGCACACTAGCGACGCCAATCGATTTTAAGCTACTAAACCAGATCTATTTTAAACAATTTCGGGGTTACAATCTCTCGGTAAACACCTATACTATTTATTTAATACTTACAGTTAACTGTTTGGTTTTCGCACTCGAATTTTTGGATTACCGCCAAAAGTGGTCGTTTTTGGCGTGAATCAATTTTTCGCGTACAAAAACGGACCCAAGATTTGTGCATGGTTATTTAATAAATAGTATAAGTGTTTGCCGAGAGAATGTAACCCCGAAATTGTTTCAAATAGATCCGGTTTAGTAGCTGAAAATTAAAATCGATTGGCGTCGTTAGTGTTCCCTACCCGTTATCTTAAGTAATACTTAAACATTTTTCGACAGTCTTCGAGTGGGACTCGAACCCACGAACCAAGCTACCGGAGACCTTGGTATGTCGACAAATTTTGTTAGTGCTTTTGTATTTGTAGATACATCATTATCGTCAGCCCATTTAAGTCCCCACTGCTGGGGCACAGACCTCCCTCAATCACATGAGGGGTAATTGCCATACTCACCACGCTTGGCAGGCGGGTTGGCGAGGGTTTTGATATAAATGCAGAGTTTACCTTCTCTGGGTGCTGATGATCATGCCAGCAGCTTTACCTTAGTCGCCTTTTACGACACCTCGGTAAGAGCGAGGGTGGAGGTACATACATATATTGATGTAACTATCGTCGGCTCACGGCGAAGCAAAAAGCATTTACAAAATTCGTCGACATACCAAGGTCTCCGGTAGCTTATTCAGTAAAGCAGTTGCCCGGTTAGCAAAAGATCGTGGGTTCGAGTCCCACCCGAAGACTGTTGAAAAATGTTATTACAAATCGTGAGTTAGTCACGGAACAACATTCATGCCAGCCCCTTTTAACATTAAGTGTTGGAAAGGGATAATAAGAGCATTAGTACGGTAATATCCTAAGGTCGAGATTTATAATAATGTGGTATGAGGTTGCGAAAAAGGTTAAAATTGTTATTTTTATATTTTACTGTTACAGTCGTTCATAGGAGGCGGGTGCGCTTCAATAGTGGGCCAAAGCATCATCGTGCCCTTCGACGTGCTGAGTCAGCACCTTATGGTGCTGGGGCTCGTCAAGAACCGGGCCGGCGGCAGTAGGAACCCTGTGAGTGCTGAAGTTAAACATTTATACGTATTTTCTTACGTTGAACCATTCAAATCAATAAAAAAAATGTTCCTTTGCTTTGTTCACTTGCCCCTTGGGGAACACCTGTACTAAGGAACCTATTTCGTTCCTTTGCCCCTTGGGGTACTTCTATATTGATTGAGGAACCTTTCTTGTTCCCTTCCCCCTTGAGGTACACTTGTATTGAGTACCTATTTTGTTCCCTTGCTCCTTGGAGTACACCTATATGTATTAAGGAACCTTTTTTGTTCCCTTCCCCCTTGGGGTACACTTGTATTGAGTACCTATTTTATTCCCATGCCCCTTGGAGTATACCTGTATTGCGAACCTCTAATTATTTTGTTCTCTGGCTCGTTGGGGGTGGGTAGGTACAGGTGTAAAAATAGGTCACTAAGAACAGGTGTTCTTAGTGACCTATTTTTCCTTTGCCCCTTGGATTACACCTGAACTGAGTAACATACTTTGTTCCCTTACTGCTTGGGGTACCGGAACGGGGTTTTGTACCGGAACTGTTTCTTTTTATCTGATAGGTAGCAGACGGATCACCTGATGGTAAGCCATTGCCGCCGTCCATGGACACTCGCAACACCAGTGGAGTCACAAGTGCGCTGCAAACCTTTAAACTACACTTTCCCCCTTCGGATTGGGCCTCCGGTACCCTCACTCACTCAGCGAAGCATAGCACAGTGCTGCTTCACGCCGGTTTTCTGTGAGGCTGTGGTATCGGTCACCATAAGTCCCGTTTCGTAAAAAGGGGGTTAGAACTTTGCTAACACTTACTTACACTCAAAGAACCTTCACATCTTAGTGTGTAATAGGCTATTTGACAAAATTCTGAAAACTATCTTAGGGTATTCATTTGTTTATAAGGAGCCCTAAAAATACTTTTCTGTTTTTATTTTAGATATTTTAATAAAAAAACGAAAAAGAAAATGCAATATTCAAATATGCCGCAAAACCGCGTCTTTTAGCAATATGGCGGCCAGTGACGTAGATTGTTCATAAATAAACATTGAGCTTGTTGGTGTTTCAGTGTTTCTTTCAAATCAACCATAGATTTTTTTTTGTTTATTTCTTCCTATGAAGGAAAGGCAATCAACCACAGGCAGTAGACTTACGCGTAATCTACGTCACGAGCCGTTTTTAGTCCCGTGACCCCTGTTTAAAAAATAATAATTTTAGAAGACGAATTTTGATGAAATAATGCAATATTTTTATCTCGCGTTCTTACAAATCGTTCCACAAAAAATATATTAACACTGATGTTATAAAAGAAATGTATATTTTTATCACTGTCAAATAGCCTATTGCAAATCGCGCCCAAAGATGTCACTTCGGAGCCCGGGGTACGCTTGAAACATGATCTTAGATTCGGGAAGTCTGGTAATTACAATGAAGCGACTGCCGTCTGCCCTTCGCTGCCCTTAGAACCAGACCAACTGGATCACGGTTAACGTTTAGAATCATTATCTCAAGTATTGTAGGTGTCCACCATTTTGAGAAACTAATGTGGGTCTGATCTCCTATATTGTTACATTATCTACTTTTAACAATAACTTTTAAGTGTAGTTTTAAGCATATTGTAACAAAATAACTGGAAGAATAAAGATTTGTAACCATCCGAGTCGTGCGAGGAGAACAGACGGCCGTTGGGGCGGAAAGGTCCTCGAGTGGAGGCCACGTAGAGGAAGTCGCAGCCGTGGCGCCCCCACAACCGACGATCTGGTGGCTATGGCTATGTCCAGCAGTGGACGTCTTTTGGCTGAAATGATGATGAGTCGTGCAGGTCTCCTCACGATGTTTTGTCTCACCGCCGCGCCGAGCTAATGTTAGAAATATGCACACAATTTGAAAAATCCAGAGGTGTGTGCTTGGATTCGAGTCACCAGTCCCCTATGGAAGGCGCGTTCTTATCCACTGATCTACCATGACTGCTTACTTACACTCAAAGAACGGCTATACTTATTCACCCATAGGCTTTCTTTCAGAAAATAAACCCGCTCGGCCTGGACTTAGATCAGCGTTGGAGTAAAACTGGTCTTGCGAAAGAGGTGTTCATCCGCGTGTACAGGCTGCATGGAGTGGCGGGGTACTACCGGGGGTACGCTGCGTCCCTCGCTGCGTATGTGCCGAATTCAGCTTTGTGGTGGGCGCTGTATACAGCCTACCAAGGTAACTAGACACCTATATAGAGTTTATAATTACTAAATGTGTCCCTTGAAGAAAACCGGTATCGAGGTCCCATTTTATTCCTTTGCCCCTTGGGGAACTCCGGTATCGAGGTCCTATTTTATTCCTTTGCCCCTTGGGGAACTCCGGTATCGAGGTCCTATTTTATTCCTTTGCCCCTTGGGAAACACCGGTATCGATGTCCCATTTTCTTCCTTTGTCCCTCGGCGAACACCGCTATCGAGGTCCCATTTTATTCCTTTTCCCCTTGGAAAATCGAGAACCCAATTTATTCCGGTAACCCTTGAGGTACACCTGTATAGATGAAAATATTTAATTTCCTCGATCTTTAAAGAACACCCAATATGAATCGGTTTTATTTCTTTTCACTGGGGAACAGAGAGGGGCTGTAAGATAAAATCATTCACAATTTGCCGGAGAGGAACTGATGGGTTGTCTATTTCTGCAAATAATCTTTAATGTTACAATTCACTCAACTCAATAGCAGTGCTTAAAACGATACAGTTCAAAGATTCTTGTATTATTATCACTTTTCGGCACTTCACTGCACAACATGTAGTAAAAATGTTGTACCAAATGTTATTGTATGAGCTTATACACCTGAAGTGTATAAGCTCAATACCAGCTTGGCACCCAAAAATTACGGTTGTTGTTTAATTATAGCGTCTTGTATTTATATTATAATAAGTAAATAAAATACCTCTTTAAATTTTAGAATTAAAATGACCAATAAATGAATAAATTATCATAGCGTGTGTTTTAAGAAAATAGGTATATACTATTGTACGATCTTTTTATCCCAGTGGCAAAATTGTAGTAGCTTTTTTTCTTGAATTTCAGTTTCGAGTATAAGTATCAGACAACACAAATACAAATAAAATACAAATAACTTTATTGTGCATAAGTAACTACAATTTGTAGACACTGTAAATAGTTTAATAACATACTTATAAGATAGGTATATTAAACTAATTAGTTTAATTCTTGTCTAAGCCAAAACAATGTTTATTAAAACATAATGTAGATTGTAGATAGGTACAGAGACAAAATCCTTTACCTTCCGTACTAGTATTAGACTGTGTTACGGCAAGGTACTCATAATCGCCCTGTGCACACACACAGGAATAAAAATGAATATAAAATACATATATTACACTCAGACATTGAATAAACACAATGGGGACTATAGCAAGTGAAAAAATTCGCTCGATTGCTTACTATAGTACTGAGGTTATTAATGAACGTGATAATGTCATTTTGACGACCGAAACAACCAATGCTGATGAAGTTGGACCTCAGTCCAACAGCCATGCAGCCATAATAGCAGATGTTCCACACGCGATAGCCTCCATTACTCATCCGAATTGATTGTTAAAGTGGCTATATTATATGGCAATGAAGGTAATGTATTTGGCCTGTTTTTCTATATTATTGCCTTTAATTCCAGACGAGCTACTACGGATAAGTCCGTCGTGGGTGTCGCATCTACTGATACAGTGCGTGGCGGGGACGCTTGGCGGCTTCACCACGACCATTCTCACGAATCCACTGGATATAGTCCGGGCCAGGCTTCAGGTAATTACTATTATCTTACTATTTATAAAGAGGTAATCGTCTGGGCGGCCGTTGCATGTCTACTTTCCTCATCGAGTTACAAACAGTATTTCTAAGAATACCTGAAAAAAAGTGCGTATTAACAGTTTTTTAGATGTACTTGTGTAATCTTATCTAAGTACAAGTAACCATAGTTCTTATTACATAAAGTGGCCACTTAGCAATACTAAAAAAGTGGTTACTTGGAGAAAGACATCATGACATTAGTTTGTCGCCCGCAGCTTCGCTCTCGTGGAATTAGATTTTCCATTAAGTAGCCTATGCCACTCGCCATCCCTTCAAATATCTCCACTTCAAAAATGACGTCAATTCATTACTCCATTTTGCCGTTAAACACGAATAAACAAACAACAAGACACTTTTACATTTGTAATATTAGTATGAATTTGTTTACAGGTAGAGGGCGTCAGTACAATGCGGCAAGTATTCAAAGATCTCTGGGCGGAGGAAGGGCTAGTAGGCCTCTACATGAAAGGACTAACAGCTCGACTAGTACAATCAGCTTGTTTCTCGTTCAGCATTATCCTCGGGTACGAGAGCATCAAACGCGTAGCCGTCGCCGACGAGTACCGCCAGCGGGTGCGCTGGTGATGAATATACGATCAAAGACAGAACCCTGTTTTATTTATTTAGATACTTGTAGAACACCGGTAAAGAGGAACCTATTTTGTTCCTTCGGTCCTTAGGGAACACCTGTGTAGAGGTACCTATTTTGTTCCTGTGCTCCTTGGGAAACACCTGTAAAGAGGTACCTGTTTTGTACCTTTGCTCCTTGGGGAAAACCTGTAAAGAGGAACCTATTTTGTTCCTTCGCTCCTTGGGATACACCTGTTAAGAGGTACCTATTTTGTTTCTTTGCTCCTTGGGGAACAACCGTAAAGAGTACAACAAATACATACGGTATTTGACTATTTTTATTTTTGTAATCAAAACACCTCTCAATGATAGAAACATCGTTGAAAGAATTACTTGATTCCCATTTAAACTACTTGAGATATCACAACTATAAAATCACATTATTTTGGGCAAACCCAAAACGCTCTACAAATGGCTACTTAGATTTTACTTAGATTAGATTTTTTAATAATTTCATACTTTTAAAATGGACTTGCCCATGAATCTTTGAATGACCATAAAAGCGGCTAAACGTTGTATATTTAATTGTTTTTTTTTGCGATTGACACATATTTACCTATATTTTGATCACAGATCACCCCCAATAGATTCCGCATCTTAAGCGTTTTGTAAGGCATAAAAGTCACCAAAGTTTGAGGAAAGCACGGGTAGCGGGGAGCGTGACCGAGGTGCTGTGATTGGTTGATTCAAGGTCAAACATTCATTTGCCCGCAAATAGTGACAGGACACTATTTATCGGCAGTTTTAATTTTATTCAAAACGTATTACCATAATACTTACTCACGCATTTAGATAATTGGTCAGGAGTCGGGGAAAGATATACACCGTTACTTTTTACCGACTTCAAAATAGGAGGAGGTTCTATGTTAGACTGTATCTTCGTTTTTTTTTTATTTTTTATGTATGTTCACCGATTACTCCGGCAATTATTTACCGATTTGCAGAATTCTTTTTTTATTTGAAAGAACACACTCCCAAGTTGGTCCTATTGTCACCACGTCAGAATCTGATGCCCATCATCAGATTCTGACGTGGTGACAATAGATAAATCGAGGGGAACCCTCAAATTTTATAGGCATACGTAATGTTTTGTATCTTTTTCAAAGTATTAATTTTGTATCTCTGCTGATGATGGAAGGTCAACTCCTCAACGGTAAGGAGTTAAAGGATATCTCTTTCAAAACTGTACTCACAATTAGTTTTTTAGTTATTTGGCGGGGGTGGGGAAAGGGGGGGGGAGGGCTGCCGAAAAATGAGACACTAAAAAGCATGAAAAAAAAATCGCCCCGCTAGGTGCCGCTTAACTTCAATCCTATACGCTATTATAGGATTGAAGTTAAGCGGCACCTAAAATTCTCCTTCAATACCCATAACCTAAGCAGAGGATATTTATCACTTAAATGCCGAACTGGGATTGCCGTATAAATTATAATTGAAATAAAAAAACACAGAGAAGCAAAAGCTAGAAACCATGATATCGATGCATTCATCGATAAAGATTTGTTTGTACTAGGTAATCACTAGTATTTTGTCAAAAAGAGATAGCTTATTGTATAATTCACATGAGAAAAAGAGATTTTTCCAAAAGACAACAACGCGTTAAAATTATTTTACTTACCGGTGGAATGTGATACCATCTTTTTGAAAATTTGATTTTCTTATCGATTTTCCACACCATTTTATAGCACATGTTGCCATTTTCGTACCCGTCAATCACCGAAAAGTATCCGAATATCTGTTACTTGGTCAAAAGTGAAGTAGCGTTCCCAGCGATCGAGACTTATAGTAGCAAATGCAACTATGGTTGGTGTATTACTTAATAAGTAGTAAGTAATACTTTTTCCGGCCTCCTATGCGTTATCTATTGGGGGTGATCTGTGATTTTGATAAAATATTTATATTTTGTAAAATCTCGAGCTTAGTCAAATACACTGGTTCGTTTTATTCCCTTGCCCCATGGGGAACACCCAATGTGAACCGTTATTATTCCTTCGCCCCTTGAGGAACCCTTCTAAAAGTAAACCGGTTTTATTCCCATGGACCCTCTCCCTGTTATTACAAATCGGGAATTAAGGATAGTACCGGAACAAAATTCATGCCAGCTCCTTTTAACATTCGGTGTTGGAACGGGATGACATGAGCTTTAGTACGGTAATAACTTTAGATCTTGATTTATAATATGGTGGTAAGAGACACCCATGCCATACTTAGGAACACATTTTATTCATCACACATCACATTATATCCTTTGCCTCTTAAAGAACTCCCATAATGATGAATGAACATAATATCGTTACCCTTATAGAAGACCACCAATAAAATTATGAAATACTAGTAACTTGGGGGATGAATTTACAAAAATCATTTCTTAGTGCTCCCCTACGCTATAAAAGGAACCCCTGTTTGCAATTGTCTCACTTATATATTAGTTTAGGCCCTGCGTTATTAGATCAGCCAGTCAGTCAGTCAGCTTTCGCTTATATTTATTTAGGCAGCCAATTATTCCTTTGCGCCATGGGCACAATTTCTTTTCATTACCCTTGAATGATAACAAAAATAAAACAGCCTATCCCATTTTATTCATATGACCCTTGTGGAACACTCGACACAAAGAACCAATCTTATTCTTTAGTCTTTTAGCCTTTTGAGGAACAACCAACAGAATTAGCCTGTTTTAGACACCCCTCAACCGTTACCTCAAACAAATATTGAAATGATATCAAATCCTTAGCCTTAGTATATAAAATTCATGACATTTTATTGTTGCAGGAACACCTTATAACTTTTTAATTTAGAAAATAAGCATGCAATTTAAGGAAAAATGGACATTACATCGAGTTTTAACGCACTGAACTAACACAATATTAACAAACGGCAATCATTATTAATTTGATTAGTGTATTCGATAAGCAACCGTATCTAACTAGCTATGAAACACGCGCTATGATTCATACATAAATTAACAAGAATCGGATCCCTGCACAAGTAAGAAATCAACGCTACCCATGAACATCTGCGAAATCAGAGAGATCGCTAATGCATTGCCGCCTTCTTAAAAGGAGTACGATTCTCTTGAAGGTCCGTAAGTCGTAGCCGTCGGGAAAAACTCCTGCAGCCAACTGTTCCACAGAACTGAGATACGTTGTAAAAAGTTCCACGAGAAACGCACAGTACTAGACCGCCATCCATCGAGATGAGGATGGAATGACAATTGCTTGCGTGTGGTTCCATTCATCATTCATTTCCTCAGTCAGAGCAATCCCTATGATTATTACACGATAATACTTTGGTTAAATACACGATGGATTGAACCATACATACATTACCCCCCCAATTTTTTTCATGAAGGATCTCGGGAACATCTCCAGGAATAGGAGATTTGTCATCTGATATGAACCGACTCTGTATTGGCCTAATTATATGTAGGGGATACTAGAGGTTGAGTACGATTTTGAACTTTCGCGTTGTACTATCATAAAATCATTTCATATTATATTGGTCAAGCAGTAAATACTAGAATGTACTTTTTTATTCTCGTCGCGTTTAGCACCGACATATCAAGACTCCTCCCCACTATAGGCGATGAAGAAGGACCGGGGATTTAGTGGCTATGCCTATTGCCAATTCGTTCTAGGAAAAAATCTTAGAGGAGTCGATGACACCGGTTACAGTAATGATGACCTATCCGATCATCCTTTCTCGCTGTATGACGTTCTTCCCCCTCGAATCCCCCGCCCTATTAACTTTTCTTTTATTCTATCTTTATCCTTCTCCTCTGTCATAATATATTTGTGTAGTTATATATTAAAATATAACATCAGACTTTAACCGAATCTCCCTCTTATCATTGTGCTATATATGTGTTTGTTTGTTTGTATGCGTTTTGTTCAGTTTTGTTTTGTTTTAGAAGGTGTAATTCTCAATTAAACATTTTAAAAAATCAGAAAGAGAGAATCCTTACACCGGTTTAATCACTCGACATTGGCAAAGTTATATGAGTGTTTGCAGTGGGCCACACAGTTGCAGCCATTAAAAAAAAAGACCTATCCGATATTTCGGCTATGTCCTATTTCAATGCTCTATCGAGGCTAGAGGATTATAGTTAGTAGGTAGTTCACAGGCACAAGTCCACTCTCTATTCGCTTACCCTTATATTTCGATGGGACACCAGTGTGACACGACCGTAGAGGGATCAGGCGAAGGACCGACGGCTTAACGTGCTTTCCTAGGCACGAAGTCTGGAAGTTATATTGTAGCATAGGTAGCTAAAGTACTCGTGGTTAGAGCATTGTTAACGCTATGCTTGTTCCACATTATCGATTGCAGGCACTTAATCTAGCTTATATTCTATTGTTGCGTTCGCCACCGTTATCTTGCACGTCGATGAGGTAGTGGTAGAAATATGCATCGATATCTGAAAAAATCGATGTTGATCTGTTCAATGTTGCAATGTTGCAAATCTCCTAAAGCCTACTATTTTAAATACAAAAATGTTATAATCTTAGTTACTTATAATATTTAGTACCTAGTTTAGTAAAGAGTGCCACTCATCGATTCTAATTTTAAGGATCTTAACTCAAACACGGGAAGTGTTTGTGTTAAGATTATAACTAAACTCCATCTAAAATGCTCCAGAACTAAACCCGTTTTAGCCCTTTTTAACGTTGCGTGTTGGAACGGAATGGCGTGAGCTTTATTAATACGGTAATAATAACTCAAAATCGCTTTTATGTACTAACGCTGCCACATTTCTAAATTCAAACGCACCTTGGTTTAAAAATTACAGATTTACTTAGAAGTTACCTGGCTTTCTTACTTACTTACTCCGCTGACTCAGGGACCCAAATAGAGTCTTGGCCTTCAAACAATAGATCGCCACTTCGGTCGATCCTGCGCTACTTCTTGCCAATTAGATAGATAGATAAAACGTTTATTTGTACTGCTGCATTAAAATAAAACAAATGACACACATGCAAGAACACAGGAACATTACATTATAATTAGGCATTAAATTAACAAAAAACAATACAAACAACAATAAGCTGTTCACCTGTTGTGATCCGTGTGTGCGCTGCTGCAGTTCAAAAAGGCCGTGGCTCAGTGTATAGCTTTGCCCGAGCAGACAAAACACTGGTATTCTGCCACTACCCCTACTACACTAATTATTGACCAGGAGCTCGCGCAGATCAGTCTCGACGACGTCCTTCCAGCGATGCCTAGGTCGGCCAACTGAGCGTCGGCCCACGGGTCAGCCCTGGTATGCTTTTTTTACTAGACGATCTTCGTCGGTGCGCTTTGGTCTACATGTGTACCTACATTCTTAATTAAAATAAAATACCATTGACAATAATAGCATCTAAGTATATTAAAATTATAACCTTACTCTATGATTAACACTCAGCTTGCACTCTCGTTGTGATTGTTAGAACTATTAAATTAATGCGTAAACAATAATTATAAATAAACCTTGCTCCCAGTGACTCACGCATTCCAAAGCTCTTGTCTAATCAAGGAACAACTCTTGGGCTAATCAAATTGATAGTTGTGCGCATTTCCTCTAGCTATATGTACATACATCTCTAGAGATGTATGTACATATACTCGTAGATTATTTTGTAAGCGATGGTAGCGCAGTGGTTCAGAAAGTTTGAATTCGAGCGTACCTCTACATTTTTCAAATCTATGTAAGTACCTATTTCTACCATTACAAACATCGTGAGGAAACCTGCACGTTTCGGATAGTTTCTAAACGTGTAACCATGATTCAGTTAGTCTGATTCCCCTTTTAAAGGGTTGCGAAGGTCAGAAAGGCAGTCGCTTCATTGTAATTACCTCCCCAAATCAAGAATCGTGGTCCAAGGCTTTGGACGCAACTGGGAATTAATTACACGCTAAAATAGGGAGTACTTAGGAAATATTATTTTGTCAAAATTGTCATTGTAATGACAACACTGTTTTAATTTTGACCGACCAAGGATAGTTATATCACTTGAGCAATGGTAGCTCAGTTGATTAGCCTTCCAAAAGGAAGGTCGTAGATTCGAATCCTAGCACCTCATAGGGGCTCGATCGAGAACTTGCCATAAAGAACGAGAGAATATACCTGTCTCATCCTTCGGAGCCGGGGGTCCGATTGGACCATGATTCAGGATTCGTGCAATAATTACAATAAAGCGACTGCCGTCTGACCTTCGCGATCACAGATTTAATAATAGTATTTGCCACCCTCAGACAGGGGAACGAAAGCGACTGGATCACGGGAACACGTTCAAATACAAATAGTTTATTTGAAAACATAGGTGGTAGCAATACAAATGGAGTGGAAAAAAGATACAGTAACACTATGTTTATCCAGATTCATTAATTTCAATAGATACCGTTATTGCATGCTTGATTGGGTACAAGCCGTACAAGCATCTTAAATACATAATAAATGCATGTACGTACATATGATATTATCGAGATCAATGTAGCGCCCTGTAAGGGCATAGCAATCTGACATTAAATATTATTATTTACATTGTATTTATACATATTATTTTGAATGCTAATTTTTACTATTACTAGGTACGGTACAGAGAATAAAAAGGTCCGTCGCCTTAAGGTAAATTTTCTAAAAAAAAAAAAGAATCAGTTATACCAACATACCGTTAGTTAAAAAGATCTGCCAACCTTTTTAAAATTTTCTTTACATCAAAAGGAATCAATTTTGCTACAAGCAAATATGAACCTTCTGATAAGGAATATGGTAAGTAAAGGTAAGTGCTCATAGAATATCAAACGAATCAATTTGAAAACTGACGAACCTTTTCGTTCTTTGACTGTCCTTATACACAATTTTGAGAAACTATTCGAGACGTGCGAATTTCCTCACAATGTTTTCCCTCATCGCAGAGCTGTATCTGTGAAAATTTACATCCCTGTAACCACGTGTCTACCAACCATTCTGAAGAATATTTTTGTTCTATGACTCTCATAATTCATCAAAAATTATTTCGACTTCCCATACAAAGTGACCAAGTCACGTGACCGACTTTGTATGAAAGGTTGACATTTTTTATGCGAATTCCCAAAAGTCATAGAACAAATGTTTCAATTCCGACGAAACAAATGTTTCAATTGAACAAATTTCGACGACTCATTTGGATCAGTGGTAGTGAACGCTGCGTCTGGTGCAAGGGTTGCGGGTTCGATCCCC
The DNA here is from genome assembly GCA_019059595.1 of Marasmia exigua. Lineage (NCBI taxonomy): Eukaryota > Metazoa > Arthropoda > Insecta > Lepidoptera > Crambidae > Marasmia > Marasmia exigua. Next base: position 4,329,119 of record CM032491.1, on the reverse strand, counting down.
GCACAGTACAAACATTTGTGTGCATGAACATGTTTGTTTGTATTGGTCTGGGTGTTTCTATGTATTAGAAGTATGTATTTACAAAAGAAAAGTATTATATGTATATATTTGTAATTCCGCTGTTGGTTCTGATATCCGTAACACAGGTGCTTGGGCTACCTATCTCGGAGTCAGATCAATGTATGTGATGTTGTGAAATATTTATTTATTTATAAATATTTAAATGTGGTTCAGAATGGTTTGTAGAACACCCCGTGTTCTGATATAAATGTTACCACCACAAGATGTATCCTGTACCTACTTTTGAAAAATCAAAGGTGTGCTCGGATTCGACCCACGACCCCCGTGTGGAACGCGCTACTTATCCACTGAGCTATCATCAAGGTGAGCCATTATAAACAAATACTTGACTTGCCAGTAGGTCATCCCACCTGCCCTATTCCGTCACAGAACTACACGCGCCGGACAACGCTGTCACCGCTTCACAGTGGAATGTTTTCCACTGTCACAGTGGAATGTGACAGCGTTGACAGCGTCCCAGCACGGACCAAAAAATTGGGAAGTTCTTATTTCTGCCGCACCATCGATAAATGGAACTCGTTGCCGGCGCATGTATTTCCCCCTTCCCACAATATGGATTCCTTCAAAAGAAGCGTGAAGAAGCATCTCGCGGGCCAGTACGGCGGTGCCAACGGAGGTGATGCCTTGACATCGCGTCCGTTGTAATTGCAATGAGGGCTCTTCTCTTGCTTACCATCAGACTGATGGAAGCTTCTATAAAAAAAGGTAAGTATACTATGCTACTTAAAACAAATACTTGACTCAAAATCAGAATCAAAAATGTCTTTATTCAATTTAAGTCCATACAGAACATTTATGAATGTTAAATATTATGTAATCTACCGCTGATTCGGAATATCAATTTCTACCGAGAAGAATCAGCAAGAAACTCAGTAGTTACTCTTTTCAAATAATATGGTAATTACAATATTCATTCTTATACAAATTATTATTAATATTACATATACGAGGGACGTAAGGGGGCCCACACAACATCTTTCGGGTTCCAAGTCAACCTCTCCTGCCCGTGGCGCGTCCTGCTAACCAACAAAAGAGGCCCTGGCGAACCACCCACCAACCCGCACTGGACCAGCGTGGTGGGTTATGGTCCATTCCCCCTAATGACAGACACTGTATTGCCCCGGCCCCCAGTTCCCGGCAGCCCTGCTATTCCGGGCCAAGGCGGCGGTCTCGGTAACGGCAGGGCAGGGGGTGCTCAGAATCTCCGGTATACGGAAGGCCGCCATACCACACTGACCTTGGCGACGTTTAACGGACGCACGCTACGACTCGACTCACATTTGGCCCAACTCGAGGAGGAGCTGAAACGCATAAGATGGCATGTTCTCGGGCTGTGCGAAGTCCGTAGAGAGGGCGAGGACACGCTGACCCTAGAGTCTGGCCATCTTATGTACTTCAGGGAAGGAGATAATCCGTCACAGGGCGGCGTCGGGTTCCTAGTCAACAAAGTCCTCACTGACAACGTTATTGAAATCTCCAGTGTGTCGGCGAGGGTTGCGTACCTCGTAATTAAATTAACCAACAGGTATAGCCTAAAGGTTATTCAAGTGTACGCTCCAACGTCGACATACCCGGACGATGTCGTGGAAGAGATGTATGAGGACATCTCTCGAGCCTTACACACCACCACCAAGGCTCACTATAACGTTGTCATGGGGGACTTCAACGCTAAAGTGGGTGTACAGACTTGTAGCGAATCGATGTTGGGATCATGCGGCTTTGGGAGTAGAAATCATAGGGGGCAAATGCTCGTCAATTTCTTAGAGCGCGAGGGGCTTTTCTTAATGAACTCGTTCTTTAAGAAACAGCCCCAGAGGAAATGGACGTGGCAGAGCCCCGATACTATGACTAAAAATGAGATCGACTTCATCATATCGGACAAAAAGCGAATATTCAGAGATGTCTCAGTGATCAATAGGTTTAAAACCGGAAGTGATCACCGACTTCTCAGAGGCACTCTGAATATCGATTTTAAGCTTGAACGTTCTCGGTTGATGAAGTCCACGCTCCGGCCAAATCTGCTCCAATCGCTCGCTGGTTCCGACGCCTTCCAACTAAAATTGGAAAATCGTTTCGCTGCCTTGGAAACCACAATTGACGTGGATATCGACGAAGAACTCGACCAAGTGGTGGAAATCCTTCGGGACGAGGGTGCAAAATTTTGTGAGTTGCGACGTATGGGCAAGCGGTCTAAACTTTCGAAAGAGACTCTGGACCTAATGGACAAGAGGCGGAACGATCCATCAGTCACTTCGGCAGAACAACGGGCTCTGAATAAGTCCATCTCCAAGCTGATAAGACGTGACCTCCGAAGTTCCAATACACTCTCAATACAGAGAGCAATTGAGCAGAACCGGGGGTCCAAAGTCTTCGTACAACAGCTTGGAAGGAGCCACCTGTCGAAGGTGACCAAAACAAACGGAGAAGTCGTCACTTCAAAGCCTGAGATTCTTTCGGAAGTTTACACCTTCTACAGCCAGTTATACGCGTCGCACTCACCTCACCCTACGCCGGATGAGAAGGATTTAAGAGCCACACTAACCCGCCATGCGACGGAGGATCTTCCCGACATCAGCCTGGAGGAGATCGAAGCAGCTCTTGGGCAACTTAAAAATGGAAAAGCCCCGGGAGAAGACGGAGTTACAACCGAGCTTCTGAAAGCAGCCGGCAAGCCGGTGCTGAAGGAACTTCGGCGTATATTTAACTCAGTTCTTTTCTCCGGGAGAACTCCTAGGGCGTGGCAACGGAGCTTGGTCGTATTGTTCTTCAAGAAAGGCGACAAAACATTACTGAAGAACTATCGACCAATTTCTCTCCTGAGTCACGTCTATAAGCTGTTCTCAAGAGTCATTTCGAATCGCCTTACACGAAGACTTGACGAAGCTCAACCTGCAGAGCAGGCCGGATTCCGACGGAGTTATAGCACCATAGACCATATTCACACAGTGAGGCAGGTTATACAGAAGACCAAAGAGTATAACCAGCCCCTGTGCATGGCGTTTGTGGACTATGAAAAAGCTTTTGACTCCGTCGAGACCTGGGCTGTTCTAGATGCCTTGCAAAGGTGCCAAGTCGATTGGCGATATATCGAGGTGTTGAGGTGTCTGTATGACGCTGCTAATATGTCCGTAGTAATCCAAAATGGCCAAACTGAGCCTGTCCTGCTGCGACGTGGTGTGAGACAAGGAGATGTTATATCTCCGAAACTTTTCTCCGCTGCGCTGCAGGACATGTTTGGAACACTAAACTGGAAGGAGCGCGGAATCAATATTAATGGCGAGTACATGTCACACCTACGCAGACGACATCGTCATCTTGGTGGAAACCCTACAAGACCTACAGGAGATGGTGAGCAGCCTGGCTGAATCTTCCAAACACATCGGTCTTCGGATGAACTTGGATAAAACCAAGGTCATGTTCAACGAGCTCGTTGATCCGGGACCGGTCGCTGTTAATGGAGTACCTCTCGAAGTTGTTCAGGAATATGTCTATCTAGGACAAGCGCTCCAATTAGGCAGAAACAACTTCGAGAGAGAAGCCAATAGAAGAATTCAGCTAGGCTGGGCAGCATTTGGTAAACTTCGTCAAGTCTTCTCGTCACCCATCCCTCAAAGTCTTAAGTCGAAAGTCTTCGACCAGTGCGTCCTTCCGGTCATGACTTACGGTGCCGAGACGTGGACGGCTGGACTAGTCCACCGGTTCAAAGTCGCTCAAAGAGCTATGGAAAGGGCTATGCTCGGAGTATCTCTGAAGGACCGCATCAGAAATGATGTAATCCGACAGAGAACCAGAGTCACCGACATAGCCCACCGAATTAGCAAACTGAAGTGGCAGTGGGCTGGTCATATTAGCCGCAGAACTGACAGCCGTTGGAGCCGTAAAGTCCTTGAGTGGAGACCGCGACTCGGTAAGCGTAGTGTAGGACGCCCTGCGACAAGATGGGATGATGACATTCGAAGGCTGGCTGGTGTGGGCTGGATGAGAGTGGCCGAAAATCGGGAGAAGTGGCGTGCATTAGGGGAGACCTATGTCCAGCAGTGGACGAGTGTGGGTTGCTGATGATGATGATACAAATTATTATTACAGTGACAGTATGATATACAATGCTTATAATCAATATCGTTTAGATAAATCGTCAAAGAAAAATTATGAAATGAATTATACATTAGAGGACAGGCGAAGAGATCAACATGTCCAAGTATCCTTATCATTCAAATAATCATCTACTTTAGGCAGGCAGCCCTTTCTGCATTAGGCAGTTTTTTACATGCAACTTAAACTTATGTACAGGTAAATCAATGATATTTTGAGGTAACTTATTAAACATTCTAATGCTCAATCCTACAAATGAATTTCCAGTTTTATGAAGTCTTAGATTTGGGACAGCAAGCCTATGACTTGCCAATAGGTAGGTAGGACTATGCCACTATAAATATTACTTGCCTTATCAAAAGGTAGAACCTTAACCTTATAGTGGCATATAAGGGAATACCCTTTCCCAATGGGTAGGTAGGTATACTAAGTATCAATATTAAATAATATTTGACTTATTGCTCATATTTAGAATAGTTTGTACGGGCGGGAAGCGATGGTTGTAAGGCACCGCGTCCCGGCGAACAGAATATAAGGAAAGGAAGGGAACCTAACTCTCTAGTGAGCCTAGAGCCCCTTTGTCTAAGACACTAAGTCCCTAGAGCCCTAGCCCTGCCTATCCTGGGAATAAATACATAAATAGATAAGGTGATGGGAGCTTGCTCTCAGGTCACCCAGGGTAGCAAGCGGGAAGAGTCAGGACGGTAGGTAGGAGGGGGACCGCTGCCAGTCGAGCAGGCTCACTCGACTGATCATAGTGACGGCTAAAGGTGTCTTGGCCGCAGCGGGAGAAATGAGACCCAACACAGACGGTTGAAATCTGTTTATTGTTAGTAGTTTAGATGTTTATATACAATGTTTATCTTTATTGTCACATTCAAAGGTATTTGCTAGTGTGCCGTCGGTGTAGAGTGCCGACGGTGCGCGTAGACGGTCCATCGGTCAGCCGCGCTGCATGTAGGTCGTTGCTGAGTTGGTCTGTGCGACGTAGCTCGTACAAGTTATTTACGGGATTTCTACCATGTACATTATTTTTGAGTTTCCGATTTCGGCACTGTTCCAAGCGCCTGGGCACGAAGTAAGTAACTGAAGTTTTTGCGGGTAAGTTGTTACTGGCAGACAAATCGGTCTACCCTCCTTAGCTGTCTTTTACTACTATCACCGTATCCCGTATAACTATTCTAATGTTAGTGACCATGAAAGTTTAAAACAATATACTGCTTCTTCTTCTTATTTTATTTGTGGCAATCAACTTCTAGACTGAGAATTACTCCTGCCATTATCATGTTTTAGATTTTAGGCAATATTAACTTATTGAGAATAAGTAGGTAGTCAACAGTCGAAGTCAGTCAAAGTCACAGTCACTCAATAAAACGCTGGTGTGTTTTGCGTTTCATCGACCTACGGATTCAGCGGATATCACTCTAAAAGCAATCGCGGGTTTTAAGACTCTATTAGGTCTAAGCAAGTTGTCACGAGACAACGCACTCGACACACAATAGCAGTGTTAAAAACGATACAATCCAACGATTCTTATTATTAGGATCACTTTGCGGCACTTCACTGCACAAATAAACACCAAACTTGCACACTAAAAACAACTAGACACTAATTTAAAACCTTTGAATTACATCAGCCCACGCGGCTTCTTTTAGCCCTACCCGCCGAATCCAATATACTGCTTATATTGCGCTGTGCCGATGTTGTAGGCATATTTTTTGTGACCTAACCTAAAGTAATTAAAACAATATCCACATATTCGTTGCGTGTTATTTCATAATTTACTCAAGCACTTCGTATTATTATGGACGCCCCGACATCGCGGTTATTTATTAATACATAATTACAATTACTCACATAGCCGAATAAGTAACATTTACATAACATAGCCAAGGCCATACCAACGCATAAAGGTTTTAGACGAAGAGATGTGGATCGTACGATTAGGTAAATATTTCATTCACCGGAATCACTTGTAAGGTTTAATTTCAAAAATGTTCAAGGTTGTTTTCGCAAAATATTACAGCAGGCCACACTACATTTTATAATATCGCTCTGCCCGAGAAGATATCTTTAGGGCACACTAGCGACGCCAATCTATTTTAATTTTCAGCTACTAAACCGGATTTATTTCAAACAATTTCAGGGTTACAACCTCTCGGCAAACACTTATACTATTTATTAAATAACCATGCACAAATGTTGGGACCAACGCGTAAGCGAAAAATTGATTACCGCCAAAAGCGGCCACTTTTAGCGTGAATCAATTTTTCGCGTACAAAAACGGACACAACATTTGTGCATGGTTATTTAATAAATAGTATAAGTGTCTGCCGAGATGTTTTAACCCCGAAATTGTTTGAAATAGATCTGGTTGATTAGCTAATAATTTAAATCGATTGCTGTCGCTAGTTAGAGCTACCCGTCGCCTTAAGTAAGTTATTGAGAATAATCAAAATCAAAAATATCTTTATTCAATTTGAGTCATGGACATTTACATCCCTTTAACCACGTGTTCTACCAACCATTCTGAGCAACATTTGTTCTACGACTTTTCGAAATTCGTCGAAAATTTTTTCGACTCTCCATACAAAATGACCAAATCACGTGAGCGACTTTGTATGAAAACTTGAATTTTTTTTATGCGCATTTCCTTAAGTCATATAGCAAAAGTTGTTCATAATGTTTGATAGAACACGTGGTTAAAGGGATGTAAATGTTCACAGGTACATCCTGTATTATTTTTTGTATGGAACAGCTGATTTTTTCGATTTTTTGTTGATCTAACATACTAAATGGACTTTGTACACGGAAGGTGCCGTGTGGTCCCCGGCAGAGTAGAATAGGCCACCCTCACTCTTACCGAGGTATCGTAAAAGGCGACTAAGGTAAAGTTGCTGGCATGATTATCAGCACCCAGAGAAGGAAAACTCTGCATTTATACCAAAACCCTCGCCAACCCGTCTGCCAAGCGTGGTGAGTATGGCAATTACCCCTCATGTGATTGAGGGAGGCCCGTGCCCCAACAGTGGGGACTTAAATGGGCTGACGATATAGACCTACCTATGCTTAGATTTTTTTTTTGTATTAACCTAAAGGGTGTAAAATGTTTGATTTAATATCAACTGAAAAAAAAATGTTTGTAGTACCTATCCTGCCTGATGTGTGGCTGTCTGTATGCTAAGCATGACCCCTTTACTCAGTCCAGGAGGACGCATGGGGGATGTAATGTTCCGATATATCGTTGTAATAAACCTGGCTCGCCAAACGTCCCGCTTAATCAATCCGAGTCAACTTTTCTTAGTCTGTGAACTTTTCTTAGTTCTTTCTTAGTATGGAGTCCATACCAGTATTGCCAACTTGAGGCATGTGCGCTCGAGATAGGTAATACGCTACAGGGGAATGTGTTTAAAACTAGGACGGTGAGCATCAAAAGTAGCTTTAACACTTTAGTACCATGTCGAAGTAATATTTTTACGAACCCCTTGGAAACTGACTATAATAGGCAAAACAGTTACTTTGACATGGTACTTAAGTGTTAAGCTACTTTTGATGCTGATCGAACATACTTTAAATATTGAATCAATTTAATGTAATTAATTCTTGGTTTGACGGCAAACACATTATTCGGTAACGAACTTTTACACTTTAAAAACCGAAATCATTTTTTCTTTTAAGGGTCCTGCCTTAGCCATGACTTGATTTGTATGATTTGCCTTTGCCCTGCAGTAGGACAGTATAGCTGATACTTTACTTTATTTTTAAGTACATTATTATTATAATACCTACTTTTTACTTCTATTTTTGCTTTTTTTGCTAGAGGCGGACAAACGAGCAAGCGAGTCACCTGATGGAAAGTAATCAACGCCGCCCATGAACATTCGCGAAATCAGAGATATCGCTAATGTGCTGCCGGCGTTTTTAAAAAAGAGTACGCTCTTCTCCCGTACGGTCCCTAAGTTGTATCAAAATGACTATGTGAACCCCCCCCCCCCCCCCTTCTGAACCTAAGTAGAAGACTTTACTTAGCATAAATGAACCACGCAATTTTAAATATGTAACTGTCAGATAACAATAAATATGCGTATGAATCTTGCACGTGCCCAGTATCTACTGTTTACTATATAACGTTAATATTAGCAAATATTATCTCCGAGCGTGGGCAACAACAGTAGTAAGTTCAACAGTTAAGTATGTAGAGATAAGAATTATCTATTATACAATAATAAGTATAATGGTAACCGTGTGGTCCCCGGCAGAGTAGAATAGACCACCCTCACTCTTACCGAGGTGTCGTAAAAGGCGACTAAGGTAAAGCTGCTGGTTTGATCATCAGCACCCAGAGAAGGAAAACTCTGCATTTATATCAAAACCCTCGCCAACCCGTCTGCCTAGCGTGGTGAGTATGGCAATTACCCCTCATGTGATTGAGGGAGGCCCGTGCCCCAGCAGCGGGGACTTAAATCGGCTGATGATGATGAGGTATAATGGATTGTAAGTATTATTTTTGGGCTAACGTATATATTAGACCTGGCAAAAACGTATCTTTCAAAAGATTGGAACATTTGCATCTGGATTTGTGCAGAGATGCGGAACAAGTGAAACGCTTCACGCAACTCTCCGATCGATCAGTGACTTTATGTGCTCAGTGCTGCTTCACGCCGGTTTTCTGTGATTTGTTGGAAAAAAAAGCAAAGTTTAATAAATTACCTCCCTAAATATCGATCCGAACGAGCGAAGCCGGGGCGGAATAAATATTATATCAATCAATCTTTTTATCAATCGACCCAAAAAAAGTGTTAAGGAAAAACAAACAAAAGTTTCACTTTTGCGATACACAATCATATCGCGATACTTCTTCATATTATCTTCATTTATATTTCGTGGTTGACCTACATAAAGTTGGTATAAGTTGCTATGTTGCGCATATTATATTTCTACAATGTTACCTACATAGCGAAATCATAGCTACGGAAGATGCGTAATGTAGGTGCAATCTACGGCATGTCGGGTTAACTATTTACTTAGGCACAGACAGCCACAGATCAGGTACAACCTGTCAAAATTTCTCAATGGATATCGAACTGTACGTAAGACATTGAGGTAAGAATCGACTTTTTATACTTACAGTACAAAAATTGGCAAAACATCCACAAAATAAATTTTGATTTAATCTAAGATTCAAAACCACTTATTTGACCTATTTAAGGCGACGGGTAGGGCACACTAACGACGCCAATCGATTTAAATTGTTAGCTATACCGGATCTATTTTAAATAATTTCGGAGCGGGAGATTCTAAGCAAACATTTATTACTAATTTATTTAATAATTGTGCACTATTTTTTGATCTGTTTTTGCACTCAAAATTTGGATTAACGTCATAAAAGGCGTTTTTGCCCAAGCAGCATCACTAGCTGTATAACAGATCTATTAAAGTTCCTTTGTACTCTTAATGCTGTATTTCTTGGCTGCACAAAGGCTGTATAAGCGCTTATACAGCCTTTATACCCCTCAAATTGGCACAAATTATACAGTTATTTGCGTTATATTAGCTGTACAGTAGCTGCATAAGCATAAAATAAGCTGCATGATAGCTGTTTTGCGGCTGTACTATGGTGTACGAGGAAACCAATATACTCCAATTACTACATTGTAACTCATTTGTTAAGCTTTACGTTGTAAAAAGTCTGTTGAACAGAGTTGCAAAAGAATTAATACGACACAGAAGATAAACTTTAATGATGGCGTTTATATCAGTATTAATGATCAAAGTGACATTTATTATAAACGCTTTGTGTTTAAATATTTGGAGATTCGATAGGCGCAGGATACAGTGCATTATCGTGCAAAATTAAATTTATTGTGAACATGTGTATGTTTTGTGATAAGAAATAAACGCGCCAGCAAAATAACCAAGGACAAGATATTAAATAAGGTAAGTAAATATGGTTTTTATAGGTCATAATTTAAAAATGTTTGAATTGATGGACGTAGAGCCTCATTGGTGCATAAAAGGTTATTGGATAAACTGAAAATATTGATAAACATAAAAAGATTAGTCTAATTTTTATGTACTCATGTTAGTAATCTTCGATTTGTAATTGTTAAAATGGCGACAATTTGCTAAGCAGCCTAAAGCTGTACTATGTAGGTAATGGATACTAGTAGTCAGATTTTAGCGGTTGATGGGCTGTATAAACGAATAAATTTACTATTAATGTAGCATAGCAGTGTTTCGAACATAACCTGTAACTTTTTTAGGGATATGTAATATTAAGTGAAAAACCAAAATGCACTTAGAGATCACTTCACGTCTTCGAAAATAAAGTACTAAAGTTATTTTTTTAGAAATTTCAAAGCAATCATACTTGTGCACAAACATACTAGGTACAATAAAACTGTAGAGTATGCATGTTTATGTGCACGCACTCTGCTGCTGCTCCGCGCTGTAAATTACATAATAATGTTAGGCCATAGAGTCAAAAATGATTGAGGCAAAAAAAAACGCTTGTTATAAGAAAACCCTTTTATAGTACCTACATAAGTACATATATTATTATTTAATTTTACGAAAAATGCCGTTCAAGATTGTGGAGACAGTGGAGAAAGGGAAAAGTTTACTCTTCATTCTACCCAGTTTATGGGAAACAAATGGCATTTTGAAATGGCCAAAAAACGGCCAAAAAGCAATTTTAGAGGTTTCGCACAGAGCCATATTTGATCATCCAGCGACTAAGGCTCGCTGACAAGCGGCGTTTGGTTCGACATCGGCGTGCTTTATACCTATTCTATTTGAATGTTTTGTTTGAAATGTTTGCAGTCCGTATTACGTTACGACTTATATATATATATTTATTTTGATTACATTTCATGATGTTTTTTATAATATAGAATTTATGTTGATTATGGTTTGTTTCAGGTTTTTAAGAAACCAACTCTACCAACTTTACCAACTCTACCATCCACTTCATCAGCTTCAACCAAAATACCCGAACCCTTACATCCCGATTTGGATGCTTCAACTGCAGCGGAGTATATTGTTCAATACGTCGTGAATGTACAAGATGTAGAAACAAATTCGGGCAGCATGGTAACCTTGCAGAATAATGATGGTAATCAGACTATTCAGGATCTACAAGAAATCTTGCAAAATCAATATAATATGGAACAAAATATTTTTTCAAGTCTGTGTTAGAAATTCTGGCAAGAGAAAACTAAACAAGAACGAAAGAGCCTCTACAAAAAGAATAAGGAAAAAAAAACTGTTTCAATATAGTATGTAGGCCCCTTAGTGAAAGTTGTTTATACTCATGGTCCTCCTGAAAAACGGAACCTAATACTTAAATGTCACGGTTTACAGATAATATATGTAGAAAATTACTGTGCACAGAGTATTGCAATTGTATTTGTATGACTCTATCAGCCAAAAGTGATAAAAAAAAATCTATATTAATTAAAAATAATTTTATTTATCTTTATCTAAACTGTGTGCAAAAGGGGTATAAAATATAATTGGTTTTTATGTTCTATACATACTAGTTTTATTTTTACATCATCAGGATTAACACACAATATTTTATACGGAACCTTTTTCATTACATGTCGACGGTATTGACACTTGACTATAGGTGATCTGATCTGTTGAAATATCTCCATGTTCCTCGGCAGTAATTTCATTTTGTTGATAATTTGTAATATTTAAATATTCGTGTTCAATCTTTCTTCTAATAGCACCAAATCTTTTTCGCTTTTTCCACAAGGTATACAACATACAATGCACAATTATTCAAAATGCCGACTCTGTCACTTATACAGATTAAAGCTGTACTATAGGCGTCATTAATTTTTATTGCTGTTTATTACTCTCAAAGAGAGATATTAGACAGCTGTCGTCAGTAAAAGGGTGTACAATTATACCATAAAAAGTAGCTGTAGAAGAGAGTTTGCCTGTTTCATAATACAGAAATAAGATTTGTGCACCACCATAATACAGCTCTAAGCTGTATTAAGTAAGTGACGGTATGCAAAATTCAGCTATTGTACAGCTTTAATACTAAAATGAGGATTAAAGCGTTACAGAAAACTTAAAGCTGTACATGACAGTTATCAAACACTGATTTAGAACTTTAAGCGTACTTTGACTCCTTAATACAGACTTAATACAGTGAGAGCTGAATGATTACTCCTAAACCGACATTATAACACTACAATGTCTTTTCAACGTTCTTATGCAGCTGTAAAATAGCGTTAAGTGATATATTGGCTGCTTTTTAGGTGTTTATTATGCTTGGTTGCTGCTTGGGTGGCGGTAATTTCAGTACAAAAGCAGACCCAAAAGTTATGTATAATTATTAAATAAATATTATAAGTGTTTTCCGAGAGGCTGCAGCTTCGAAATTGTCAAAAAGATATCCGGTTTAGTTCTTAACAATTTAAATCAATTGGCGTCGCTAGTGTTCCCTATCCGTCACCTTAAAGAACACCAGGTTGTATCTGTTCGACAACACAAATGACGGCAGCTGGTTTACTGTGCGCGGTAAGAAGTGACGTGATCCGACCAAAGCCGATGCTCCGAAGATATTTTATTTTTAATTAAGTATTAGGAATTGCAAAGAGCTACAAAATTCATGTTCACTACAAAGATAAGATTAAAAATTCTTTATTCAAGGTAGGTCTAAACAGACTACTCGTTTGGATCAGTGGTAGTGAACGCTGCCTTTAGTCCAAGGGTCCACAATCACGCCTAGGGCTTCCATCCCGGGAATCGAGACTGTCGATTTCCCGGGAGTCTCGAATCATTTCTGGTCTCGAGACTTTGAACTTTCGGTCTCGGTCATTTTCGAGACTTTCGATACCAAAATAAAAGTAAATTATCTGCAGTAATTAGTCCAGCTAGTCCTTAGTGTTTACAAAAAAACGTAAATACCTTTAAGAGACAATATTATTTAGAATCAGTACTAAAATGGAATGACTACTACCTAAATTAAAATTTACAAAAACAGGCAAATCAGTAAAAACAGTCATTCACTTTTGGGTCAAAATAACGGTATTTTTTAAAAATCTTAATTAAGATGACGGGTAGGGCGCACTAGCGACGCCAATCGATTTTAATTTTGAGCTTTTAAACCAGTTCTATTTATAAACAATTTCGGGACTACAACCTAATTATAAATAGTATAAGCGTTTGCCGAGAAACGCTTATTACCGTCAAAAGTGGCCGTTTTTGGCGTGAATCAATTTTACGCGTACAAAAACGGACCCAACATTCGTGCATGGTTATTTAATAAATAGTATAGGTGTTTGCCGAGAGGTTGTAATCCCGAAATTATTTAAAATAGATCCGGTTTAGTAGCAAAACATTAAAATCGATTGGCATCGCTACTGTGCCCTACCCGTCACCTTAACGGCCGGCAACGCATAGGTGATACCTCAGTAGGGCTAACATGCGCACCATGATATAATTTTGTCTACACTCGTATGACGCTAGTTGCTTCTCGCACACCAGACTGAGCGATGAGCGGGATAGAAGGATGCGCTCGCACGGACGAGAGTAGACAACATTTTGGCGCGGAGCGCATGTATGAAATTTGACAGCTAAAAACGAGATATTTGTCGTCGTAGACTAGCGAGGACGACAAATATCTCGTTTTTAGCTGTCAAATTTCATACATGCGCTGCGCTCCGTCTATCCCGCTCATCGCTCAGTCTGGTGAGCGAGAAGCAACTAGCGAATACGAGTGTAGACAAAATTATCTCGTGGTGCGCATGTTAGCCCTACAGGTGTTGCAGATGTCCATGGGCGGCGGTGATCATTATCCATCAGGTGGACCGTCTGCTCGTTTGTCCGCTATAATGTAAAAAAAAAGTAGCGCTAGTTAGTTTCATTCTGCCGTATAAAATTGGATTATCAGATTTCCGAGTTAGGCATCTCTCACGCTGTGGCTAAGCCGTCTATATTTAGTCCGCCACGCGCGCAACCCATTGCCAATAGTATGTACATTCACACACTCCTAGCCTTATAAATAAAACTCATTTGTAGTATACTAACGACCTGCCCCGGGTTCGCACGTGTGCAATATACATACATATTCTGACCGTGGGAGAGACACGCTTCGGCATGAATGGGCTGGCTCGACCGGAGTAATACCATGGCCTCACTGAAGTGAAGCGGCACTGTGCTGTTTCGCTGTCTGAGAGAGGGTACCGGAGGCCCAATCCGGGAGAATGTGGGGTTTAAAGGTTGGCAGCGCACTTATGACTCGACTGGTATAGCGAGTGGCTATGGGCGGCGGCAATCCCTTACCATCAGTCGATCCTTCTGCTCGTCTGTCACCTATCACATAAAAATATATATATACCTACATGGTGTAATTTTTAGGGCACTCACTCGGACCTTCACAGGGCACTGCAAATTAAACAAGCACCTGCACAACATGGGCCTTTCAGATACCAAAATCTGCAGGTTCTGTCGCGGGGACGAGGAAACGATTATCCACGTCCTCGGCGAGTGCATAGCGCTGCACCGCTGCAGAAGCCGGCACCTGGGAGCACACATGATCTCAACTGACGAGATCAAGAGCTCCCCCATCAGGTCCATTCTCGGGTTTATCCTGGAACTGGAGCTACATGAGGTGCTGTAATAGGTTACGGGGCTGCCACAATAGATCATCTACTGGTCGCAGTGGCTATGAGACGCAAGGCTCACCCCATTTCTATCAAATAATTTAAAATAATGGTGTTATATTATTTAATAATAATAAATAAATAAATATTTCACAACATCACATACATTGATCTGACTCCGAGTTAGGTAGCTCAAGCACCTGTGTTACGGATATCAGAATCAACAGTAAGATTACAAATATATACATATAATGCTTTTCTTTTGTAAATACATACTTATAATACATAGCAAACACCCAGACCAATACAAACAAACATGTTCATGCACACAAATGTTTGTACTGTGCGGGCGAACCCGCAACCCTTGTATCAGAGGCAGCGTGCACTACCACTGTTCCAATCGGTGCCGTGAAGTATTATACACATACCGGGTGTATCTGTGAACTTTAACATCCCTTTAAATACTTATATGTTTAACCTTATCTGATCCTTGTTTTTCCTTAATTTTGCCCTTTCTCCAAATCTGATTCCATATTCATTCGTTTCCCTACCTTTTACACCTACCGCCCCAATTCCCAAAACCCATGTCTGTGGCCTATGCACAAACCGTGCTGTGCCAGGAAGAAAAAAAAAACCACGTGTTCTACCAATCATTCTGATTTACGACTTTTCGAAATTAGTCGAAAAATTTTTCGACTCCCCATACAAAATGACTAAGTCACTTGACTGACTTTGTATGAGAAGTTGTTTTTTTTATGCGTGTACGAGTCAACTCGAACATTTTTTTGTATGACGTGTATTTTGATGATTCCGATATACAGCCAACCTACTTTTGCAAATTTATGTAAAATCAATTAATTAAAATCAGTGCAATAAACGCATTCGGCAGCTATACACGTCTTATTATTAAATCCTAACAACACCTCTTTTTATAATCCAATCGTTAGGATGTGTCGTACCTATAACGAGATGGTCGATAAACATGAGGAATTGGATCTCTACCGGTACAACCTACATCAGTTCAAGAGGTCTGTTTTGCAATGCATCTGTGGTGCATTGTAAGACACTATCCCTCCTCTTTATCTTCTTTGCATGTGAGGGGGTAACTGTGGATTTTAGTTTTAAGTTAATTGAAGTTTAATTTTAATTTTTAATTTTATTGTAACTGTTAGCTTTCGATTGATTTTCTGTCTGTGTATACATGTTTTTGTATTGCAATCGGGGACTTGTCGAATGTATTGTATAAATTATTCTTATTAGTTTGTAATATGTTTTGTATACCAAATAAAATAAATAAATAAATCCCATCAGCGGTTGATAGGGCGGCGCTGTCTGACATTTCGTTTACTTCTGGCATCAAGTACCGAACGTTTCAATGCGAATTTCCAAAAGTCATAGACCAAATTTAATGTTGTTCAGAATGGTTGATAGATATGGGGACAATTATAATGGGGAATGTTCCGAGGAGCTGTTCGGCCTTATTCCAGCTGCAATTTTTCACCACCGCACATCACGTCAGAACGCGAAATACCATCCACATCACCTGGATGGATTTATATCGACTACAGTGTGTTTCTCACGTCATTTCCTACCACGCACAGTAAAACTGTGGAACCAGCTGTCATCCGTGGTGTTTCCGAACAGATACGACTTGGTGACCTTCAAGAAAAGGGTGTACTCCTTTCTTAAGAGCCGGCAAATCATATGTGATACCTCAGGTGTTGCAGATGTCCATGGACGGCGGTGATCACTTTCCATCAGGTGTGCCGTCTGCTCGTTTGTCCGCTATAATGTAAAAAAAAAAAAAGGGATGTAAATGTTCACGGATACATCCTGTATACTTATAAATGGATTTGGGGCTCCGGTCCGTAACATCTGTGTGCAGTATGTAAATGAAAGACCGATAACATTTGTCGCTAACGCGAGTATCTTTCTTTACCTAAGTATATATCTATACCTACATAACATTTTCTATGAGGTGCCACTTGACGCGGCGTATATGACGTCAGCAGGATGGCAGACCGTTACCAGCGTGGGAGGGATTCCGTCTAACGATAATTTATCCCATTATTCTTAATAACCGGTCGACAAACCGTTCACTTCATCGCCAGTATAAAACAAAACCAGTTTCGATGTCTGTCCCTATGTATACTTAGATCTTTTAACTTCATTCTATTATTAATTTTGATGTATTTTTTTAATAGATAGAGTTAATTACTATAGAATAAGGTTTCAATTCTGAAAAATACATTTTCTCACCTAAGGCTGAGCCATAAGTGAGAAAATGTTTGTCGAAGGGCAAAAAGTGTAGGTATGGACGAATTTGATGCGCAGTAGTTAAGGTGTTGCACTCAAGCGCTTTTACGTTCCAGCTTTAAACCCCCCCCCTATCCCCCGGATTGGGCCTCCGGTACCCTCACTCACGAAGCGAAACACAGCACAGTGGTGCTTCACGCCGGTTTTCTGTGAGGCCGTGGTATCACTCCGGTCGAGCCGGCCCATTCATGCCGAAGCTTGGCTCTCCCACGGATTTTTAGAGCCACCTTGCTCAAAATACACATTTCATCTATTTTGAGCAATGTGATTGGTAAATTTATATGAGTCTCCACTCTACTCCTCGCAGCTCCACTTCTGTGGAAACGCAGCATTTGACCGTGGGAGAGTCACGCTTCGGCATGAATGGGACGGCTCGACCTGAGTGATACCACGGCCTCACAGAAAACCGGTGTGAAGCAGCACTGCTGTCTTTCGGTGCGTGAGTAAGGGTCCGGATGCCCATTCCAGGGAAAAGGGACGTTTAAAGGTTGGCAGCGCACTTGTGACTCCACTGGTGTCACGGGTGTCCATGGGCGGCGGCAATCGCTTACCATCAGGTGATCCGTCTGCTCGTCTGCCACCTATCACATAAAAAAAGCCTTACTAGGAATCGAACCCTGGAACGTAAAGCGCTTGAGTGCAACACCTTAGCCACTGCGCATCAAATTCGTCCATATCTACACTTTTTGTCCCTTCGACAAACATGGCCTCCCAGTCCCACTTAAGCATCAGAGTATTATTGCCCTTGACTGTTCTATTCTTCTATCTAATGTTCGCGTAAATAGTGGGCTATAGACTAAAGCTAAAAAAAAATTAGCTAATTAGAATGAGCTAATGAGCCTTAAAAGTTTTTGTGACACCAGTGTAGATCAGGTTGGCGGGCCTAACATCATCGACTTCGCAGGCTCGGCCACCTCGAGAGAATGGGAGAAGGTCGTGGAGTAAAGAGAGTGTACCTGGGACGTCCTAATGGGCGAAGGCCAGTCGGCCGTCCAAGATACCACTAGAAAGATCAAGTCGATAAGGATTTGCATGGACTCCTGGTGGATGACTGGCAGGAAATGCCGTGAACTGGTAGTAAGTTAGTGTAGACACAAGCTGCTAGGCTTTAGGTGCCCTAATATTTCATGACAAGAATCCATATGAAGAACAACCTGTGTGTATGTAAAAGATAGGTGCGAAGAACATGAAAATCTTTCCACAGAGACGTTGCTACAAATTCAATAAAGCTAATATTATAAAAATTCAAGACTTTATTTCTCAACTAGGTGGGATAAAAATGTTAAAATGATCACCATTGCATGTCCACATATCTATATTAAAAGTAACATTACACATTCTTATTATTATAAAATTCACTCCTTACAATCGCATGTATAAAATTTCAAATCCATAACAAACATTAGGAGATTAACTCTAGTGATTTTATAAATTGTTCTTTTGTATATAATTTATTCTTGTTTTACAAAAATAAATAAAATACACAAAGTTTTGAATGTTGCCAGTCTCACAATAATTCATTATGCTTCAACTCGAGTCTTACTATGAGCTGCTTAGTATAAAACCTCACCATAATAGCCATAATTAAACATTACATTGTTATAGGCATAGATCTGTCATATTTCTCACATGAGAAATTGAACAGATCATGCAATACTTAAAAATAGGTGCTCTCTATTACATAATTATAAACGAGATTTAAGTTCATCACACAAACATTTGTTTCAAAGACACAACCATAACCGATGCATGAGGGTGGTGGGAGGCAGGATCACTATGAACGGTATCATCAGGCCAGTCAATTTAAGATTTCACAGAAATTTGACGTTCATATTTTATTAGTGACTAAGTTCAATTAAACATTAGTGAAACACTTTGCTACCTATTGCTGTATTCAACATAATATTTGAGACATCTTAGGTTTACAATATCACATCATTCCATTCATACATTGTTTGAGATCTTAACACATCTTATCATCATCATCATCATCAGCCCATTTAAGTCCCCACTGCTGGGGCACGGGCCTCCCTCAATCACATGAGGGGTAGTTGCCATACTCACCATGCTTGGCAGACGGGTTGGCGAGGGTTTTGATATAAATGCAGAGTTTTCCTTCTCTGGGTGCTGATGATCATGCCAGCAGCTTTACCTTAGTCGCCTTTTACGACACCTCGGTAAGAGTGAGGGTGGCCTATTCTACTCTCCCGGGGACCACACGGCCAAACACATCATGATGAGATGAACACATCTTAGTTGGTTAGTAAATCAATTTGAAGTATAGCTTTAAAATTATGGGACTGGCAACACAACGACTTACCTAGCTAACACGTCTAGTCCATCAATACAAACTCTAAAGCGTACAAAAGCCTCACAGCATCTGCGAGATCATAGCGAACATGAGCAGAAATTGCACTATTTGCATCATATCGTCGTAAACTTGTCACCTTGACTGCTCTTTAGTCGCAGCCGTCAATGCCTGACCCACTAGCACACGGTCACCAGACGCCATCTCAAATTTGAAGTCTTTTGGTGCTTCGAATAACAATATAATTGTACTACCCATATTAAATTGCCCAAAGAGCTCACCTTTCTTCAAGTCAACTTGACCTAACTCCATTTCATCAACTCTATTACGTTTCCCTTTCGTATTCGTTTGTAGTTGCGGATCACGGTAAATCTCAATCGAGCCTACGTTTCGTAGCAGCCAACTGCAGTCATGCTGAAGAACCCGTGCTTCCATTCGCCAACATACACCGCTCGCTCATTCATCGTAAACAGACCGGGTATCAAATGTGCCATCCAAGGGTTCACTGACAAAAGTTTCCCAGAAAAGTGTCGTCGGAATGTTGACGTCCAATTGCAAGGTGAATGGAATCTATGATAGTCACCTGGAGCCAAATAAATGATGCACTGGTGTAGAATGTTGTCCTTGTTCGTTATCAAAGAATCGTAATAGCTTGTTCCTTTTGCTTTGGACCATTTGTTGTCACCGAGGAACTCTTCTAAGCTGTATGTAACGCCTTTGACTTGCTCAATTTTGTCTGTATCCGCTGGGCCACAGTTCAGGACTACGCCGTCGCAAGGAGACACGCAAGGGGCTGGCGATATGAATCTGGCACCGTCTTTCAAAGATCTAGTGAAGAATTCTGATAAACTTTTGTAGTAAGTCAAGTCGGGGACGGCAGCCTCATTCAAATTTACATTAAACATTCTCACATAAGTTCCGTACACTATATTTCTCATCGAAAGCGGCAGTTCGCAAGCCGCGATCTTGCCCCACAGTCGACTCGTGATCCGGAAAGGAAACATTTCGTAAAAACGGATCTCCACTTTCGAGATTTCATAGTTAATACTGGCACGGATGTAACACCAACCGACATAAATTACACTGCCCAATGGCACCCACCGCGTTATTATGGCACGTAAATTCATCCACTTATTTTTCTGAATCACATTCTGTGTCTTTGTTTGAGGGTGTTGTAGCGTCGAGGTCTGCCGAAACGGCCGATGGGGCCGCAGCCGTTGCTTGAACAACGGGTTGATAACTGGAAGACAGCTCCTTATGCGCGTCGGAGGAAACATTTCGATCGTCGGGTTTAAAAATAATTTTGTTTATAGTTTTTTCGCGATTTGACTCATCCAGTACAACGGACAACAACCATAGAATACATATAACAACGAACAAAACTGAATGAAAAAATGCGAGTCCGTTCTGAAGTGCGAATGTTTCCGTTAATAACAATGGGATAGCGTCACGAGCTAAGCACGTCTTATGGATGGTGTACAGAAGCTACTATCTTCTGTCTAAAAGCGATATCTGCTCTGTCTTCCCTAGATTTGTGACCAAGACAGATCGATAAGATATGTGTCGTGGAAACGATATGACGATATTGATAAAATTACGGTTTGATTATTATGATATATGGTATCAGAACGTGATCTCTAATCAGAATCAGCTGTCAAAGTGTCAAGGTGAAATGTCACTCGTACGTCAAATCTGAAAATTCAAAACTTTGTGTATTTATTTATTCATTTTATGCCAAATTTAAGAAAAAATCTGGTTTCCAATATTTTTGTAGGGACTAAAATTGATATACATTTATGCATTCGTTATAGATATGTATATATATTACTTCTTTGTTTGGTACATACATAAAAAATGTATTTATGGTTTTAAAAAAATATGTATCTAGTTTTTTGAAGCAACAAAATTTTAATTCAGTTTTTGAACACACTTTTGTAGTGATGTGTGTGGGTATCATATGGAACATGGAACTATAAAACGTTCAATTATGTAAACCAGTATTATTACCTTTTTCGACGATTGTAGCTTGTAGCAAAGCACACACAGTGTTGTTTATTTTAAATTAGTGTTCTTTTCTTTTATATGAGAGGTGGCAGACGAGCAGACGGATCACCTGATGGTAGGCAATTCCGCCGCCCACGGACACCCGCAACACCAGTGGAGTCACAGGTGCGCTGCGAACCTTTTCCCCTTTCCACCCATTGGGCCCCCGGTAACCTCACACAGCTCTGTTCTGTTGCTCATTTGGATTCATTCAGTCAGGCAGGCCTAATAAAAGTAATAAACCTTTCAAAAGGATCAGTGCATGCATGCTAGATAGATTAACCTTTTCGAAAAGACATAACCTGTAAACATTTTTTTTAAAGATCTGAATGCCTTAGAAAGAAAATTGTTGTTTAAATTATTCACAAAACGTAATGAGATCAAATTCAAACTTGATGCATTTCAATTGAATAATCGAACAACTATCGAGTTCTCAATTACTTTCGGTAAATTACCGGTTCTGTATATTCCCTATGAAAACCGAAAAAAAAACAAAGAGTGACATTTAATCTGGAGAAAAAAAATGGCCACAGACAGAAAAATGGCGTCTTGCTGAGAGAATTCGATTTGTGGCTTTTACCAATTTTCCCATCGTTTCTCTTTATTGATAGTGACTTTTGAAAGTTAGTTAGATTCTGTGATAATATTACAAAAAAGAATACACTATCAATGCCGTTTTGTAATCGCTTGTCGTCGTCGCAATTTGTGAAAGTTACCAATCATCTATTCTTGTTTGTACCTATAGGTAGAACAAATGGAAACAATGTCTGAGCTAGCGGCTTGCAGGATGTGTTTAGTGGCGGACGCACGAATGTACACAATCGCCAACACGCCTCTGCAAGACGTTTATGAAAGAATAACCGATATACCGGTATGTAAAACCATATTATCTACCTAGTCACCTATTATGCTTTACAAGATGGCGATGTAGTGGTTGAAGTGTAGCAAAGGGTGTGTAGTGTGTAGTCGCGGCACATAAGTCTAGCGGTGACCTTAAGTGCGTAGTAATTATTTTTGGTCCAAAGTGAGCTATTTTACACGTGCCCAAGCTAATTGCCAGCGCTACTCTTATGTGCTGCGGTCTGTACTTTTAAGCCAGTTGCGATCATCAATCTGAGTGTTTTTTTAAGCCCATAGAGTAAAATTATAATAGTCTGATTGAGGTGACGGGTAGGGCACACCAGCGACGCCAATCGATTTCAATTTTTAGCTACTAAACCAGATCTATTTTAAACAATTTTGGGGTTACAACCTCTCGGCAAACACTTATATTGTTTATTAAATAACCATGCACAAGTGTACGGACCCAACACTTGTGCATGGTACGTGTTGGATCCACCATTTGTAAATGGTTATTTAATAAATAGTTTTTTTTATGCTAGAGGTGGACAAACGAGCAAGCGAGTCACCTGATGGAAAGTAAAATAAATAGTATAAGTGTTTATTGAGAGGTTGTAACCCCGAAATTGTTTAAAATAGATCCGGTTTAGTAGCTACAAATTAAAATCGATTGGTGTTGCTAGTGTGTCTTACCCATCACCCTAAGCCTAACCCCATCATTCATAGAAGCGATGACTTGATTTCTATGATGGTGGCCTTTGCCTTGTAGTGGGACAGTAAATGTATAGGTGTGAAGAGACTGCATACCATTGCATCTCTACATTGTCTATAGCTGGAGTCTATAGCTAAAGTTTTGACTTGTGATTCAACTTGTGGTGTCAAGTTACGAAAATATTCTTTATTACAAACTTATTGTGCTCATTTAAATATAATAATATTCACCTTTTACTTGCATCTTTATTTCCACTTCACTTAATCTTAAAAATGGGCATGACAATATACACCCTAGAATGCAATCCCAAAAGTTACTAGTATGTAAAATTATCTATTATTGTGTACATAATTCACGGGGCAAATATTTATAAAAAATAAATTTTAATACTCTGATAATTTATTTCATTATGGACAAATTGCAAAAGAGTATATGTTGTTTCTAATTATTTTTGCCATCAATTGATATGTTTCAAAGGTGTACACAATACACAATGATGTTTGAGTAACTTACTGAGTTTCTTGCTGGAGCCCAATTCTTGTGCTCGTGTTATTTTAAAAACATGGCGGATGTCACATGAAATTGATACAAAAAAACTATGTTTTAGTGATATATGTCATATGAAAATAAATGTCCCGAGCCCGAGAATTGGGCTCCTGGAGCCCAATTCTCGGGCATGTGACATTTCTTGTCAATACTTGTGAAAATTCTTGTGAAATTAATTCTCGGACTGGGGACATTTATTTTCATACGACATATATCACTAAAACATCGTTTTTTGTATGGTTTTCGAGTGATATTCGCCATGTTCTCAAAATATCACAAGCACGAGAATTGGGCTCCAGGTGTCTTCTCAGTAGAAATCGACATTCCGAACCAGCGGTAGATGATCTGATTGTGTACCTATTTTAACATTCATAAGTGGTATGTATGGACCTAAATTGAATAAATATTTTTTTATCTTTATCTTATCTTTTATTCTTTTTTCGAAAATGTTTTATGAAAAACGTCAAAACTGCTTTATAAGATAGTTTTATTGAATGTTTGTGGATAAAGCCCTGCCAGGACCACTGGCAATGCATGTCTCATTTCTGTGTTGAAGTTTTAATACAAGTTCCTCAGTTTTACGCTATTGACTTTAACTAAAACATTCTTGTGTTATAATTTCTTAGCTTCAGAATGGAGATAACAGGCCGAAGAAAGTGTGCTACCTCTGTCATCACTTGCTGAGGAAGAATCAAGCCTTCATGGAGAAGTCTGTGAAGGCTGACGAGCTTCTCCGATTGGTACTTGACAGAGGAGTTGAGGTAATAATTCGAAAAAGTTTATTTTCTAGTTTTTTAGATTTTCGCGTTGCATTATAACTATAATTTATCAAGACGCGAATTAACACGATATTTATTATGTGATACAACATTGCGTACTCACATATTTTGCTCGACGTTTCGGCTACGTTACATCAGCCGTGGACACGAGCGGACTGGCGGAGCATGGCGTCGTCTGCTGAATCTTTAGACACCCTCGCATTTTCTGATATTAATTCGCCACTAAATGAACTGTCAGTGAAGCTACTCCAACATTCTTCACTAACAGTATCAGTGTTTGCACTTGTTAATTACTGGATTACATTTCGATGATATTTTAAATCCATCCTCCCGATTGAAAGTCTTATACTTCTTGATCTCAATCGCTTCACGTACTATCCTGGTATGATAATGACGATCGGTGGAGAGTATTTTCTGGTCATGTAATTCCATCCAATGATTAATTCCCATTTCCAGTAGGTTCTCTGCTATTGATATATGTGAGTACACAATGTTGTATCACATAATAAATATCGTGTTAACTCCCGTCTTTATAAATTAAGTTTATTTTCTCTTTGGGCCAATCAGCGGTTGGCGGAATGTGCTTGACCAATCGAAAAAACTGGGAGCTCTCGCAGGAGCACGGTTCCATAGAACTATTAAACGCGAGCTTAAAACGCAATGTGCCATTTTCGGAAATATACGGGTGCCATATACGGGTGGAAGGCACGGGTGGAAGGCCCGGAGCCACTCCTACCCCTACCCTTCTCGCAGCTACGCACTTGGATTCGCCAAAGATCCACAACACAACAAAACCAGGCTGTAGGCAGTCAAAAATAGCGATGACAGCAAGAAACCCGCGACTCACAAAACGCCTTAAAAACCTCACAAGAAACAATCTTAAAATAATGATAGGGACAATCACGGGCCACTGCCCTTTAAACAAACATTTGTTCACAATAGGCGTGACAGACAGCCCTCTATGCAGAGGGTGTTTCAACGCGGAGGAATCAGTCACACACGTAATCCTGGAATGCGATGCTGTGACCACCCAACGCGAACCAATCCTCGGACCAGTGAGGTCGCTCCGCGAAGCCTGTGCAGCTCCCAGGAAGCTTCTGCGCTTCTGGGCGGAGCTGGGCTGGCTTCAGTAGTCAGTCGACCCATCACGTACAATGGACCGAAATGGACAACATTTCAAAATTGCTAAGCTATGAAACAAAAAATACCAATTCTTTATTTACTTTTCCGCTGCTCGAATATATATTTATTTGTTTTTTATATTGCTTATTTACTGAGAAAAAAATTAAAAACTAAAAAACTTTAGATGACGTCATCGGACGGCAGAATGTAAAATATTTCTTTGTTTAGTACATTTTAGTTTTAAATTTACGAAATGCCAAACCCATGACATGCAACTGTCAAAAAAAGACAACTTGTCAACGTTGAATGAATGAATGACGTTGACACTAGTATTATTTACCTTTGACAATATTACCTTTTTTTATTAAAACAATGTTAAGCAAAGGAATATCGCTGTATTCAGCCGTCCGATGACGTCATTTGGCGCTTACGTCTATTTAGAATATAAAGAATTTCAATAATTATTTTATGCATGAAAATGGCCAAATTTTGAAAAAAGAAAAAATAAGGGTCTGTTCATTTTATGTCTATTTTCATATAAAAAAACAATGGACATGTTAAAAATATGAAATGTTGTCCATTACATTACATTACATATACGGGTGCGGTAGAGAAATAACGTCGCCCAGCACGTCACCCCAGTAGTAACGGCTGCGCGAGGTTTTTAAAGTATGGCTTTCTATGAAAAGGCACAGTCGGTTTAGGGTGCATGTTTATGCACGTTTCTAGCTGCGAACGTCATTCTTATTGGTCTGTGACGGCGGCGGTCGACATCCGACTAGGCTTGCCAGACCGCTGGGAAATCCGAGATCGTCCAGGAATGTTGCCTCTTGTCCCGTGTCCAGTAAATAGCGCTTATTGTCCCGGATTCCGAAAAGTTATTATTTTTTAAACAAAATATACTGACCGCTGTCTGACTCTTTCATGTTTAAAATTTTTGATGATAGCGTCTTAGTATTACTCTTTTTTTTCTTCAAGTTTATTATTATTTAATTTATTATTTAGTTTCCATTGTCTACGAAAGTTTAAATTTGCTAATTTAAGCGAAGTACTCAAATCTATAATAGTTTACCGTGTTTAACTACCACAGTGCTTCATCTTAGAATTATAACTGGCGGTAAGTACCTTCTAATTACATACCTACTTCCCCCTACAAAGTAGTCGAACATTGAAATCATTCTGTCTTAACTATAAAAAATATATTTTTGTTTACAAATAGGTAATTACTTAAGTTAGCTGTGTTTGTCACCCGCTGTCCTGAAATATATTATTATTATAAGTATATATTGTTTAGTTACTTATTTATCGATGTTTCTAATTTATCTTTAGCTAAAAGTATATATTCACTATATTATATTCTACACTTTCGGAATCTGTAAAGCCATACAAGTTTTGCGCGCAGTTGCGCTCTCCCACCCAAGGCACCTGCGGAAGACCAGCGTCGGGGCGTCTGCGACATCCCGACACATGCTGAGTATGTGCCTTTTCAGCGATCATACCCTAGTGTTTACCTTTAGTTAAATATATTGTTTGTTAATGTTATATCTACCTACTGAATTTGTCTTACGTCTGTCCGTATGTAACTGTATATGATTCGCTGAATAAAATATTTACTTACTTACTTACTAATAAAAGTAGGTGTACGGGGGGGAAGCGATGGTTGTAAGGCACCGCGTCCCGGCGAACAGAATATAAGGAAAGGAAGGGAACCTAACTCTCTAGTGAGCCTAGAGCCCCTTTGTCTGAGACACTAAGTCCCTAGAGCCCTAGCCCTGCCTATCCATGGGAATAAATACATAAATAGATAAGGTGATGGGAGCTTGCTCCCGGTCGCCCAGGGTAGCAAGCGGGAAGAGTCAGGACGGTAGGTAGGAGGGGGACCGCTGCCAGTCGAGCAGGCTCACTCGACTGATCATAGTGACGGCTAAAGGTGTCTTGGCCGCAGCGGGAGAAATGAGACCCAACACAGACGGTTGAAATCTGTTTACTGATATTAGTCACATAGTTTATATAGAACGTTTAATCTCATGAACACATTAAACGGTGTTTGCTAGTGTGCTGTCGGTGTAGAGTGCCGACGGTGCAAGAAGACGGTCCATCGGTCAGCCGCGCTGTATGTAGGTCGTTGCTGAGTTGGTCTGTGCGACGTAGCTCGTACAGTAGGTATTTGAAAATAAATTACTTTCAAATGAATCCTTTGAAAAAAAATATAGCCACGACCCGACATTTTTCTATTGTTTTTCTAGAACTGTCCCGGATTTGATAAGTTACTATCTGGCAACCCTACATCCGACTGATTGATTGGCACAAACAGAATATAAACTTTTTGGATTGGTCGAGCGAACTCCGCCCCTGCGTCTCTGGAACCATGAGAAGGTTGTCTTAGTACCGGTATAGCCTTAAATATTTGTGAGAGTATACAAATTTGATAGAAGTTGAGAAAACGGAGACAGGTCGCTCACGACTGTATACAGTGGAAGACATTGGAGTAAGGCATTTACCGATAGTGACTTATATAAACGAAAATTCTCTCAGTCAGTCCAGAAGGATATATAAATAAATAAATATTATACTAATTTGAAAAAGTAATTATAGGAAATATTTTTTTTTCACTGTTAGGTCTAAGCAAGTAAAGTAGACGCAATGTTAGCGATTCTCTAATCAAATGTTATATTTCAGCTTTCGGAAGCATACACAAGACTGATGGATACGTCGAAGGTCTGCTCTTCACTTGGTGTATCCCGTCCAGCTTTCGTAGATTTTGTCCCGCAGGTAATCATACTTGAATAATAATATAATATTTCACATCTTTACAGTTTTACCAATTTTTACCCGACTATGGCGAAGCAAAAAGGAGGGTAATGATTTTGACCTGTAGTACGTTTGGTTGTTCATCTGTTATCATATTTGAACAAATGAGGTGTCGGTGTGTGTGAGGAAAGGTCCCCGAGTGGAGGCCACGTACAGGAAGTCGCAGCCGTGGTAGGCCCCCCACAAGGTGGACCGACGATCTGGTGAAGTTCGCGGGAATCCATTGGATGCGGGCGGCACAGGACCGATCTGTATGGAGAAGATTGGGAAAGGCCTATGTCCAGCAGTGAACGTCTATTGGCTGAAATGATGAGGTGTCGTTAGAAGCGTCTTGATTGTCTTCTGGTTATAGGCAACATGACGTCACGTTCAATTGACTATAGCGCCCTCTAGGGGACTTAAAGTAAGGAACTAAAAAAAATGCTAGACGGTACCGTGTGGGGTATCAAATGAAAGAGCTTTTTTAACACATTTCAAATATGTAATTTTATTTACATAACTGAAAATATGTTAAATAAAAATTAAGTTCAAAACACTAAAACTCAACTACCAAAAAAACACGTTTTGAAAAGTACGAAACAAGATACGACCACGGCGATACGGCTTAATAATTGCAGCAGAGACAATTTTCTTGTTTCGTACTTTTTAGAACGTGAATTTTTGGTAGTCGGGTTTTTATAAGTTATACCCATGTACCTGCGCAGATGTCTTAATTTCGAAAACTGCGACAAATTCTTAACCATAGTAAGGGGGCGTCCATAAATTACATCAGGTGTTTTTTTTTTAATTTTCTGTCCCCGCTCCCCCCTTGGTGAGATGTCGTGAGATTTTATTCAACCCCCTCCCCCATCCCCCAATTTCAGATAAGATTGAAGTCGCGGGTGTCCATGCCGCCGCCCATGGACACCCGCGACACCAGTGGAGTCACAAGTGCGCTGCCGACCTTTCGACCCGGATTGGGGTCATCGATACAGTCATCACAATGAAAAGATAACTCTCGAAATAAAACAGACGGATTGAATATCCCCTAAGAACCAGCCGGTGTAATAAGAGTTGTAATCGATTAAGCGTTTTTTTTTATGTGATAGGTGGCAGACGAGCAGACGGATCGCCTAATGGTAAGCGATTGCTGCCGCCCACGAACACTCGCGACACCAGTGGAGTCACAAGTGCGCTGCCAACCTTTAAATCCCCCCTGTCCCCCGGATTAGCCTCCGGTACCCCTCACTCACGCAGCGAAACACAGCACAGTGCTGCTTCACACCGGTTTTCTGCGAGGCCGTGGTATCACTGTCGTGTCGAGCCGGCCCATTCATGGCCGTGGCTCTCCCACGGTCTACCTATTGAATTACTTTTACTCTCGCAGGAGCAGTCCACAGAAGTGGAGCCGCAGGAGGACCCGCTAACGGAAGTACGCATCAAGGAGGAGCCCCCAGACTTCAGAGAGGAGATGGAGATCGAGATAGAAGGTCAGTATACGTTAACTGTTCATCCATCTACCCTCACTGGTCCCAGCGTGTGCCCGGTACGTCCGAAGCCGTCCCTTCGGACAAGTAGACCTATTTTTGATTCACTCGCCTCATGACGAGCGCACAATTTCTATTGATTTTCCTTCGACATACGATATTCCGCATTATTGAATCGCTCGTCTGCAACGAGTGACCCCACCCACTCGTTGGTCATATGACTTAAAGCTAGCGGTAGAAGTTATGTCAAAATAGTTGTCACCGTTTTCACTGGTTTCGACAGTTGACACTGACATTCATAGTTTTTTGTGACAAAAAAGCAAAGATTTTGATATTCAGCCAGTAGTCTCTGGTTTATGCGAATTAATCAAAACAGTAAATCAAAAATATGTTCTCTGGAGACCTAATTTTGATTTATAGTTTTTTAAATTTTCGCGTTGCATTATGACTAACGAAAGTCGAGTAAAATATGTGAGTACACAATGTTGTATCACATAATAAATATCGTGTTAATTCCCGTCTTGATTAATTAGGTTTATTCCCGCTGTCCACCCTCTGCTTGTCCACCCCGGGTGGACAGTGAAACAATTGTTAAAAAAATTCCCGCTGTCCACCCCCTCTTTCAACCAAGGGGTGGACAGCGGGATTTTTTTAACAAATGTTTCACTGTCCACCCGGGGTGGACAAGCAGAGGGTGGACAGCGGGAATAAACCATTAATTATAATTATTTTTGATTTACTCGTATGACTTAGCGTGCGACGTATAGATAGATAGATAGATAGATAGATATACTTTATTGCACAAAATACACAACTTAAGTACTAGGCATTACAGAAATTTTGTGTACAATTTCGGCGGTCCTTCGGCCTTCTAACTCGCACAAAGCCGATTTTCCTTATTTTTGAATCATTCGATTTCGATGTTGCCAATATAATACGGCAAATTGACATTCTAACCCTTCCATGCAGAATTTATAAAAACCGGTTACTTCCGAATTGCAAACGGAACGCAAAAACCATAGACATTTGGCGGAATGTTATGAAAGTCTTTCCTTTTTTTCACAAAAAACTATGAATGTCACATTGGGTCAACTGTCAAAACCAGTGAAATCAATGACAACTATTTTGACGTTGCTTCTACCGCTCGCTTTAAGTCACTCGACCAACGAGTGGGTGGGGTCACTCGTTGCAGACGAACGATTAAAAAATGCGGAATCTCGTATGTCGAAGGAAAATCATTAGAAATTGTGCGCTCGTCTCGAGTCAAAAATAGAGCTCCTGGGGTATGCTTGGCCCATACAGGGCTCGGTAAGTCTGGTGATTGCAATGAAGGGACTGCTGTTTGACCTTTACAGCCCACCAAGTCACCAGCAGAGGCACCAAAACAAGATCATGGTTACACACTCATTATCTCAACAAAATGGTATCCATTTTGAGGAACTATTTCCAAACGTGCAGGTTTCCTCATCCACGTACCCTGATGAAGGTTATTTTGAATTGATAAAAAAGTAACACTCTATTTTTTTTCATACTTCATTAAATATAATAAAGTTAAACAAAATTCTATAATTGGTCAAAAATGTACAAAAGCTTGAAATTACCTAAAAAAAAAATTGACAGTTAAATTGCCACCTGTCGCTTAAAATGTTTGATTGTACCGAAAAATTTGGATTAGTCGGGACAATCCGACATATCTGTGATATTCCACCATGACCTTAAATTCGTCAAGTTTTATTCATCAGAAACTATGTCGAATTGTCACTTTTTGACATATTTGTCGGATTGTAAGCTTTATTGAAGAAGGGCCAGGGGCCTCAATAAATCTAAATTCTCTATCGGATCGTTATCGCCGCCCCTATGGACGCGCTGTGCGTCTCTTTAGTTTCGATGCGACAGGTATATCGTGGTTCGACATGGGAGCGTTTTGTTGTAGGCCCACAGGTGGTACGTGATCGTGCGTGACACTCTAAACTAATTCACACATTCATGGTTAGTAGCTTTATCATGAATATATAAATAAAAATAAAATAAATACTGTTTGGGAGACTGATTTGAGGGACTAGCGAGCGCAAACATTGTTTGTCATAATAACACAGACTCCGAACCTACATGAGGCACCAATCTCTCACAATGTTACGGCGGTTTGACCCTAACATTAGCCACAACCTTAACAATGGAGGCTATCGCGTGTCATCACAAACATCCGCTAGATGACGTGCCTGTGAACCGAGGTCCAACTTCAACATCATTGGCTGATTTATTCGTTAATTGACAATTTGACATATCACATCTAAAAATACCCAATCACCTTGTAGATGGACCTCAGGCCTATAGTACGGCCATCTTGCGGATTTTTCGCACGCGATAAGCCCCCATTAAGTAACATGTAAGCCAACATTGTCAAGAGAATTCATAAATGATTTGAGTAGAAAAGAATGCTACGTGACCCTAAGGTGGCCTCTAACAGTTACGTAGTCTGATTCACTTCTAATGAATAAATTGTACGGTAGACGAATTTTCCTCTCAATAACTAGCTGGGCTAGCTCATCGTTGATTGCTGCGATTGCAAGCAATTATTACCTGCCGCTGGTACACCGGATAAACCAAAATTCGAGTTTATTCCCGCTGCCCACCCTCTGCTAGGCCACCCCGGGTGGACAGTGAAACAATAGGGTATATGACTAAGCTCAAGATTTTCAAAATATAAATATTTAATATATTCAATATGTGCCAAAGGCAAAAATTCTCAATTAAAAAAATAACGTCTAGCCGGTTTTATGGTCATTCAAAGATTCATGGGCAAGTCCATTTTAAAAGTATGCAATTGTTAAAAAATAATTATACCATTGAATAACCCATACAATTTGCACCAATTATTATAATAGAACAACATTGACATAAACGAAACATTTGATATAGCTACCATACAAAATTCAAATGAAATGCATACAAAATACTGTCGTGTGACGTCACATCTAAGTAGCCATTTGTATGGAGCGCTTTGGGTTTGCCCAAAATAATGTGATTTTAAAGTTGTAATATCTCAGGTAGTTTAAATGAAAATCAAGTGATTCTTTCAACGATGTTTAACGATGTTTCTATCATTGAGAGGTCTTTTGATTGCAAAAATAAAAAAAAATAGTCATATACCGTATTGTCTCTCGAGAAGGGGTGGACAACGGGTTTTTTAAAATACTTGTTTCGATGTCCACACGAGGTGGACTAGCAGAGGGTGGACAGAGGGAATAAAGCGAAAATTCGTCGACCGCACATACAAATGATTTAGATTAGGTATCCATGTATCCTTTCCAGGGATTGAAATTTCCAGTGAATGTCCAGAAAACGTGAGAAAGGGAAGGACTACACTAAAACAATGGACACAGACCAACGCACTCAATATAAAGAATGAGTTCAACTTAACTGAAATTATAAATATTAAGAGTGAATGCAGTTCTGACGTAGAGCATTTAGATGCAAACCCTCAAAATCAGCATGAAAATAAATTAGAGTTAAATTTGCAACTTGATGATAACGCCGTACCGATATATACTCCGATAAAAAACACATTTTGCGAACAATGTGGAATTGATTTTAAGTCTTTGAGATTATTCGAGAGTCATAGAAAAATAAATCACTCAATGTCTTTCATATGTGATCATTGCAGAAAAGTGTTTGACAACAAACCAAGTTTAATACGTCACGTGAAAACCCACGAGGCGGATTATAATATGTTCTATCTCTACGCTCGTTATAGTGAAACAATAAGTGGGCAAGACATGTTAAATAAACGAAATATTGAAATAGACAGAGCGGAAAAACTCTATATATGCGAATATTGTAATGACAGGTTCACTGACAAATATTCCTTAATAAAACATTTGAGAAGACATGAAGAGAAAAGCTTGCATCAATGCACTGAGTGTAATAAAACTTTCTTAAATAAATATAATTTAAGTCAACACATTTTAACACACACAGGGGAAAAACCATATCGATGCAGTGATTGCAATAAAGAATTCTCACAGAAGAGTTCTTTAAATAGACACCTGGTTAAACACACAGGGGTGAAACCGCATCGATGCAGTTATTGCAATAAAGCTTTCTCAGGTCGAAATAATATACATAGACACATGTTAATACATACTGGAGAAAAACCGCATCAGTGTAATTACTGTAACAGAGCTTTCGTAGATAAAAGTTCATTAAATAGACACCTGTTAAAACACACAGGGAAAAAGTCGCATCAATGCAGTTATTGCAATAAAGCTCTCTCAGATAAAAATAGTTTAAAAAGACACATGTTAATACACACTGGGGAATCACCGCATCAATGTAGTTATTGCGACAAAGCTTTCGCAGATAAAAGTTCTTTAAACAGGCACGTGTTAAAACACACGGGGGAAAAATCGCATCTATGCAGTTATTGCAATAAAGCTTTCTCAAGTACTAATAATTTAAATAGACACATGTTAATACACACAGGGGAAAAACCGCACCGATGTAATTACTGCAATAAAGCTTTCACAGATAAAAGCTCTTTGACAAGACACTTGTTGAAACACACCGGGGAAAATTCGTATCAATGCAGTTTTTGTAATAAAACTTTCGCCGGTAAAAATAATTTAAATAGACATATGTTAATACACACCGGGCAAAAAAAACACCATATATGTAGTTATTGCAACAAAGCTTTCGCAGACAATAGTTCTTTAAAAAGACACCTGTTAAAGCACACCGGAGCAAAGACTGAACAATGCAGCTTTTGCAATAAAGCGTTCTCGGGTAAAAATAATTTAAGTCGACACATGTTAATACACACCGGGGAGAAACCGCATCGATGCAGTTACTGCAACAAAGCTTTCGCTGATAGAAGTTCTTTTAATAGGCACATGTTAATACACACATCAAAAGCCTCATCGATACAGTCATCACAATGAAAAGATAACTCTCGAAATAAAACAGACGGATTGAATATCCCCTGAGAACCAGCCGGTGTAATAAGAGTTGTAATCGATAAAGCGTTTTTTTTTATGTGATAGGTGGCAGACGAGCAGACGGATCACCTAATAGTAAGCGATTGCCGCCGCCCATGAACACTCGCGACACCAGTGGAGTCACAAGTGCGCTGCCAACCTTTAAATCCCCCCTGTCCCCCGGATTAGGCCTCCGGTACCCTCACTCACGCAGCGAAACAAAGCACAGTGCCGTGGTATCATTCCGGTCGAGCCGGCCCATTCATGCCATAATAAACGTTACATCATCACTGTGATCTGACCATCACCGACCGAAAGGACCGAAAGAGAGTCAAAAGTGCGGAAAATGGAGTTCACCTTTCATTTCATTTCACTGTCATCTGATCTTGCAGATGTTCATGGGCGGCGTTGATCACTTACCATCAGGTGACCCGCTTGCTCGTTTGTCGTCTCTAACATAACAAAAATCCTCACATAATTATTTAAATTAAGGCGACGGGTAGCCCAAACTAGCGACACCATTCGTTTTTAATAGTTAGCTACTAAACCGGATCTATTTTAAACAATTTCGGTTACAAACTCTCGGCAAACACTTATACTATTTATTAAATAACCATGCACAAATGTTGGGTCCGTTTTTGTCCGCCAAAAATTGATTACCGCCAAAAGCGGCCACTTTTAGCGTGAATAAATTTTTCGCGTACAAATATTGGGTCTGCATTTGTGCATGGATATTTAATAAATAGTATAGCTATAAATTAAAATCGATTGGCGTCGCTAGTGTGCCCTACCCGTCACCTTAATAAAAGCTAGCCGATTATTGTGTGTCCAATTTTTGAAATATTACTAATAACATAAAGGAAAAATCTTAAATAGGAAATACTTGTATATAGATTGTTTTAGTTGTCATTTGTCAAGTTGACAATGAACTCAATCTTTATTTTTATAGATTATGGCTCTACCCGGAGGTGTCTTGCCAATGTCAAGTAACTTATCGAAATAGTCAACAGTCAAAGTCACTCAATAAAACGCCTGTGTTTGACATTTTGTCGAGCTACGGATTCTGTTGATACCACTCTCAACGCAATCGCGGGTTTTAAAAACTATTAGGTCCAAGCAAGTTGTCCGTGACCACTCACTCGACCGACACACAATAGCAGTGTTAAAAACGATACAAT
Organism: Marasmia exigua; assembly: GCA_019059595.1. Taxonomy (NCBI): domain Eukaryota; kingdom Metazoa; phylum Arthropoda; class Insecta; order Lepidoptera; family Crambidae; genus Marasmia; species Marasmia exigua. The sequence continues at coordinate 4,293,227 of CM032491.1, read as the reverse complement.
TTTTTTTTTAATAATTCACAACATCACATACATTGATCTGACTCCGAGATAGGTAGCTCAAGCACCTGTGTTACGGATATCAGAATCAACAGTGGGGTTACAAATATATACATATAATACTTTTCTTTTGTAAATACATACTTATAATACATAGCAAACACCCAAACCAATACCAACAAACATGTTCATGCACACAAATGTTTGTACTGTACGGGGATCGAACCCGCAACCCATGTATCAGAGGCAGCGTTCACTACCACTGTTCCAATCGGGTCGTCAAAATTCAACTATTCTTATTAGCAGGATCGCTTCGCGGCACTTCGCTGCACAAATAATCACCAAATTGTTCATTAAAAACCACTAGAAACGAACTCATTTAAATTCATGGCGGTAAACTCAATGAAATTTTTATCGGGAATTCAATGATAAACTAATATATTAATTTAAATTCATGGAAATTGATTTTTACAAGGCAAAATCTTTGAACTGCATCAGCCCACGCGGAGTGTTCGTCTCCTACCGCCCGAGTCCCCGAACTCAATCTTGAAATTTGAAAAAGAACTGCCCGTTTTGAAAACATGAGTTGTTTTTGTCAATTTGACAATGTATGTATAAATAATGAAAATTTTGCTTTGAAATACCATACAGTCAGCAAAATACGCCCTGTTGGTCTAGTGGTTTAAGTACCGGGCCGTGATCTCGGGGTCCTGGGCTCGATTCCCGGGTCGAGCAAAAAGTATGTTTCGAATTTTTCTAACATAGCTCGGGTTTGTGATCACCAATCCGCATTTGGCAAGCGTGGTGATTATGCCTTTTCCCATCATAGCAGCGATGACTTATATCGCTGATACTTTACAGCAAAAAAAATATATTATAGCCTATGAATAATTGAAAAAATATGTATACTGTAAAAAATAGCTAGACTTAAATTTAATTTTTTAACTGATACGAGTTCAATATGTTAAATTTTTCTAATTTTCATCCACTTTACACCAGCTAGGATTTAGTGAAGAGGTTCTAAGAAAAGAACTAGGCCGTCTCTTTTTAATGTGGCACATTGCCATATTAATAAAGATAGATAATATAATTTCGTGTTTAGATATATGGTTGGAAGTGTGACGTCACAGTTTCGTCGGACATCACCCCCCTTTAGTGTGTAACGTATTTGAACACCGAAGAAAGATGCTAATAGGTGGCAGACGGATCGCCTTATGGTAAGCGATTGCCGTCGATATATATATATATATATATATATATATATATATATATATATATATATATATATATATATATATATATATATATATATATATAGATGTACCTTCCTTCTTCCTTGACTCGACAACATAAACATTTTGCGCGTCTCCCTGCGGCCTCGGGGCCTGCGACAGTCTGAAGGTTTCTATATTAATTCTTGTCTTTCTCCACATTGTAAACGTTTCTATCCATTTTTAGAAGTGATTGTAGCTCATTGGACAAGAACGTGCGTTTTCGAACGTGAGATCGATCGTTGGTTCAAATCCGAGAATATTCTAGATGTTTTATTTCTGCCATTACCCTGGTAGCGAGGAAACCTGCACGTTTCGGATAATTTCTCAAACTGGGGATTGCGATAATAGGTCTTTTTTTTCTAAAATTATATTATAATAATTCATTATGGAGTTCAGATCGAAAGTGATAAGTTTTGACATGATTACAACAAATGAATGATGGTTCGCCTTAAGGTGACGGGTAGGGCACACTAGCGACGCCAATCGATTTTAATTTTTAGCTACTAACCCGGATCTATTTTAAACAATTTCGGGGTTACAACCTCTCGATAAGCACTTATACTATTTATTAAATAACCAAGAACAAATTTTGGGTCCGTTATTTACCCGAAAAATTGATTACCGCCAAAAGCGGCCACTTTTAGCGTGAATCAATTTTTCACGTACGCGTTGGACCCAACATTTTTGCATGGTTATTTAATAAATAGTTTAAGTGTTTGCCGAGAGGGTGTTACCCCGAAATTGTTTAAAATAGATCCGGTTTAGTAGCTAAAAATTAAAATCGATTGGCACATATCTCACATCGGGGAGGGCACACTAGCGAGTGTGCCCTACCCGTCGCCTTAAGATAAGTATCAATTTAATTGTAATTGTTACTGCGGTCGTATTTTTTTTTATTAGAACAGCATGTTAGTTATTGCTGTAGTTTAAGTCCTATTGCCTTTGTGAAATACAACAATTTATCTCGAACAATGACAGTGTGTGTTTTATGATTTGAAAGGAGCACTTTTTTATGGGTCTTATTTTTGTGACGTGCAAAGTCTATTAAACCTTGCTGGATTGATTGGGAAATTTAAATCAGATTAGTAGAAGAAAATAATTAATGTACAGTCGAATTAAGAATCTTCCGCTTTGGGTTTTGAAGTCGGTTATAATTCATAATGTTTATTGTGCATGAAATCAGGTACATATTTATAGATCTTTTTAAACAATCGGTTCTCTAACTTCTACCTTTACATGTGTATGCACATTATTTAAACTTAATTAACAAACTATTTCGACTTATTAACCATATAATTTTATTTTCCAATATATTTTTTTAATTATTAGAAATAGTTAATCTACAACATTTTCTATCTATTAAGGCGACGGGTAGACCTAACTAGCGTCACCATTCGTTTTTAATTGTTAGTTACTAAACCGGATCTATTTTCAACAATTTTGGGGTTACAACCTCTCGGCAAACACTTATACTATTTATTAAATAACCATGCACAAATGTTGGGTCCGTTTTTGTACGCAAAAAGCGGCCACTTTGAAATTGAATCAATTTTTCGCGTAAAAATGTTGGGTCCGCATTTGTGCTTGGTTATTTAATAAATAGTATATGTGTTTGCCGAGAGGAGAGGACCCCTGAAATTGTTTAAAATAGACCCGGTTTAGTAGCTAAAAATTAAAATCGATTGGCGTCGCTAGTGTGCCCTACACGTCACCTTAACACAATTTATTCCATTAATATTAATACATAATGTCGTCACTTAAATCAGCCATAAATAATGTAGTCGATGGACAATGTTAATATTATATGCTTAGTAACTAATTTGTTTTGTGTAATAAATCCAATTAATAAATTGGATTAAAACAAAACAATTTTTTAATTAATGTTATAAAATGCAATGTCAAGTAATCTAAAGTAATAAAATAATAAATGTCCGTGATGTCAATATTCTTGTCAATATTAATTTATAATTTAAATATTCAGATATATGACTGCCTCGGTGGCGCAGTGGTTAGTGGGTCGCACTTTAAAGCGACGGCTGTGCAAGAGGTCCCGGGTTCGATCCCCGGGTCGGGCCAAAAATGTGTACCTAAGTTTTCGGTAAGAAATTCTTAGTGGCAGCCCGGAGTCTGGAAGTTGGCGGTCTTGTACCCCCGTGCCTCGGAAAGCACGTTTAGCCCTTGGTCCTGCGCCCAATCCCTCTCTGGTCGTATCACAGTAGTGTCCCATCGGAATATGAGGGTAAGGGAATAGAGAGTGCACTTGTGTTTGCGCACACACTTGAGCACTATAATATATCCTGCGTACGTGGCTGATCGTTGAGATTGGCCGCCGTAGTCGTAATCGGTTGGAGGATATTATTCAGATATACCATAGAAATATTTTTCAGTCAGCTACAATATTAAAGATTCTCTTGATTAAGTTATATATTTTTGTACACATAGAGTAACAATTTTTAAATAGTAAAGTTGCGATCGTAGGAAAGTTTAGGTATTTTCATGTCAAATATTGTTACGTCCAGGATAATTGCGATTCAATTAACTCGTTTAGTCATCAGAATAAAAAAAAAATAGGGAGTTACGTTCCACCGCGGGACACTGAGTATTTACAAGTCAGTTTTCACATGTGATGTAATTTGCATCATGACGGGAACAATGAGGAGTTTTCCAATGACATTAGTCAGTCGGTTTCTCTTAAGTGATAACAGATGGCGCTGTCCGTATCTGTATACAAATTACAGCGATTGGTCACGGCATTTAAAGTGTTGCCATATTTCATTTTCACTGACCCATGAATGAAGGAAAGAGGTTTATTTAAAATATTTTTTATTTTATATAATCAACAACAACAATGAGCTCCTTGTAAAAACTATAATTCGATAGGAATATTTAATGACAAACTGCTCATTTTCAAACGGGCAGCAATCAGAAACATCTCATGGCAGACATTTTTTTACAACTATTTTAAGTTTACTTGAGGTTGGTATAAAGTGTTATTTTCCATGTTTCTACCAACCATAATATGTTTACTTTGAAATATTAGGTAAACGTAAAAACCTTATCACACTGATATTTTCCTATAAATTAGGGAGCACAGGGTATATCATCCAACACCTGAAATATATAGAGACTGCTTACACCATCTAGTGAGTAACGCAAAAGTTAATAGATACCTACTGGAAAACTGCTCATTAGGCGATAATGTCTCAGCTGTCAGTTTTAAATTTTTTCGAACTCTTTATTCTTTACAATGACAAAAATCTGATTTTTTAAAATAGAAGGAAGAGAGAAGGGGGGATAGACTACATTTTTTATTGGTTTGACTTTTTAGGGTTCCGTAGCCAAAATGGCAAAAACGGAACCCTTATAGTTTCGTCATGTCCGTCTGTCCGTCTGTCCGTCTGTCCGTCTGTCACAGCCGATTTACTCGGAAACTATAAGTACTACAGTGATGAAATTTGATGGGAATATGTGTTGTATGAACCGCTACAAAAATATGACACTAAATAGTAAAAAAAAGAATTGGGGGTGGGGCCCCCCATACATGTAACTGAGGGATGAAATTTTTTTTTTCGATGTACATACCCGTGTGGGGTATCAATGGAAAGGTCTTTTAAAATGATATAAAGTTTTCTAAAAAACATTTTTCTTAAAGTGAACGGTTTTTGAGATATCAGCTCTCAAAGTCGTAAAAAGTATGTCCCCCCCCCCTCTATTTTTATAACTACGGGGTATAAAATTCTAAAAAAAATAGAGGTGATGCATGCTAATTAACTCTTTCAACGATTTTTGGTTTGATCAAAGTATCTCTTATAGTTTTTGAGATAGGTTGATTAACTGTAATTTTGGTTAAGTTATTGTGCTTACACTGAAAACGATGGCTGAACCTTATAAGATAGATCAAAAAATCTTTTTTCCTCTGACGCGATTTTAGTAATAAAGTTTTTTTTTTATATGAGAGGTGGCAGACGAGCAGACGGATCACCTGATGGTAAGCAATTCCGCCGCCCATGGACACCCGCACCACCAGTGGAGTCACAAGTGCGCTGCCAATCTTTTCCCCTCCCCCCCCCCATTGGGCCTCCGGTAACCTCACTCACACGGCGAAACACATGCGCAGGCGCTGCTTCACGCCGGTCTTCTGTGAGAAGACCGGCGTGTATTAAATTGTTATCAATTATTAACCACGTGGTTACGCTTGATATTTTTTTTTGTACTTTTTTCCTGAAATCAGGATAATTGTCTTGATTTTTTGAGAAATTGTACATGCTGGTCGGTTATGGGACATCTTTGTTTTTTACATTTATCAAAATTTGTAGAACAACGTATTGATGATGATGTTAGCTACTGGTCCTGGGAGGTTGTTGATGTTTTAAAAATATCCCTATAAAGCCTGGTTAGTAATTGAATAGGTAATCCCACCCCTTCCTATGAATCATAAACAGTTTAATTAAACGGTTTAACCTCTATTTCTCAGACATAGATATATTTGCTACCTCACCTGGCTCGTTCAAGAAAAATCTTGTTCAAATCATTAAGACTCTTTTAATTTAAGTATGAATGTATGATTTAACTTCGAATAATTCGTAAATATGTTTTATGTATGTAAGTATGACTGTTCTCTCTCTTGTGTGTATCATTTATTACTTTCATTACTGCCCCCCATTTCATAACTTCAATGTATGGACAACGGGGTTGATTACACTTTTAAATAAGCCGTGTTCTTTGTAATACTATTAAGTAATGCTTAGTGTAATTGTTTGTTGTTCCAAATAAATTAAAAAAAAATCATTTATTTAAGTATGTTTCCCAAGTCACGTCTAATGATTAAATATTCGAAATATTTCAACCAGGTATCCTTGTATACTTTCCAGGGATTGAACTTTCCGGTGAAAGTCCAGAAAACGTTGGAAAAGAAAGGACTCCACCAAAGCAATGGACACAAACCAACGCGCAAAAGGAAGCTCATGAATCTATTATACCTGAATTTATAAGTTTTGTCAAAGTAAAGATTGAAAGCATCGTTAACACGGAACATTCAGATGCAACCCCTCAAGATCAAGAAGAAAAGAATTTAAAATTAAATTCACAACTTGATCCTAACGCGAAAGGTACTCCTAAAAATGCATTATTTTGTGAACAATGCGGAATTGATTGTAAATGTTTAAGCTATTTAAATAATCAAATAATTACCCACTCCACGTCTCTCATATGTGATCATTGCGGAGAAGTATTCAATGACAAACGAAATTTAATACTTCACATAAGCACACACATGGGAGATGACAGTATGTTGCAACATTGCGCCAGTGATAGTGAAACCTTATGTGAGAAAGACTTGTTAGATGGGCAAATGATTCAGAAACAGACAAAAGAAAAACGGTATCAATGCGAATACTGTGATGCAGGGTTCTCTTTTCAATGTATGTTGAAATATCATTTAAGAAAACATACCGGAGAAAAACCGCATCTATGCAGTTATTGCAACAAAACATTCACAGAGAAACGTAACTTAAATAGACACATGTTAATACACACCGGGGAAAAAGCACACCATTGCACTCAATGCGGTAAAGAGTTTTTGCAGAAAGCTTCTTTAAATTTACATATGTTAAAACACACAGGAGAAAAACCGCATATATGCGGTTATTGCGACAAAGCTTTCTCGCAAATACAAAATTTAAATAGACATATGTTGAAACACACCGGGGAGAAACCGCATCGATGCAGTCTTTGCAATGGACTGTTCTCGCAGAAGAGTTCTTTGAAAAGACACATGTCCAAACACGCTGGGGAAAAGCCGCATCGCTGTAGTTATTGCTTCAAAGCGTTTTCAGAGAAATATATTTTGAGTAGACATATTTTAAAACACACCGGGGAAAAACCGTATCGATGCACACATTGCAATAGAAATTTCACGCAGAAGGGTTCTTTAAATCAACACCTTTTAATACATACCGGAGAAAAACCGCATCGATGCAATCATTGTAACAAAGCTTTCGCATGTAAAAATAATTTAAATAGACACATGTTAATACACACCGGGGAAAAACCGCACCAATGCAGCCATTGCGACAAAGCTTTCGCTGATAAAAGTTGTTTCAATAGACATATGTTGATACACACCGGGAAAAACGATACAGTGCAGTGAGTTTTATTAATCAATCAATCAATCAAAATCAATCAAATAATTCTTTATTTGCATAGGCTTGTACACAGCACTTACAAATCGTCATACATTTGAATGACTTTGAATGCGATACTTATTCGATAAACAAAGCGGACTGTATGACGATATTTTAAAATGTTACGAAACGAAAAAGTGTGGAATAAAAGTGGGGCTAAACAGTTAAGTGAAAACGCTCACCTGGCTTTGCTGCTGATGAAGGATGCAGCTTGCGGTCACGGTAACTGGACAGGGTCCCAGAACTCTCAGATTCATTCGAACTCACCTTCAAATCCTAGTTACCTGTTACCAGCGTGTTACCGATATGAAGCCAACGCAATTCCCCGAACTGATCAGCCTTTCTTGATTTCCACACACAACAATAGGAATATTCAAAGCTAAGACGACACGATATTTCTCAACTTTGACGAAAATTATTCTAAATTACGCGGCAAAGCACGCGTACGACAAAGCGACACGAAACGAACAACAAAGACTTTTTTTTTTATTACTAAAATGTTGCCAGGTGAATTAATAAAAATCCCTAATCCTGAACAGACTTAAAACTATTTATAAGTACTTATGTATAATTTACATGTTAATACATAAATATGTTGATACATAAAATATACTAAAGAAATAAATAAACATAATGCGATTCTACCACCGGCTCGGAAAGTTGTTTCTGGTCGAGAAGATCCGGCAAGAAACTCGCCAGTTACTCTTTTTAATCGCCAAACTTTCATACAATGTTGTGTCATCATCATACCAAGCCATACAGTTCAATTGTTACACAAAATAAAATAAAGGAAATATTAATCTTTCGAATGCGTTCGTACGCGTAGCGTTCGCGAACATACCGTTCAGTGCGGCCTTATACGCAATTTTTGTATACCTAGAAAAGATGTCATACTTCCTAAAATACGCGGTAGATTTCGACGAGACAAACCCTGTTTTAAAGTTTATTAAATTTACTAAAATATGGATTGTATCACTATTCTTACCTTTGTTCCAATAAAAGCATTTCTCGTGATAATCTAAAAATGTTCGATTTTTTTTTCTATTCATAACTTCACACATATAAAAAGGCCATAATTCAAATCACAGACACTCATAAGCACATTAACACTTGAGATTAGTTGGAATAAGAGAACACTTATACTACCTGTGCGGATAAAGAATGGGATCAGAAATGGCGGCGCATCTATTCACTTCTCGCTCGCACACTATTTGCGTCTATACTCGCACTCGTGGGGTGCACAGGTTGTATACTGTTTTAAACTTTCATGATCACTAACATTAGAATAGTTATTTATGAGATTTCTACCATGTACCTTATTTTTGAGTTTCCGATAATTCGGCACTGTTGCAAGCGCCATGGTCACGGAGTAACTGAAGTGTTTGCGGGTAAGATGTTACTGGCAGACAAATCGGTCTACCCTCCTTCGCAGTCTTTTACTACGCGCACCTGCGGTACCACTGTTCACTAACTCACTATTTTCTCGCACCTGTACTCGACACACAACACTCACAGTATCTGGCCACGAAATGACACTTTGTTTATAGAACACTTAACAAAAGAATTATAGCGATAAGGAGTTGTAAAAATATCAATAACATAATAAAAAGAAAATAATAATAAAAGAAAACGATTTGCCGTTCGCAGCACTTTTACAAATTATTTGTAATTTTTTTTTACTCTTTTAAGCTATGGATCATTAAAGATGCGTTCAGAAAGGAACTTAAGGTGACGGGTAGGGCACACTAGCGACGCCAATCGATTTTCATTTTTAAGTACTAAACCAGATCTATTTTAAAGATTTCGGGGTTACAATCTCTCGGCAAACATTTATACTATTTATTAAATAACCATGCAGGCAGAGTAGAATAGGCCACCCTCACTCTTATCGAAGTGTCGTAAAAGGCGACTAAGGTAAAACTCTGCATTTATATCAAAACCCTCGCCAACCCGTCTGCCAAGCGTGGTGAGTATGGCTATTACCCGTCAGGTGATTGAGGGAGGCCCGTGCCCCAGCAGTGGGGACTTAAATGGGCTGACGATGAACCATGCACAAATGTCCGTTTTTATACGCGAAAATTACCGCCAAAAACGGCCACTTTTAGCGTGAATCAATTTTTCGCGTACAAAAACGGACTCAACATTTTTGTTTATTTAATAAATAGTATAAGTGTTTGCCTAGAGGTAACACCGAAATTGTTTAAAAGAGATCCGGTTTAGTAGCTAAAACTTAAAACCGATTGGCGTCACTAGTGTGCACTACCCGTCACCTTAAAGACTAAATAACTTAAACACATATTTGCGGCACAACTGTAGATTCGATGATTATGTTCACAGATATATCTGATCTGTTTATGGAGACAACCAAAGGAGAAAACAGGGGAAAAAAACATACAAATGATTAAAAATATAAATATACTTTTTTTTATAAAAACGTTATACAATAATGGCGTTCGATCACCAGGTGATTTAAACGAATTTTTATGATAACAAAATCTATGATATTCCCCATCCCTTCAACAAACTCCACTTAAAAAATCTTGCCAATTTGTCTCTCCGTTTTGCCGTGTAAGAGAGACACATACATAGATAGATAGATAATACAAATATTTACATCAAACGCCCCGTTGGTCTAATGGTTTAAGTACCGGGTCTTGATCTCGGGGTTCTGGGTTCGATTCCCGGGTCTAGCGAAAAGTGAGTTTCGAATTGTTTGAATATAGCTCGGGTTTGTGATCACCAATCCGCATTTGGCAAGCGTGGTGATCAAGCCCAATCCCATCATAGTAGCGATGACTTGATTTCTATGATGGAGGCCTTTGCCCTGCTGTGGGACAGTTTATAGGCTGATAGTTTATTTTTACACACATGCATACATTTTAAAATGATAAAAAAATGTGTTGGCACAGTAAATCCACATTAAGAAAACAATAAGTTACTACGTATCCAAGCTCACATCGATACAAAATGGCTGCAACTCAGTAGTTGTTTGCTATCTATTGGACGAGCAAATCACTGATTTTTAGCTGTCGCCAGTCGACATACACTTTCTTATTTATAATATTAGCATGGATTTCGAATCAATTCACATCACCCTCAAATAAAGAAAAATATTTTTTTTTGTGTCTTAAATACGGACTCATTTATTTATTTAAAACTTTTATTGCACAAATTTTGATACAATAAGGCGAACTTAATGCCAAGAAGCATTCTCTACCAGTCAACCTTTGGGTCATGCAGAAAGTGCAGTGGTGCGGCGAAAGGAAAATTTGTACTCATTTTAGCAGTCCAAAATGAATTTATCTGACTAAAAGCATCTACTCAAAGTGCACATTTACTTTTGAATGCAGCCAATTGGCAGTGATTTAAATGGTAGGCTAAAATACCAAAACTCTCTCCCTAGTTACCTAATTCTCCTGGTGCGAGTTATATACTCTCTTAATTCAAAGCACCAACCACGCATTCTCGAAATTACGTGGTTAGTATTTTGAATAGTCCCTCCCCCCCTCCTCGCGTAGGAGGTCACAGCATGGGTGTGTTTCCCAACTCGCATCTAATTATTAAAAATGTTCAAAATATTTCAATCAGGTATCCTTGTATACTTTCCAGGGATTGGACTTTCCAGTGAATGTCCAGAAAACGTGGGAAAGGACAAGACCACTGCAAAACAATGGACACAGACCAACTCAATAAAGGAAGCTAACGAATCCAACTTTACTGAAATCACAAGTAATATCAAACTAGAGATTGAAATCAGCGCTGATACGGAACATTTAGATGCAACCCCTCCAAGAGAAAAACTAGATAAAAAAAAATCGCAACATGATCCATTACCATCGACGAAATGTTCTCCCACAAAATTATTTTGCGAACCATGTGGGATTTATTTTAAATCATTAAAAACATTAGTTAATCATAGAAAAATTAAACACGCAACGTGTCTCGTATGTGAACACTGCAAAGAAGAATTCGATAACAAAGCAAGTTTAATGCTTCACATGAGAACGCACCTTAATTTACCTGTGAAAGAAGAAGTTAAAAAGCACCAGTGCAGTATTTGCCAAGAGGAGTTCTTGCAAAGAAGTTTATTAAATCAACATGTTCTATTACACACCGGGGAAAAACCGTATCGATGCGTTTGTTGTAACAAAGCTTACTCAAGTCAAAAGAATTTAAACAGACATATGTTGGTACACACCAGGGAAAAAGTGTTCCGATGCAATTTATGCGGGAAAGAATTCACTACGAATAGTTATTTGAATCAACACATGTTAATACACGGCACGGAAAAACCACATGAATGCAGTTATTGCGACAAAGCGTTTTATAAGAAAAATCATTTGACATCACACATGTTAACACACACCCGGGAAAAGCCGCACAGATGCAGTCGGTGCAGTAAAGTGTTCTCGCATAAAAGTAATTTAACACAACACGAATTAACACACATCGGGAAGCAATCGCATCTATGCAGTAAATGCAACAAATATTTCACATCAATAAATCATTTGAAAAAAGCACATATTAATAAAACATACATTAGAAGCCGAATCCATATAGTAATGATTACAGTGAGATTAAAATTAACCGCTTAAGGCGATACTGCGATCTCTTTAGCGCCGCCTATCGATTTGTATTAATTGTGACGAATATAGGATATTGTTGCAAAAAATGGGCAATGAGATTCTAAACAAAAAGTATTTGTGATGTTTCAATATATGTCTGGCACAAATTATACCCCTACATGTAACAATTTTTGATTACTGCCTAAAAGTGGCCACTTTTAGCAATTCTTAAAAAAATTGTTTACTTCTAAAGAGATATTTTGTGCCAGATATATCGGTTTATTCCCGCTGTCCACCCTCTGCTTGTCCACCCCGGGTGGACAGTGAAACAATTGTTAAAAAAAAATCCCGCTGTCCATCCCCTCTTTCAACCAAGAAGGGGTGGACAGCGGGAATTTTTTTAACAATTGTTTCACTGTCCACCCAGGGTGGACAGCGGGAATAAACCGATATATCTTGAAAAATCACAAATCCTTTTTTTTAGAATCTCATTGCCCGTTTTTGCAACAATATCCTATATTCGTCACAATTAATACAAATTGATAGGCGGCGCTAGTGAGATAGCAGATGTAAATCTGTATGAGGATCATTGTCATACTGATGGTTTTTAGATATAGTTATGGTTTGAAAAGTGACGTCACAATTTCGTCGACCATTCCCCTTCCCCGTATGGCATTGTTTGTGGATTCTTAATATGTTCAGCTTTCGTCGAAAAGATTCTCGGACATCGACATCGAGATCGGACATTTTTTTATTGGTACAACAAAAAAAAACATCCCTTAAAAATAGAAACATTAATCAAGTCATGACTCCGTTACTATAAAAACTCTTCACGTCAACATATTATGTTAATACACACTGGAGAAAAACCGCAACGATGCATTTTTTGTCACAAAGCTTACCCAACTAGAAAGAATTTAAACAGACTTATGTTGGTACACACCAGGGGAAAGGTGTTCCGATGCAGTTATTGTGGGAAAGAATTCACTACGAACAGTTACTTAAATCAACACATGTTAATACACAGCACGGAAAAACCACACAAATGCAGTTATTGCGAGAAAGCATTTTACAAGAACGATCATTTGACTTCACACACCAACCAAATCGATGCAGTCGATGCAGTAAAGTGTTCTCACGTAAGGGTCATTTAACGCAATACGAATTAACACACATCGGGAAGAAACCGCATCTATGTAGTTATTGCAACAAAAACTTCACATCGATAAATCATTTAAATAGACATATGTTAATAAAACACACATTATAAATAAATAAATGATAATCAATATAAATACTTCACAACATCAGATACATTGATCTGACTCCGAGATAGGTAGCTCAAGCACCTGTGCTACGGATTTCAGTACCAACAGCGGAATTACAAATATATACATATAATATTTTTCTTTTGTAAATATATACTTATAATATATGACGACCCGTTTGGAACAGTGGTAGTGAACGCTGCCTCTGGTGCAAGGGTTGCGGGTTCGATCCCCGCACAGTGCAAACATTGCATGAACAATTAGTAATCTGTTTGTATTGGGTCTAGGTGTTATCTATGTATTTTAAGTATGTACAAAAGAAAAGTATTATTTGTATATATTTGTAATCCCACTGTTGATTCTGATATCCGTAACACAGGTGCATGAGCTACCTATCTCAGAGTCAGATCAATTTATGTGATGTTGTGAAATATTTATTTATTTATTTATTATTTATATATAGAAAACACACAGACCAATAATAATATTATAATAATAAATTATTACAATGAGATTAGAACGCTCTTTTCATACGGGAGGTCGCAGCTTCGAATCCGAGCTTTCACATCTGGATTTTCGAAATCTATGTGCATATGTCTATTATTAGCTCCACGGTGAATAAAAAAATCGCGAGGAAACCTGCACGTTTGTAATAGTTTATGGAATGTTTAACCATGATTCAGTTGGTCTGGTTCCCTCTGTCAAAGTCTTGCGAAGGTCAGACGGCAGTCGCTTCATTGTAATTTACCAGTCTCACTAAATCCTGAATCATGTTTTAAGCGTAACAGTATGCGTTTCGGCCATACCCGACGCACTGTAGTACCGCGGCAGGAGTTATTCCCGCAGTCCACCCTCTGCTTGTGCACCCCTGGTGGACAGTGAAATAATTGTTAAAAAAATTCCCGCTGTCCACCCCCTCTTTCAACCAAGAAGGGGTGGACAGCGGGAATTTTTTTAACAATTGTTTCACTGTCCACCCGGGGTGGACAAGCAGAGGGTGGACAGCGGGAATAAACCCCGCGGCAGGCGCTGCCGTCCGCTAACTAAAAGGTCTTAAGCCACAAGGAGTCGTTGAGTAGCTGTGGCTTAGCGACCTTTTAGGGCCGAGTTCACCAACTTTTCAAGCAGCGGTAATCACGCTTTAACCTTGCAATAGCAAGCGCGGTTAAGGTGAGATTATCGTTGTTTTAAAGTTGGTGACCTAGTTAGACTCGGCCCTTAGTTAGCAGACGGCAGGGCGGCAACAGTACCCTGAACGCGTTATATTTTAGCAAAGCGTTGATGGTCTCCAGCGTAAAGCAAGCGCACGTGAAAAAGACTGGCAAAAAATCTTTAAATATGACACCGAATGCCACGAGTCTTTGGCCCAAGTATAACAATTCCCTTTACACATACTGACCATTTACAACTTAACTGCTACAATAATGTATCATTCATTATTAATGAATGAAATACTCCACAGTCTGCCGTGAGTATTTGCGTTTAGTATATAGTTTCTCACAGCACTTAACTTCAATGGTCACCGGTAAAGGATGTCGTTCCCACGCGTTGTACCTGTCAGTGAAAATTGTTTCGATCACGTTTGAAAATAAAGCAAAAAAGTTACTGCACGATTTAATTCAAAATACCAACCACGGATCCCTGAAATAATAGAAATAGATTTTTTTTTATTTGGCACCAAAATACAGATATTTACACATTACTTATAATATATAAATTCTAAGAGACGCCATAAAGGTCCCCGCTCAGCTATTTGTCGAGACACAGAGCCTCGACGCTGATATTCTGCGGATACCTAACAAAATACATATTTGGCATACAGGTAACCATAGATCGCTTTAGATTGCACCATACAATGATTGAATGAACGTGGTTATTATTTTGAATATCTCCCCACCCCCCACCCTTCTCTAATGGGACTCGTGGCGTTGATGCGTTTACTAAGTCACATCTGCCGATTAAAAATCTTCAAAATATTACAACAAGGTATCCTTGTATACTTTCCAGGGATTGGATTTTCCAGTGAATGTCCAGATAACGTGGGAAATGGCTGGAACACTGCAAAAGAATGGACACAGAACAACTCACTGAATGAAGCTGATGAATCCGAATTTACTGAAATTATGTGTAATGTCAAACTAGAGGTTGAAATCAACACTGACTCTGAGCATTCAGATACAAACCCTCAAAGTGAAAACCATTTAGAGCTAAATTCACAAATTGATTCTTTCGCATCACCAATATTGACCCCTACGAAATTATTCCCATGTGGACATTGCAGGAAAGTATGTAAAAACAAAGGAAGTTTAAAATATCACATGAGAACGCACCTTAATGAGGGATCAGATCAACCGCATCAATGTAGTCTTTGCCATAGAGAGTTCTCGCAAAAAAAGAATTTAAATCAACATATGTTAATACACTCCGGGGAAAAAACGCATCAATGCAGTCATTGTGACAAAGCTTTCATCAGGAAAAATCATTTGAATCAACACATGTTAATGCATGCCGGCATAAAACCGCACCAATGCAGTTATTGCAACAAAGCTTTCACTATGAAAAATCATTTGAATATACACATGTTAATACATACCGGGGAAAAACCGCATCGATGCAGTCTATGTGATAAAGAGTTCGCCCAGAAAACTAATTTAAATCAACACATGTTGAAACACACTGGGGAAAAACTGCATCACTGCAGTTTTTGCAATAAAGGCTTTGCGCAGAAAAGTTCTTTAAATAAACACCTTGTAATACATACCGGAGAAAAACCGCATCGATGCAGTTATTGTGACAAAGCTTTCGCTGGTAAAAATAATTTAAATAGACACATTTTAATACACACCGGGGAAAAACCGTATCGATGCAGTCATTGCGATAAATCGTTTACACAGAAAAATTGCTTGACTAGACACTTGTTAAAACACACATAAACACATTATCGATAAGGTCATTATCACAATTATGGAATACAATTTATTTATTTATTTATTATTACAGTAAAAATATTTCACAACATCACATACATTGATCTGACTCCGAGTTAAGTAGCTCAAGCACCTGTGTTACGGATATCAGAATTACAAATATATACATATAATACTTTTCTTTTGTAAATACATACTTATAATACATAGCAAACACCCAGACCAATACAAACAAACATGTTCATGCACACAAATGTTTGTACTGTGCGGGGATCGAACCCGCAACCCTTGTATCAGAGGCAGCGTTCACTACCACTGTTCCAATTGGGTCGTCATATAGTATACCTGTGGTATATAATTATTCCAACACGCACACAAGTTTAAATTTTACATAAATAATACAATTGAATTACATTTAAAAAACAAACAATAATAAAGTACATGCGTAAATCAAATAATTGTCAAACGATATTCAAATAGTCAATTAGTTGAAATAAAAAACCTCTAACGATTTTAATGCGACACACAGTCAAACTGACAAAGACAATAATAATGTTGCGTTCTAAGGCATAGATTATATGATTATGAAACGTGACGTTACAACTTCAAATACAAAAATCTTTATTTACGAAACTTAGGTTACAGAGGTGTTATTATTAAATTGATACAAAGGTCCGCTATGCCTTGTAGTTTTCAGCATATCAACAATAAAAGTAAAACAAATAATATTACAATATCTAAATTCAAATAAAAAAAAAAATTCGAATGATAAAATATTCTCAATCAAGTATGTCTTAAAATTAAAGGCATTATGAATATGACGGATAGTCTAAAATTCATGTCAGTTTTTTGTTCTCGGAATTCATTTATTGAATAATAGGCATTAACCACCAAAATTTTTTTTTTTAATTCTTGATGTACTGATTCAGTTTAAGTCCTCAGTTATATTTTCAGGCGGCAATGTTTTTGATTGTAAATAATATTTGGAGGTACAGATAGTTAAATCCACGAAGACGCGCCCCACCCTTTCTCATTATCGCTTACAAATTAGCGATGAGTGCTCACGCACACTGATACATTGACAGAACGTCACGGGGTAAATGAAAAGATGCTCTATTTGAATTTTTATTTGTGAGAAGTGTTCAAATTATTTAAATGATCAATTTGCGTATCCACGTAGACGCATGGGGGAGGATGGATCCTTTCTACATCTACGTTAATAATTATTATACACAAGATCTCTCTGCAACTTGTTCTACTTGTAAATCTTAAAATAAATTTAAAACAAAAAGAACTAAAGTATTAAAACATATGAAGCTAGGCACGGTCAGCATCAAAAGTAGATTAACACTTTAGTACCATGTCAAAGTAACTGTTCTGCCTATTATAGACAGTTTCCAAGGGGTTCGTGAAAATGTTACTTCGACATGGTACTAAAGTGTTAATCTACTTTTGATGCTGACCGTACTTTCATAAAACTCAAATCAAAGAATCAAAATAAATAATATTGTTTCTTTCCTGGCTTTTAATTACAACGCGCTGTGATTTCTTAGACGTTATCTTAATAATTGAGTATTTAATTTAGTAGTATTTATTTTTTACTATTTAATGTCTTATTTATTAAAATATTAAGTAGAGATACTGTCGTGATGGGCTAATGTATTTCGTGCGGCAGTCTACCAACACGTGTTCATCGAGCCGCAGTCGACTTGTGACTGAGGTTTGTCTTAAACTCTCCGCGCCCCCTACTCACCGCGAATGCCCTTGCCCAAAAGTGGTGGGGCGCGTCTTCGTGAGTTAAACTATCTGTATTCATCTGCTCACACTCACGGGACTTACCTTAACTTCATCATCATCATCATCATCAGCCTATCGCAGTCCACTGCTGGACGTAGGCCTCTCCAATTGTTCGCCACTGTGATCTATCCATGGCTTCTCGCATCCAGCCCTTGCCAGCCATCCTGCGCAGATCGTCCTCCCACCTAGCCAGAGGGCGCCCTACATTATGTTTGCCAAGACGCGGTCTCCACTCCAGAACTCGTTTACCCCATCGGTTGTCGGTTCTGCGGCTAATATGGCCAGCCCACTGCCACTTAAGCTTGCTAATCCGGTGAGCAATGTCGATAACTTTGGTTCTCTGCCGGATCACCTCATTTCGGATTCGATCTCGGAGAGAGACGCCGAGCATTGCTCGTTCCATAGCCCGCTGAGCGACCTTTAACTTGTGGACCTTAACTTCAATGGTCACTAATGTAAGATGTCCACCCCACACGATATACCTGTCAGATTGAAGTGGTCCGATCACGATCGGAAATGACGCAGAAATAATCTCACGCTTTAATTCAAAACACCAACCACTCATCGAATTAACTGTAGTGTGTTTAGTATTTTGGATAACCCCTCCTTTCGGTCACGTGGCATGGGTGATATTTCCTATGACACATTGAATGATTTAAAATGTTCAAAATATTTCAATCAGGTATCTTTGTATACTTTCCAGGGGTTGGACTTGCCAGTGAATGTCCAGAAAACGTGGGGATGGGAAGGACCACTGCAAAACAATGGACACAGACCAACTCACTGAATGAAGCTAATGAACCAGAGTTTACTGAAATTATATGCAATGTCAAACTGGAGATCGATAGCACTAACACGGGGCGTGATGCAACCCTTCATAGAGAAAAACATTTAAGGCGAAATTCAGAAGTAGATCCTATTGCATCGCCGAAATTGACTCCAACAAAATTATTTTGCGAACCTTGTGGAATTGAATTTAAGTCTTCAAGAACATTTAAAACTCATAAAAAAATATTACACCCAGTGTCTCTCATATGTGAACATTGCAGGAAAGTATGTAAAAACAAAGGTAGTTTTATACGTCACATAAGAATGCACCTAAAAACATCTGAAGAAAAAAAAACGCATCAATGCAATCTTTGCCAAAGAGAGTTTACGCAAAAAAAATCCTTAAATCAACACATGTTAATACACACCGGGGAAAAACCGCATCTATGCAGTCTTTGCAACAAAGCTTTCAGTAGAAAAAATCATTTGAATCAACACATGTTAATGCATACCGGGGAAAAACCGCATCAGTGCAATCATTGCAACAAAGCTTTCATTACAAAAAATCATTTGAATTTGCACATGTTAATACACACCGGGGAAAAACCGCATCGATGCAGTTATTGCGATAGAGAGTTCGCGCAGAAAACTAATTTAAATCGACACATCCTAACACACACTGGGGAAAAACTGCATCAATGCAATTATTGCAGTAAAGATTTCGCTCAGAAAGGTTCCTTAATTCAACACCTTTTAATACATACCGGCGAAAAACCGCATCGATGCAATTATTGTAATAAAGCATTCTCAGGTAAAAATAATTTAAGTAGACATATTTTAATACACACTGGAGAAAAACCGCATCAATGCAGTCATTGCAGTAAAGCGTTTACGCAAAAAAATTGTTTAAATAGGCACATGTTAAAACACACATAGAAATGCCGTATCAATATAGACATTATTACAATCTGAATGAAATAAAAAACCTACTTCTTGAGATATATATTAAATGGCATTGTCATACTAACGACCAATGGTTATTACTTCCTATTTTAATGATAATATTGTTTCGAAATGTGACGTCACAACTTCGACCATTACTTTTACCGTGATGACGAATCCTAGGACTAAATTTTTTTGGGTTCATTTGAATAGTTAATTTTTTAAATTTTCGCCTTGCATTATAACTATAATTAATGAAGACGGGAATTAATACGACCCGCTCGTGACCACGGCTGCTGTAACGTAGCCGAAACGTCGAGTAAAATATGCGAGTACACAATGTTGTATCGCATAATAAATATCGTGTTAATTCCCGTCTTGATTAATCATAGTCATTTCAATAGGTTCTGCCTCTGTCTCTATTGACAATTATGGGATTTGTTCATAATAATAATAAACCTTTGTTAGCTAAAACGGCGTTATAGAGCAGTTATGACCTTTGAAACAAAATAATTTCATACAAAATTTTCGAAAAAATTATGTAAACTGCTTTACTCATCAAAGGTTTAACAAACATTTATGAATAAGACCCTTATTTACAACTGTTTTTACTTTATTTATAGATCGTGATCAAATTTTACTACCGTACTAAAGCTCATGTCATCCCGTTCCAACACGCAATGTTAAAACGGAATGGCACGAATTTGGTTCCGGGACTAAAGTTCGCGATTTGTAATAGGGGGTTTGAGTTTGCTCCGTTATTGGGGGGTCAGAGATTTTAATCGTTTGTAAAATTTGGAGGTATTCATCTCGTAACCAATCACGGTTTTGCCTTAAGTGGTCACCGGTAAAGTATGTCCATACATCGTAGAGTTGCTGGATCGAATGTTCCAACTATAGGGAATTACATTTTTAGGATTTAATTTTTTAGCGAGAGAAATCAGATCAGCGGAAGTTAATTTTGCCGTCCTGCCGCTCTCCCCCCGGAAAAAGGGAGGTTTTTACAAAAAACCCTTCATCTTAATTAGCCCATTTAAGTCCCTACTGCTGGGGCACGGGCCTCCCTCAATCACAAGAGGGGTAATTGCCATACTCACCACGCTTGGCAGACGGGTTGGCGAGGGTTTTGATATAAATGCAGAGTTTTCGTTCTCTGGGTGCTGATGATCATGCCAGCAGCTTTACCTTAGTCGCCTTTTACGACACCTCGGTAAGAGTGAGGGTGGCCTATTCTACTCTGCCGGGCACCACACGGCACTAAAAAACCCTTATCCCACACGTTATTCGGGTTCGGGTGCGGTTCACGTTTTAAGATAAGGAAAAATCAACCGGTCCTTTTTCAAAACACCAACTATTCAATTCTCGAAAAGACGTAGTTAGTTTTTTTAAATAGCCCCTCTCTCCCTCATACGAGTCGCGTGGTATGGGTATGTTTCCTATCACATCTAATGATTAAACAGAGACGGAATATATATTTCCTGAGAAGCATGTTGGACCATGAAAAATGTTGGGTTTGTTTTTGTACGCAAAGAAATTATTCACGCCAAAAGTGACCGCTTTAGGCGTGTCAATTTTTCGCGTACGCGTTGGACCCAACATAAGTGTTTGCCGAGAGATTGTAACCGCGACAATGTTTAAAATAGATCCGGTTTAGTAGCTTAAAATTAAAATCGATAGGCGTCGCTAGTGTGCCCTACCCGTCACCTTAAACGGAGACGGAATAAATATTCCCTGAAAAGCAGCCGGCATAATGAGAAATGTGATCGATAAACCGTATTAAACGTAACATCCTCACCTAACATCGTGCTAAAGCGGACTCCGGTCTCCGAAGCGACAGCTTGGAACGCAACCGGTACAAACGCTAAGATGATTAAGATGATCCTCACACTATTTAAATTGTAAAGCTACATTGCGACTACAATCAGAAGGCACTTCAATGACATTGACAGGGCGGCGTTGTACGTTTTTTCTATGGGAAAATGTCAAAACAGCATAAGTTCCGACTTTTGCCACGTGAAAATTAACCGTGGGGCGACTTTAGACCGTTATTTTAAATAGTAGTAGTACTCTGTCGATTAGATAAGACAGTGAACTCAATCTTGAAATGTAAATTAGAACAGCCAGTTAAAAAAATACAATTTGACTATGTCAATGAATGCATAAGTTGGTTTAAAATACCATAGTTTCAGCGAAGTAAGTAAAAAAGGCATATGATTTTTTTTTTTCATAAATATATTATGAGAAATTGGCCAGACATCGATTTTATTTTTCAACTCATTAAGTTCAATATGTTACATTCTTATTCATTTCATTTTAAAACTAGACCGTCCTCCTTTCAAAATATTTCAATCAGGTATCCTTGTACACTTTCAGGCATTGAACTTTTCAGTGAATGTTTAGAAAGCGTGGGAAAGGGCGGGGCCACTGCAAAACAATGGACACAGACCAACTCACTAAATGAAGCGATATGAATCTAACTTTATCAAGTAATGTTAAACTAGAGATACAAAGCAACACTGACTCGGAGCATTCAGATACAATCCCTCAAAGAGAAAATCTGTCTTAAGTTAGTCGCAATTCACCGAAATTTACTCCTACAAAATTATTTTGCGAACCTTGTGGAATTTGATTTCCGTCTACAAGAACATTCAATACTCATAAAAAAATATTACACCCAGTGTCTCTCATAAGTGAACATTTCAGGAAACTATGTAAAAACAAAGGAAGTTTTATACGTCACTTAAAAACTCACCTTAAGGTGACGGGTAGTGCACACTAGCGACGCAAATCGATTTTAATTTTTAGCTACCAAACCGGATCTATTTTAAACAATATCGGGGTTACAACCTCTCAGCAAACACTTATGTACCCTATCCGTCACCTTAATAGAACATCTGAAACAGAAAAAGTAAAGACGGATCAGTGCAGTATTTGCCAAAAAGATTTCTCGCAAAAAAGTACTTTAAATCAACATTTCTTAATACACACCGGGGAAAAACCACATCGATGCAATCAATGCAACAAAGCATTCATCAAGAAAAATAACTTAAGTAGACACATGTTAATGCATACCGGGGAAAAACCGCACCAATGCAGTCATTGTAATAAAGCTTTCACTACGAAAAATAGTTTAATACATACCGGGGAAAAACCGCATCGATGCAGTCTAAGTAATAAAGAGTTCGCGAAGAGAAGTAATTTAAATCGACACATGTTAACACACACCGGGGAAAAACTTCATTAATGCAGTTATTGCGAGTGAGGTTTCACTACGAAAAATCATTTAATTGAACGCACATTAATTAATACACACCAGGGAAAAACCTCATCGATGCAGTCATTGCAATAAAACAAATCGCAGAAAAGTAATTTAAAGAAACACTTGTTAATCGGATTTACACACATCGGAGTAAAACCACGTTTATGAAGTTATTGCAACAAAGCTTTTTTTAAATAGAAAATATTTAAATACATCTACACACTGGGTAAAAACCGCATCAATGCAGTCAATGCAAAAAAGTGTTTTCGCAGAAAAGTCATTTAAATAGACTCATGTTAGTACACACTAGGGAGAAATGGCATCGATGCTCTTATTGCGACAAATGATTCCCTTTGTAAAATAATTTGAATAAACACATGTTAATACATACCGGGGAAACTAATCTTAAGATTTTTTATAATCGATTATTTTCCTGTTTAGATACAAATAAGTAACATAGGTAGAGTTCGCAAGATATTTTTAAATTTAAAACGTAATATTGTACACCACACTATTTCCAAAAAAAAAACATATTTAGTATTAGTAGGTTAAGATTAATTTTGTAGTTTTACTAGTAAGTAGGTACAAATTGAATAAGTATATGTTACCCTAACAGGGTGGAACTGTATGACTGTTTATCTATTCTATGATATTGAATTAATGAATACGTTTTTGCGCGACCTACCCACCTTCCAATGTACTGCTGGTTAAAGATGTTACCAGACCAGATGGGCTAGTAGGAACTTTTCGAAGAATCGTAGCGTATGCGTATCTCTCTATTTATTTGGAAACTCAACAGCTTTAAATAAACTTTATATGCTAAAGTTAAATTAATACACTAGCCAATGACTGAGTTTCACCGCTTATACTAAATCAGTAATAACGGAGATAAAGGTGAATGAGATTAAGTATTTCTATATTATCACGTGATATAATGTGCAAAAAAATACAATTAGTGATCAGAGACCACCGACTGTAACAATAACTTATTTAACATACTTATGATGTATGATAAATTACTATAGCATTCTAATTCCTTTTTTTTGTAATTCTAACAATTAAAAAAAAAGGAATTAGAATTTACAATCTTCTTCATAAGCAATTTGTATGAAAACTGAAAAGCTCCATCTATCGTACGTAAACATAACTATCTTCTCACTCACTTGAAATTAAAAGGTGACAAAGTGTGTGTGGCACGCTACGATTTCCTTGAATGTTCGTGCTATCCCCTCAGTCCATCTATCGTCGATCGAAGTCGTCCAGTACCTTATGTTGATAGATGGATACCGTTCGACAAACCAACCTATTGATTTCGTCGGTCTAAGTTAAATCGATAGGTCTGAAAGATGGATTCGTCTGGTGGAAATGGAATAAAACGTCGCCAAATCCATTTTACCATCGAATCGATACTAATATTGTAAAAGTTTAATTAATTGTGAACCTCAAAATATTTTTTTTTTAGGTTTAGTTCAGTTGTTCAGTGCTTATAACTAAATAATAATATTTATTCGTCTGTCGTGTAAATGATAATAATTTTAAGGTTTTAGAATATTTATCGATATTAAGCCACCCTATTACAAAACGCGATCCAACCCGCTCATGCCATCCCGTTTTAAAACGCTATGTTAAATGAGGATGACACGAGTTTTATTCCGGAACTATTCTTAGATCAATTTTGTAATAAGGCGGTAATGCACACGCAACAAGGTGTGGGAAGCTAATCCCTGCGCTCACGCTTAGCGCAGTGCAAGCAATTTCTCACCTAGCTGGAACACTGCTACTTTCGCTGACAGTACCCATGTACGGTAAATATAAAATATATTTTAATATAGGTAATGTTGTATAACTGATTGAGCGTGTTATCTTTTTTTTGTGTATAAGGTAGCTTTGAAACTATTAACTATATGCTAAGGTACTATCTATCTACTATAAGTTAGTTTAA
This sequence comes from Marasmia exigua, assembly GCA_019059595.1. Taxonomy (NCBI): domain Eukaryota; kingdom Metazoa; phylum Arthropoda; class Insecta; order Lepidoptera; family Crambidae; genus Marasmia; species Marasmia exigua. The sequence continues at coordinate 4,268,306 of CM032491.1, read as the reverse complement.
AAATTAAATATATGAAAAGCTGTTTCCCTAAATAAAGTACAACCTGTGCGGATAAAGAATGGGATCAGAAATGGCGGCGCATCTATTCACTTCTCGCTCGCACACTATTTGCGTCTATACTCGCACCCCACGAGTGCGAGTATAAGTGCGAGTATAGGCGCAATAGTGTAGCGAGAAGCGCCGCCATTTCTGATCCCATTCTTTATCCGCACAGGTAGTATTAATATATTAAGATCAGTGTAGGTAGTCCATTCAATTGAGCAGAACTAAGGTTAATAACTGAATTCGAGATGTACCTACAGCTAAAAAAAAGCTTGAAACATCATTTTACTATTACCTAATACCGCAAAACCTTTTCAACATAAGTGGTAGGGAATTTTAATACAAATCTTGATTTTAAAATTTGGTGACAGTCGTGAAAATTAATGATGGGGCCACTGCCGCTTACGTCATAGGGTATGTTGACCCTATTAATATGGCATGGCTTCTTTAGTTCCTCAAACATTACCTACTTACGCATTATACATGAAACAGTGTAAAATCTACAGAAAGCGAGATACTTGCAATAAATCGACTATTTTTTTCTTCCTACCATCCTTAGTGTCAATTTGGGTGCCTTAAGTCGAGAGTGAATAGGCTTCTTCTGGGTAAGCACGCTACATCTTAGACCTTATTGTCACTTTCCATCAGGTGAGATGAGGTCAAGTGCAAACCCATTTAATATAAAAAAAATAAGTTTGATAGATGTGAACCACCTTCATAATAAAGTGTCATGCAAGTTAACAGCTGGGTATCTCAAATTATGTACAATAACCTCTTATTTATCTGGTCTAAGGTAATATTTTCTCATTCTCAAATGTATTTAAGAATTTGCTTTATATTATATTATTAGAATAAGTTTATACTTAAGATGCAGCAAAATACATTGTGTAGATACTTTAGAAGAGCTGTGTATCTGTAAAAAAGTAATCACAAATATGTTGTTTCTTTCTTAATTATTGGTAAACCTTAATAAATAAATAATAATTCTGATCTTGTGTTTTATTTTATAATGGGCTGGGCGAGCAAGGCGAAGCTAACCTGGACCCTAATTCTCGTGCTCGTGATATTTTGGAAACATGGCGTATATCACCCGAAAACCATACAAAAAAACTATGTTTTAGTGATATATGTCGTATGAAAATAAATATCACGAGCACGAGAATTGGGGTCCAGATGGTAACCGATTGCAACTTTGCAGCATGCATGCTAATAGCATGCTTATTGATAGCAAATGTGGACAGTTCAGTAAGCATGCTACAAATGAGCATGTGTAAACTAAAGCTTAATAGTAATTTATCGTCAAATTTGTTTCATTTCGAAATAATCACTTGCAGGCACATAATGCCCCATATTTTGTTATAAGGTAAATGTAAAAATTTCGTACATTTTATCTGGCTCACCGCCAAGTCTAAATGTATGGACATGGAGAACTAATAGTAGTTCTAAGCGAAATAAACAGCGCCCGCTAGGAAGTATACTTCCTAGCGGTGACATGTTGATCGTTGTTTTCTCTTAAGATGACGGGTAGATGCTTAGCTACTAAACCGGATCTATTTTAAACAATTTCGGGGTTACAACCTCTCGGCAAACACTTATACTATTTATTAAATAACCATGCACAAATGTTGGGTCCGTTTGTGTACGCGAAAAAAGGATTCACATTAAAAGTGGCCGAGAGGTTGTAACCCCGAAATTGTTTATAATAGATCCGGTTTAGTAGCTAAAAATTAAAATTGATTGGCGTCGTTAGTTTGCCCTACCCGTCATCTTAATATGAAATTCTTCATATCCACATCAGTGTGACAAACCGCGGTGTGGACACACGAGTCATACACGATTTTAATGTTTAGCTACTAAACCGGATCTATTTTAAACAATTTCGGGGTTACAACCTCTCGGCAAAGACTTATACTATTTATTAAATAACCATGCACAAATGTTGGGTCCGTTTGTGTACGCGAAAATGGATTCACATTAAAAGTGGCCGAGAGGTTGTAACCCCGAAATTGTTTAAAATGGATCCGTTTTAGTAGCTAAAAATTTAAGTCGATTGGCGTCGCTAGTGTGCCCTACCCGTCACCTTAATATGGAATTCTTCATATCCACATCAGTGTGACAAACCGCGGTGTGGACACGAGTCGTACACGTCTTTACCTATAGTACACGGAGTGCTATGCACCCGGGCGCCGAGAGCCCCTCGCTACACATAGAGCCTCCACTGTAACGCTCCGCAAGGAGCAGGCACGAGTACTGATCGTTCTCCTCAACTTAGCGTGGGATTCCCAGTTGCGTCCAATGCTGTCGCTTTGAAGCCCGGTGTACGCTTGGACAATGATACAGGATTCTTGATGTCTGATAATTACAATGAAGCGACTGCCCATGTGGTCCCCGGTAGAGAAGAATAGGCCACCCTCACTCTTACCGAGGTGTCGTAAAAGGCGACTAAGGTAAAGCTAATGGCATGATCATCAGCACCCAGAGAAAGAAACCTCTGCATTTATATCAAAACCCTCGCCAACTCGTCTGCCAAGCGTGGTGAGTATGGCAATTACCCCTCATGTGATTGAGGAAGGCCCGTGCCCTAGCAGTGGGGACTTAAATGGGCTGATGATGATGATGACTGCCCATAGGTAGTCGAACATGTAAGTATTCCATTTTGTTCGTGCATTTTGAAACAAGAGGTCGCCAGGTTAAAAAGGTGCATTTTGAAAGGTTCCCTACAAGAGATCGCTCATAGTGATAAGGCCTTCGTTGTAAACATCCTGTAATACCTAGTTTTTTAAGTTTAGAGTGCAATAAAAGTATATTCATTCATTCAACGTTACTAAGATATTTGTAGTTTGCGGTTTGTCGGCCTAATTTCAACAAAGAGGACCCTTGAAATGAAAACGTGCTCACTTCATGATTGCTTACATTTAGTTGCAATGTTTTTTTTTTCGGAACATGAAATATTTTTTTTCATATTTTGGCACAAAGAAGCAATACATATAAAATTTATTAGGTACATAATGGTAATGGAAAAACATTTGTTTATTTTATTAGGGCATCCCTGCAAATGATTACAATACTTTTGAATTGAAACCGTGAAGTGAGCAGATAAGCCTCTGATTAAACTCTTTTAACAATTACTTTCGCGGCTACAAATAGTTTTGTACTACCTACTTTACCAGGCACGCTTAGGAAATTGTCGTAAGTCACCATCATCCTCCTGCCCTTTTCCCAGGTTATCTGGGGTCGGCGCAACATGTTTTCCTTTTCCATACGTCCCTGTCATTCGTCATCGAATCATCCACCCCTTTTTCCGTCATGTCATTCTTCACACAATCCATCCATCTCTTTTTCGGCCGCCCTCTATTCCTCCACCCACTAACATTTAAACTCATCACTTTTATTTTTATGGTTACATGTTCTTCCCCCCCCCCCCTCTTCTTGTCGGAAATTGTCGGAAGTACGTGGAAAAAATTAAACATATTTTAGTTGACAAAAGACACTGTAATCATCAAAAAGCTTACTTACTTAACTTCACTAAAACATAAACGAATAATATCTTAACCTACTCATACATGATTCATACAAAGTGATTTTTTTTTATATGGTAGGTGGCAGACGAGCAGACGGATCACCTGATGGTAAGCAATTCCGCCGCCCATGGACACCCGCAACACCAGTGGAGTCACAAGTGCGCTGCCAACCTTTTCCCCTTCCCCCCATGGCCTCCGGTAACCGCACCTATACGGCGAAACACAGCGCAGGCGTTGCTTCACGCCGGTCTTCTGTGAGGCAGTGGTATCACTCCGGTCGAGCCGGCCTATTCACGCCAAAGCGTGGCTCTCCCACATTCAAATTGATTATAGTCATCTTATTCCATACATGATGTATTTCGAACTAAAATTGTATGGAAGCTTTGTCAAGACATTGTACAGTTATCTAAGAAAAGGCCAATGTATACTTGCAACAGTGTTACAGTCCAATTTCTTTAAAATGACTTCTTTTGAAAAACAAATAAATATTGTACACGGGACGAAACGCGTCCTCTAAAAATACGTAAAATCCTCTTTACTGATCGTCATTACCACAAGTGGAGGTAAAGAAGTATCAGAATTGTAATCAGACGAGTTTAAATTATCATCGGCGTGGAATCCAGTGATTGACAAATGTAAACCTCGCAATTTGCCGCTTCAAATTATTTCCAACCCGGATACTGTGAGTGTAATGTGTCGGAGTGACCTCACTGACATTTCTTTTTAGTGGCAGTGTAGATAACGAAAATGAGAGGGTATCCGAAGATTCACAAGCCGGGCGTAGCAGACGACGCCGTGCACCTCCAGTCCGCTTGTGATCACGACCGTTGTAACGCGGCCGAAACGCTAAGCTTTTTTTTTATATATGAGAGGTGGCAGACGAGCAGACGGATCACCTGATGGTAAGCAATTCCGCCGCCCATGAACACCCGCAACACCAGTGGAGTCACAAGTGCGCTGCCAACCTTTTCCCCTTCCTTCCCATTGGGTCTCCGGTAACCTCACTCACACGGCGAAACACAGCGCAGGCGCTGCTTCACGCCGGTCTTCTGTGAGGCACTCCGGTCGAGCCGGCCCATTCATGCCTAAGCGTGGCTCTCCCACATTCTAAACATTTTAAGCCACATTTTAAGCTGTGAATATATGCCACTACGAGTGTGTACTTACGTATAAAAATAACCGCGTTTAGTCCCGCGTACATTAATTATTTGCATAATGCAATGCGAAAGTTTAAAATAACAAATAGCATTAAAAATAGTAAAAACCATCATGGAGTGCATTGCAATTTTTTTTATCTGGTTTGATAATACGTTTTTCACCGACGCAATTTTGTATGCATGATTAGGACTACAATTATTAAATTGTTTTCAGATCTTAATACGTACATATTAATGATGATTTTTTTTTTCCCCAGGTCCCCAGATGTTTGTTTATTTTTTTAAATACTGTACTATGTCTTGGACATCTCCATTACTACAAGAGGTTTTTCTAGTTAAATACGCGCTGTCTTATTTATTACAATGTATTTTAATACTAATATTCTAATTATATCATGGAAATGTTTAAATATAAAGTACATAATTGAATTATATTTAAATTACTTATTGCTACATAATAGACTTTTATAAATATAAAAAAAGAGAAATACTAACCAAAAGGCGTGTATAATTTAGCATAAGAAGTATAAAAAATAAACGATAATAGGAGCTAGCGGGTGGGAAAAATCCTCGTACTGTTTGGACTGAGGTCCAAATTCAACAGCATCGGTTTATTCTCGCTTACAAAAGGGTTACATTTATATATATATGAATTACATTGTATCTTCACATATACTCGAAACTGGAATTCAAGACCAAAAAAACTACGACAGATACGTCACTGTCAAATCTATCAATGTCACTTATGTCATTGTCAAATCAAGTTTTCAGGTTTGGTCAACCTTTTTGGTGTATGCTTCTTTTCTTAGTATAGGCTGGCACAATTCATATTGAGGATTTTCTCAAAAAAATAGAAACTTAATTATAAACTATATTTTCAATTTAACCAACATTGACAAAATTTTATTTAAAACAAATTGAATCACCCATGAACACCCACGAAAGTATGGCATAGTATTAAGACAGTATGGAAAAGTTTTTACTTAATTCTTAGTTTATTTATTATGTTTTTACAAAGTGGGTAGTAGTCAACAGTCGAAGTCAGTCGAAAGTCTCAGTTACCTACTCAATAAAACAGGGGCGTTTAGCGTTTTATCGACCTATGGATTCTGCCGAGACTACTTAACGAAATCGCAGGTTTTAAGACTCTCATTGGTCCTAGCAAGTTGTTCACGTGACAACTCATTAATTACATAAAAGCAGTGTTTAAAACGATGTAATTCAAAGATTTTTAATATAAATATCAATGCGGCACCTCACTGCACAAAACAACAACATGTAAGTTCAAATGTTGTACCAAATGTTATTAACACCTGAAGGGACATACGCGTATTACCAACTTTTCTACCAAACATTACTGATGATCAAGTTTTTATTAAAGCGTCTTGTATTTATGTAAAAATAAGTCGATAAAACTAGGTCTTTAAATTATAGAAACAAAATTACCAATTAATAAATTATGTCAGCGCATGTTTATAGAAAATAGGTATATACTATTGTACGATCATTTTATTGCAGTAGCAACATTGTAGTAACTTTTTTGGTCTTGAATTCCAGTTTCGGGTATATATACACGTACACCGTTATTTTTTTATCGCATGCCGAAAACTATGTATCGTGAATGAAGTCCATTTAGCACGTTAGCGAAATAAGCAGTAAAAAAATAATGGTTTATATATAGAGCCTCGATAGGTTTCGAAGACAAACCCGTGATACACGTCTCCAGGCTCCACCCCCGAGTGACATTTTGATAAGTATAATATCATTTTCAAAAATAACCAATCACCTTTTAATGGGGGGCTATCGCGTGTGAAAAATCCGCAAGATGGCGTACTATAGGCCTGAGGTCCATCTACAAGGTGATTGGGTATTTTTAGACGTGATATGTCAAATTGTCAATTAACGAATAAGCAGACCTTATATTAATACAAAATAGCGGCAGATACGGCACGTCCCTTCAATTAGACAAGTGAAAACGGGCCCCATGCACAACTACACGTACGCACAGCTCTATGACACTTTGGGTTAAAGTTTTACGATATTGGAAGACAAAGACAAACCTATTTTTTGACATAAGCGTGAGTGAGTCAAAACGCTTACGCTTCAGAGTTTAGTCCTGTCAAAACGCCTAAACTTGTCACACATGAATATATCGTATATTTGTATCTCGCTCTGCAAAATGTTGACATTAATGAATTTTAAAATGTTATGAGAAATTAACTGGCCGTGTGGTCCCCGGCAGAGTAGAATAGGCCACCCTCACTCTTACCGAGGTGTCGTAAAAGGCGACTAAGGTAAAGCTGCTGGCATGATCATCAGCACCCAGAGAAGGAAAACTCTGCATTTATATCCAAACCCTCGCCAACCTGTCTGCCAAGCGTGGTGAGTATGGCAATTACCCCTCATGTGATTGAGGGAGGCCCGTGCCCCAGCAGTGGGGACTTAAATGGGCTGATGATGATGATGATAAGAAATTAAAACTCTTCTTCTACTTTAGAGTGAAATGTGATTAAATGAGATTTGTTATTTCTTTTTGAATAATTTGTACAACGCGTAAAAGCGCACGAAGGCATTTTAGTAACCTTGGTCCCACTTAAAACAAAGAATATTGTTATGTGACACGACCGCTTGTCAGACTCGCCAATTTGCGACTGCGGGCAATTAGGCGACGGTTACCTAATTCAAGCGGTCCACGCGGTTGAGACGAGTCACCTATCTTCCGCTATTTTGATTTAATATAAGACTACTGTTATGTCGGTGACGGGTTTGTGGTGCTGCGGCGCGCCGGGCGGCGGGGACTGTTTACAGTCTAGTAAGCTGTTGCTCGCTTAGTTATTGTATCTAAAAATAAAAAAAATATGTATAAACCATTGTTTATTTGTACATATCTGTTGTCTGATATCTGTAACACAAGTGCTTAAGCTACTTAGTACGGAATCAGGTCAACGAATGAGATGTGAGAATTATTATTATTATTATATGTAGTAGGAAAATGGCGCCTTGCTTTAGTGTTAAGAACGCGGTAGTTCCATCCGGCCGCCAACAGATGGCGCTAGTCAAAGCAACGTCAGCTAAAAATTGTATACCGCGATGTCAAGATTTTTATTTGAGCATGCTTATAGGCTAAAGACCATGAAAAAAAAACTCTAATTCGTCACATAAATTGGCTTTTATCCTTATCAAGATTAGCCCCCACATTGCGTTGAGGTCCGTGGTTTGTCCAAAAATAAAAACTTTATTAATCACATTAGAGTTAATTTTACAGATGGTCACACATAGTTATATAAATACAGACTTATTAAACTAAGATAATCTTGTGTTACAGATATTTAAAACTATCGCAATGAGGGTTTTCGCCTGTGAAAAATCCGCTAGATGGAGTGACCACTATAGGCGTGAGGTCCATATACAATGTGATTGGTTAAATTTAAACGTGATCTGTCAAAATGTCAATTAGACAAACTAAACAACCAATGCGGGGTTGATGTTGGACCTCAGTCCAACAGTACGCCATCTAGCGGATTTTTCACACGCGAAAACCCTCTTTAATTGAAACAATAATAAAAGCTAGTTGAATATAGAAATAATAATATACTTGGGCTCTTCTCTTGCTTACCATCAGGCTGAGTAGAGCTGAGTGTGCCTTTATAAAAAAAAAAAACAAAAATCTAGGCAGACCTATGGTGAGGATGGGTGACCGCGCTAGGCGTGGTGCGTCGCTACTAGAGGTCAGGCTGTGGTCGCATAGTTACCGAGTCTGGTTGCGGATGGGTGACCGCTAGGCGTGGTGCGGCGCGCTGGGCGGCGGGAAGCAGCGCACGTGCTCGACGCTGCTGGAGCTAGTCCTGCGGTGTTGGTGGCGTAGTTACCGAGTCTGGCTGCGGATGGGTGACCGCTAGGCGTGGTGCGGCGCGCTGGGCGGCGGGAAGCAGCGCACGTGCTCGACGCTGCTGGAGCTAGTCCTGCGGTGTTGGTGGCGTAGTTACCGAGTCTGGCTGCGGATGGGTGACCGCTAGGCGTGGTGCGGCGCGCTGGGCGGCGGGAAGCAGCGCACGTGCTCGACGCTGCTGGAGCTAGTCCTGCGGTGTTGGTGGCGTAGTTACCGAGTCTGGCTGCGGATGGGTGACCGCTAGGCGTGGTGCGGCGCGCTGGGCGGCGGGAAGCAGCGCACGTGCTCGACGCTGCTGGAGCTAGTCCTGCGGTGTTGGTGGCGTAGTTACCGAGTCTGGCTGCGGATGGGTGACCGCTAGGCGTGGTGCGGCGCGCTGGGCGGCGGGAAGCAGCGCACGTGCTCGACGCCGGCGCGCTCGTCGTCGGCGGCGATGTGTCGCGCCAGCACGCTGAAGATCTGCGAGTTCAGCACCTGGAAGCGCCGGATGCGGTCCACCATGCGCTTCAGCGGCTGCCAACACCAATTAAACATCATCCATCTTATCATAAATCGCGACCTTAAGGCAATGGGTAGGGCACACCACATGCTGCTGCCGTGTGGTCCCCGGCAAAGTAGAATAGGCCACCCTCACTCTTACCGAGGTGTCGTAAAAGGCGACTAAGGTAAAGCTGCTGGCATGATCATCAGCACCCAGAGAAGGAAAACTCTGCATTTATATCAAAACCCTCGCCAGCCCGTCTGCCAAGCGTGGTGAGTATGGCAATTACCCCTCATGAGATTGAGGGAGGCCCGTGCCCCAGCAGTGGGGACTTAAATGGGCTGATGATGATGATGATGATGATGAGGGCACACCAGCGACGCCAATCGATTTTAATTTTTAGCAACTTAATAATAATAATAATAACTTTTTTAAATAAATAAATATTTCACAACATCACATACATTGATCTGACTCCGAGATAGGTAGCTCAAGCACCTGTGTTACGGATATCAGAATCAACAGTGGGATTACAAATATATACATGTAATACTTTTCTTTTGTAAATACATACTTGTAATACATACCAAACACCCAGACCAATACATACAAACATGTTCATGCACACAAATGTTTGTACTGTGCGGGGATCGAACCCGGAACCCTTGTATCAGAGGCAGCGTTCACTACCACTGTTCCAATCGGGTCGTCGAAAACCATGCACAAATGTTAGGTCCGTTTTTGTACGCGAAAAATGGATTCACGCTAAAAGTGGCCGCTTTTGGCTTTTGGAATAAATTTTTAACCCCGTAATTGCTTAAAATAGATGGCGTCGCTAGTGAGGGGTAGGACACTGATGCCAATTGATTTAAAATGTCTCGCATTCGCCACAATTAATATAAATCACTTGGCAGCGCTAGTATTGTCGCGGTATCGCCTTAAAGTGACGGGTAGAGCACACTAGCGATGCCAATTGATTTAAATTGTTAACAACTAAACCGGATATCTTTTTAACAATTTCGCCTCTTGGAAAAGACTTATACTATTTATTTACTACTTATACTTAACTTTTGGGTCTGCTTTTGTACTGGAAATTTGAAATACCGCCAAAAAAGCTCACTTATGGCGTTAATCCGAATTTAATGTTTTTTTTTTTTTACACGTAATTTAAATTAGGACGGACACATTTGCTTGTCGATATATCGACTAAACATGCGTAAATGACTACTAATAACACCAATAATGTACCTACCATGTTTTATGCAAATAAAGATTATTTGTATTTGTATTTGTATATTTATTAATCCAAATTTCGAGTGCAAAAACAGATCAAACAGTAGTACACAATTATTAAATAAATAGTATAGATGTTTGCTTAGAGATTGCCGCTCCGAAATTGTTTAAAATAGATCCGGTTTAGTTGCTAGCAATCTAAATCTATGGCTGTCGCTTAGGACTACCCGTCGCGGTAAAGTGCGACGCACTGCCCACTGACAGGGACGTCTATGGGCTACGTATTCGAAAAGACCCCTAGACACACTCAGAGTCCAATACAATAATATCTTCAGGATGATGTTGGGGCTGCCTCGCTTTTGTAGCGCGTCGGGGATGTTCGCGGAATACCAGATTGATGGCTTTTTGGCCATTATCCGAAAAAAAAAGACCGCGTCACTGGTCCGCAGGGTGAGGGACAGCCGCAACACCATCCTAATGACTAGCGGATAGATACACCTCACCGCTATGGATGTGCCTGATGCGAAGAGTGACCACTGAAACCAGTTTCTTTGGTAACTCCTAGCAACCTCTCTCTTTTTTAATTTTATTTTATTTTGTCGATATGTACCTACTATATAATTTTAAGTCTTTTTGTTACTAACAATCTATGGATTAAAAACTATGGTCTGAAATATACTATTTTTATTTTTATTTTTTAATTTTTTTACTGCCCACTGCAAAAAAATAAAAATCAACGAGTATACAGGCAATGGACTTACGATGCCCTTGACCAGCTCGTCCTTGCCGTCGACGCGCTGCACGCGCAGGATGTGGTAGCAGAAGTCCAGCGCCTCGAAGCGCCGCTGCTGCCCCAGCAGCGCGATGATGCAGCAGCCCTGCCCAGTGCAGCCCTTCGCCGAACAGCTCCCTGAAGTCAAGATTAAGAGTTAAGAAGAGATTTTTTTTTTTGCGGCGGACAAACGAGTGTCATGATTTTGCCATTTAGACAATACTTTTGAGTTTACATATTGACTTGATTGATTTGAAAATGCTATAGCGTCATCTGTTGTCGTGATTGTAACCTCTAGCAAGAAATGTAAAAAGAATGTTAAGGAATAAAATTACCTTTATTTAAAATAATTAAAGGCTGAATCTACAATTTTTCACAGACTACGGAATAGGCTATTTGACAGTGATAAAAATATACATTTCTTTTATGACATCAGTGTTAATATATTTTTTGTGGAGCGATTAGTAATAACGCGAGATAAAAATATTGCATTATTTCATCAAAATTCGTCTTCTAAAATTATTATTTTATAAACAGGGGTCACGTGACTAAAAACAGCCCGTGACGTAGATTACGCGTAAGTCTACTGCCTATGGTTGATTGCCTTTCCTTCATAGGAAGAAATAAACAAAAAAAAAGTCTATTTGAAAGAAACACTGAAACACCAACAAGCTCAATGTTTATATATTTTTTATTTTTATAAACATTTGACACATACTGGCTAACAGTTTCCCAAAACGCCAGATGTGCTCGTTGTCATAATTACACAATTACATATCATATTGTAAAAACAAAATTCATACTAAAAACTAAATTATATATTTTACGTTGGTTAGAATAGAATATAAACAATATCAAGGTTAATAATACAGTTTGTTAGAATATAAAATTGGAATAATAATTAGAGTTCAAATTAACAATGTCAATAAAATTAAATAAAATTATTTATGGAGAATCTACGTCACTGGCCGCCATATTGCTAAAAGACGCGTTTTTGCGGCATATATGAATATTGCATTTTCTTTTTCGTTTTTTTATTAAAATATCTAAAATAAAAACAGAAAAGTATTTTTTTAGGGCTTCTTATAAACAAATGAATACCCTAAGATAGTTTTCAGATTTTGTCAAATAGCCTACTATGACAGATAACGAAAGAAAAAAGTTATCCTATATATCATCCTATAAATATATAAATATTTCACAACATCACATTCATTGCCGCCGAGATAGGTAGCTCAAGCGCCTGTGTTTCGGATATCAGAATCAACAGTGGGATTACAAATATATACAAATAATGCTTTTCTTTTGTAAATACATACTCATAATACATAGGAAACCCCCAGAACAATACAATCAAACATGTTCATGCACACAAATGTTTGTACTATGCAGGAATCGAACCCGCAACCCTTGGACTACAGGCAGCGTTCACTACCACTGTTCCAAACGGGTCGTCATAAAATCTTTGCTATTTATAAAGAGGTAAAACTCACACATACATGCTTTACATACATCTTTTTTTTTTTTAATCCTAATTCTTTTTCTCTTCCTCTCCTTTGTCAATTCTGACGGCCGAAACTCGCCGTAAGGAATAGTCTGAAAACCAGCGCTTGGGCATTTAGCCGAGCAAATGCTGAGACTATTACCTTTTGTCAATAATTGTACTACAGCCATACTTAGTTTATAGTTTTCGTTTATATTATTTTGTAGCCTTAGATTTATTGTTAGTTGGTTTTTCTATCTTTTTTATTGACAATAAAGATCTTTTTACTTTTTTTTTTTTACTTTTAAAACCCACAGACAGCGATAACGCTTATAGCTACTCCGAAAACATGAAACGCCTGCGCGATGCAATCGACACCTAGCGCCATCTATTGGTATAAAGAGGAACTAATGTCGAAGTGAGGGCGGGCCACTAGTATTATAAAGTTTTATTGAAAAAATATCGTACACTTACTCAACAGTAAATTGTGTTTCTCCAACGGGAATGCAGTACAGGAATTGCAGTGCCGACCACAATCTGAAAAACAAATATTTTTATTTACATTGATTTTAATCTTTTAAGACGACGAGTGAGACTTTTTAACTTAACTATACCATATAAATATGTAGAACTAGCCGTGTGGTCCCCGGCAGAGTAGAATAGGCCACCCTCACTCTTACCGAGGTGTCGTTCACTAAGGTAAAGCTGCTGGCATGATCATCAGCACCCAGAGAAGGAAAACTCTGCATTTATATCTAAACCCTCGCCAACCCGTCTGCCAAGCGTGGTGAGTATGGCAATCACCCCTCATGTGATTGAGGGAGGCCCGTGCCCCAGCAGTGGGGACTTAAATGGGCTGATGATGATAAATATGTAGATACTCTGTTATATAGCCCACACATATGTGAAATCGAGGTATACAGAGATTCAACGTCCAATTCAGGCACTATTATCGCTGGAGGCAAACCCTACCAGACCACCTATACTATGAGTCTAGATGAAGATAGCCGGGAGTTCTTTCAGCATACCCAGACTCTAGATCATTTCGTTTTCAAGCTCGCGCTAGTGTCGCATGATCCCAGAGCACCATTTGATAAAACAGTTCACAACGGCGCTAGCGACCCCCTAAGGAGTCATCATTCACACAGTCACTCAATAAAACGCCGGTGTTGTTATGTTTTATCGACCTACGGATTACCTATCGGATAAGTTTTTAAAAAATCTTTAGTCTTGAATTAAATTAATAAGTACCGAAAATAGTCATCCTTTATCGCATTATTATTATTTTTTGTATTTTGTCTCACAACACTAAACGTATTAATTTGTAGTGGAAAATTTAAATTGCTGATATATTATTTAAGTAATTTTAGAACAGAGTACTATTTAACAGCTGTATTTTTCCTTAATAAAGAAAATAAACAAATAAATATACCCCTAAAAGCAATTGCGGGTTTTAAAACTCTATTAGGTCCAAGCGAGTTGTCACTAGACAACTCACTCGACACACAATAGCAGTGTTAAAAACGATGTAATTCAACGATTCTTATTATTAGCATCACTTTTCGGCACTTCACTGCACAAATACGTCACCTGTGGAACTCGGTGGTGTCGTCGGCGCGCTATAGTGTGTACCTGTGGAACTCGGTGGTGTCGTCGGCGCGCTATAGTGTGTACCTGTGGAACTCGGTGGTGTCGTCGGCGCGCTGTGGAACTCGGTGGTGTCGTCGGCGCTAGTGTGTACCTGTGGAACTCGGTGGTGTCGTCGGCGCGCTATAGTGTGTACCTGTGGAACTCGGTGGTGTCGTCGGCGCGCTATAGTGTGTACCTGTGGAACTCGGTGGTGTCGTCGGCGTGCGGCGGGGCGTGGTGCGGCGGCGCGGGCGGCGCGGGCCAGGCGGGCGCGGCGAGGCAGGCGCGCAGTCGGCGCAGCACGACGCCGAACAGCGACAGCCCGCAGCACAACCGCTCGCGGGTCAGAAGCTCGCCCTCGCGCGCTAGCTGGCTTTGCTGCAAGTCAAATTAATTATAAATGACTGACCGGATGGCGCAATTGGTAGTGACCCTGCCTCTTACGCCAAATGTCGTGGGTTCGATCCCCACCCTGGACAAACATTCGTGCGATGAACACTTGTGTTTGTTCAGTGTCTGGGTGTAATATATGTATTTAAGTATATATTTGTGTTCCTCTGTTGTCCGATATCTGTAACACAAGTGCTTAAGCTACTTAGTACGGAATCAGGTCAACGAATGAGATGTGAGAATTATTATTAATTATTATAAATAATTATTTACCTACCTATACCTTGTACGCCTACAAAGGGCAAAACAAAATGCTACATTTACAAAAATATTTTAACATCTGTATCATTCAACCTATGTTTTACAAATAAAAGATTTGTATTTGTCAACGTATACCCTCTTATTGCAAAAAATCCAGCCAAGTGCGAGTCGGACTCGCCCATGCAGGGTTCCGTAGCAGCAAGTAAGATATATGAAAGATAAATTGCGGTTTACGGTTTGTAACGTATTAAAAAAAGCTACATACTAGATCTAGTCCAAACTAATTTTAGTTGTTAGTTTTCATGATTATGTACATCATATATTTTTTTAGTTTTATAATTCATTTATTATAGAAGTTATAGGGGGGACGGGGGAGGGGAACACACATTTTTTTTTTTATATATATTAAATGGGTTTGCACTTGACCTCATTTCACCTGATGGAAAGTGACAATAAGGTCTAAGATGTAGCGTGCTTACCCAGAAGAAGCCTATTCACTCTCGACTTAAAGACACCCAAATTGTAGCTCTCTGGGAATACAGAAGCCGGCAAGTTGTTCCATTCCTTAGCAGTTCGTACCAAGCAATTTACCACTTTGGGAGCGTCTCTTGCGCAAAGTATTGTGTTTATAAAAAATGATGTTAAAAACCTCAACATCATTTTTAAAGACCTATCCATAGATACCCCTCACATATAGGTTTGATGAAAAAAAAGTTTTGAGTTTCAGTTTCAAATATGGAGACCCCCCCATTTTTTTATTTTTTCCAATTTTTATGTAAAAATCGTAATGCGGTTAACAAAATACATCTATTTACTAAGTTTCAATAATATAGTTCTTATAGTTTCGGAAAGTGGCTGTGACATACGGACGGACGGACAGACGGACAGACATGACGTATCTATAAGGATTCCGTTTTTCGCCATTTGGCTACGGAACCCTAAAAAACTACTCTGATACCGGTTTCAATCCTAAACTATAGTCTATTCCAATTATGAAGTTCTTATTGACGGATATTAATAGTTCAGTACTAAGGAAGTACTCAGCGGCATCGATTCTCGATTTGTAACCAATTTTAATCGAATTAACTTTCAACAACTAAGTCTAATAGAAATTTTGAACACAATTTTTTAAAATTGACGAACTTGGAATTTTATATCTCTGGAGCATGCCCTTTTGAGCCATTGATCGCACTCAATGTTCAGATCGAGGCAATTTATTTTGTTATTTAAACAGTTTAAATGTTACCTGCAAATGACTGTACTTTTTATTACGTTTTATTGTAAAATGCATAAAAGTTATTTCAGCTATAAGCAGTCCCATTTCCCGCCAGATTCAATTTCATTCGCGAATGATCGGTTTCGTAACTGAATACTTGAGGCACGTCACTATGTTTAAAAGTAAAATATAAACCATAGTACATAACCGCAATCGCGTAAAAATATATTATTTTATTTTGAAATTTTTCGAGTGTGATGGGATCATTTGACGAGTGTGATGGGATCATTTGGCGAGTGTGATGGGATCATTTGGCGAGTGTGATGGGATCATTTGGCGAGTGTGATGGGATCATTTGACGAGTGTGATGGGATCATTTGGCGAGTGTGATGGGATCATTTGGTTTGGGGGTTTACGGGGGGGAATAAATTTAATTTAATTTATTTAGGGGACTAGAAATATGTACTAACATAGTATGTAAGGTAATATTGTTAATAACACCTATGGACTGTGTGACTTGAATATATTTTTTTTAATTATTAGTTTGTTACCACATATTTTAAATTCTTAGTTTATTAACTTTTGACATATTTTAATATAATTATTATAATGTAATGAATACAATTGATGTGCCTTCCCAAGGCCCATATGTTGACTTACCCTATCTTTAAAACCATAATTAAACAACTTTTGAAAATTAGATTATTTTATGCATTATTTCAAAAACAATATAATTAATTGTAGAGTGTTTTTGTATAATTGTATATTTTTCAAATGACGATTTACTACCAAATACAAAAAGACATACCTATTCAATTAGATTTATATGAAACGTGCAGAGTTACGTTCTTCATAATGTCAAAAAGACTTCATAATTGGGACAGCCTGTAGCAAGTTCTCACTCTTACCGAGGTGTCGTAAAAGGCGACTAAGGTAAAGCTGCTGGCATGATCATCAGCACTCAGAGAAGGAAAACTCTGCATTTATATCAAAACCCTCGCCAACCCGTCTGCCAAGCGTGGTGAGTATGGCGATTACCCCTCATGTGATTGAGGGAGGCCCGTGCCCCAGCAGTGGGGACTTAAATGGGCTGACGATGATGATGATGTAGCAAGTTCATGATTATTACGAAATAATGTTCGTTCTTAAGATATAAATAAATAGATAAATATTTCACAACATCACATACATTGATCTGACTCCGAGATAGGTAGCTCAAGTACTTGTGTTACGGATATCAGAACAGCGGAATTACAAATATATACATTTATTACTTTTCCTTTGTAAAAACGTATTTTTGATACATAGAAACACCCAGACCAATACAAACAGACATGTTCATGCACACAAATGTTTGGGATCGAACCCGCGACCCGTGGACCAAAGGCAACATTCACTACCACTGATCCTAACGGATCGTCAAAAATGTGGGAGAGCCACGCTTAGGCATAAATGGGCCGGCTCGACCGGAGTGATACCACTGCCTCACAGAAGACCGGCGTGAAGCAGCGCCTGCGCTGTTTCGCCGTGTGAGTGAGGTTACCGGAGGCCCAATGGGGGGAAGGGGAAAAGGTAAGCAGCGCACTTGTGACTCCATTGGTGTTAAGGTTGTCTATGGGCGGCGGAATTGCTTACCATCAGGTGAACCGTCTGCCACCTCTCATATATAAAAAAAAGGTCGGGTTTTTGTACCTTAGCTGTGCCGAATTTGTCAACATTTTGCACGATCTGCAACGCCGAGTATTTCGCCTCCAAACGTTTCTGCTTTGTTTCTGGTTTCTCGCCCTCTGCAATGAATAGTAAACAATAGGGTATTTGACTAAGCTCGAGATTTTACAAAGTATAAATATTTTATCAAAATATAGATAAATATGTGCCAATAGCCAAAATTCTCAATAAAAAATATAACGTCTAGCCGGTTTTATGGTCATTCAAAGATTCATGGGCCATTTTAAAAGTATGAAATTATAAAAAAATAACAATACGATTGAATAAACCATACAATTTGCACCAACTATTATAATAAAACCATAAACATAAACGAAACATTTGATATAGCTACCATACAAAATTCAAATGAAATGCATACAAAATACTTGCGTATGACGTCACATTTTAGTAGCCATTTGTATGGAGCGTTTTGGGTTTGCCCAAAATAATAGAGAGTTTTAACTACCAATAAAACTTACCTATTATTTTTCCTAAAGATATCCGGAATCCATCTTGAGTCAAGCACCATCCTTTTTGTGACGTTTCCGGTCCAAAATGCTACCTCCCCTCTCATTTCCGGCGCATGTACTGCCATCTGGTTTTGGCGCGAATGAAACCCAATGACATTTCTGGCACGAACGCTTACCGTCATTATACCTACTCGAGATGCACCAGGTAGAGCTTACCTGGATTCCGGATATCTTTAGGAAAAATAATAGGTAAGTTTTATTGGTAGTTAAAACTCTCTATTATTTGTTCCGTTCGATATCCGGAATCCATCTTGAGTGATGTGTTTGTTATCTCCTGGTGAGTGCCATTGGTGACGCTATAATTTGTTGCAGGTATAATAAGTAAAATATGATTTTATGAGAAGAAAAAGATTTACTAAAAAAAAAAAATACGAATCATACATTCCGCAAAACATTTGTATCATATACTAACGAATTGGATTAAAAAATGAGGATAATGAAATTGTTGAACTTGCTTGATTTGTCCGATAAATAACTTTCTGATAGTATTTCCTAAATGTATGTTCTTGGCGCCAGTTTCCTGTTTCCAGTATTTTATCAACTGGAAACTGTTCTAGCCAATTTAGAGATGCAACTGCAGATCTAACAGAGCCTGGAGAAGCTTCTATTCCAGCATTTCTTAGAACAGTTTTTATCCAAACACCGATTATAGTTCTCGATGCCGGTTTCGGTACTCCTCTAATAGTAATAAATAATTCGTGTAAATTATTTACTTCTTTTCGGCGCTCTTGAGATATAGAAATCAGTCGCCGTGTCCAATATACACAATCTAATGATTTGTTTGGGTTCTTAATCATTTTCCATCCAGACTGCCTGTAATTACTATTATCTGTTTTTGATCCGAAACGGGGCCAGAAGACAACAAAATCGCCTTCGTCCCGATACTGTTCCCCTTCAGTGGTTAAAAGAGTCAAATCATGCACTCTACGACCCGATGACAATAAAAGTAAAATTGCGGTTCGTTGTGAAACTTCATATAAATTGTTCTCATCCAATGAATTTTGCTTTAGATAATTTATAATTTTTTCTGGGTCCCATATAGGAGGCATGACCCTTTTTTCTTTCGAAACCGAGATTGCTTTTAATATATGTCGTACAAAAAAGTTTGATGAAAGATCAATACTAGTAGATACATTTGTGAATGTTGCTATAACAGATTTATGAACTAAAATTGTTTTATATGCCAAACCTTGGACGTTATGAAGATATGCCAAATATCGAGCAACTTCTGCTGGAACAGGACACGTGTAATTTACTGAGTTTGTGTCACACCAACCCTTCCACTTTTTCCAGGCATATTGGTATGTATTCATGGTCGATTTACGCCAACTTGATAGTAACAAGGTCTTTTCGTCGCTTGACCAGTTTTCAATCACGTCTGTCCACCCAAAATCAGCCATGCTTCTAGATGAATTTTGTGAATTTCGGGAGGATGAACACCTGTTACTGTATCCATCAGAACTAGCTGAAGGTGCGGGATCAGGTAAGGTTCTCGCAGTGCTCGTTGCTTCAAGTCCGCCAGCCAGAACACTTGGTTCCATTTCGGAGCGATCAAAATGTACTTGCCTTTCGCTGAGTTGAGTCGGGATAGAACTTGCGGGATCAGATTCGGAGGTGGGAACACCCAGGCCAACCTGTACTCCCACGGATGACGTAGTGCGTTGTGGCCTACAGCATGCTCGTCCGTCACATCCATTGTCATGTACCTGGGAATGACGTGAGCTGTTGTCGAAGCAAATAAGTCCACATCTGGCGTGCCCCACATCTGGAATATTGGCCTGGTGGCTTGTGGACTCAAGTGCCATTCTGGACAGGGTTTCATCCTGGATAGGGCATCGACTTCGCAGTTGTATCTCCCTGGGAAGTAATGAGCTGTTAGTTGTATATTCCGGAGGTCCATCATTTCTAGAATACGCCGTGTAAGTTCCATTAATTTCTTGGATTTGGTTCCCCCTTCTTTGTTTAAGTAAGAGACAACGGTGCGGTTGTCGGTTAACAGTAAGATTTGGGCATTCTGTAATTGAGGACCCTCTTGAACAATTGCCTCGTGCACAGCAAACATTTCCTTCATATTGACATGCCATGTTTGTTGAGCTGGAGTCCATTGTCCGGACATTTTGGTCTCTTCGAGTTGAGCACCCCATCCAATTTCCGAAGCATCTGTAGTCAGATGATGCGAGATCTGGGCGGTATGTATTGGAAGGTATCCTGACGCAGCGCTTACCCACCATTTCAATTCGTCCAGAACTGGGTCTGGTAGTTTCACTTGGCGGTAACGGTGATCGTTGGGCAACTGTCGACTGTAGTATTGCAGCGTGCGACAGTGTAATCGCCCTCTCCGGATCACAAATGAGGCGAAGTTGAGTCTCCCCATTAGGGACTGGGCCTGTTTGAGGGACCAACTGCCTTGTGCAATCTGATGCTGAAGTGCCATGCGTAGCGTGAGGCACTTCGGTCCCGACAGAGACTTTGTGGTGGTCAAAGTGTCCCAGGTGATGCCGAGGAACTCTAGGCATTGAGTCGGAACCAGCACAGATTTCTCGGAGTTTAGGAACCAACCTAGGCGTTGTAGAAAGTTCACTGTAAACGCCGTTTGCTCGTGTAATTGATGATACGATTGGCTGGCGATTAAAAAATCGTCGAGATACACTACGCACCTGATATTGTGGCGACGTAATTGTTCTGCCACCCAATTGGTCAGGGTGGCAAAACTCCTGGGTGCTGATAAAAGCCCAAAAGGGAGACACGTCATTTGCAATAGTTCGTTGTTGTATGACAGTCTCAGGAACCTTCGATGTTGTTTGGCGATACTCAAATGAAAATAAGCTTGGCTCAGATCTATTTTCGTCAACCAATCGTTCTTTTGTAGGAAATTCGGAATACGAAAATGATTGATCAGGCGAAATGGCCTTATTTTGACAAAATGATGGAGCCGTTTTAAATTGAAAATCGGCCGAAACGTACCGTCGGGCTTCTGAATCAGAAAGAATATTGACAGAAAGCTGGGTGTTGGTTCTGCTTTCTCTAGCACATTTATTTCGAGCATCTTCCGTATTTGTTGAGACATGTGAGGACTTTCCTTGGTGGCATAACATTTCATTATATTTTTGCTGGGCATTATCAAAGGTGGCTTCATTGCAAAAGATATTCGAAGTTGGCTTAAAATCCGACATATGTATTCTGGAGCACCTACATTGCTCCACATATCTACATATTGCTTTAGACAGCCCCCTCGAAAGTGTGTCGAGTCATGGATTGTACTTATTTCTATAGTTTGATGAACTGGTCTTATTACCTCTTTGATTCTGGTGAGAGCGTCCCTTGACATTTGAGGACCTCTTACCTGAAGAAGACTTTCCTTTACCTTTTGAATTTGTCGTTCCTGTTGTACCAAAGTAGGCGGGCAAAGAAAAGTATCACTAGTCACCGCCGTAGCAGTAGGTAACGTGTTCAAGGCAAGTAATGCTTTCAACGATGTTTCTATCATTGAGAGGTCTTTTGATTACAAAAATAAATAAAAACATATGCCGCCGGGGGGCGACAGGGTACTGTGGGACTCGCCCTCCGGGCCGCTTCTTCTAACAAGAAGCGACCTGAGGGCATACTCACTAAAACTCCCGGGGCTCAACCACCTGTGGGTATGGAATGGGGTCACGGGAACTGCACGAGGCTATTCCCCGCAACCCCACTCCCCCACAAGCCCCTAAACGGGGTGTGCGGCCACGCCCCTCCTTAGGCTGGGAGGAGGGGGGTTGGGGACAGCCGGAAGAGCTGAGCCGTCCCCAACGAGCGGTGGAGGAGCCAATGACAGTGCCGGCACAAGGACCCCCGTCTCTGTTGCCGGCTGGCCACCTCCACGGAGAGAACGAAGAGTTCTCCGCCGAACTCGTCCTCTCCTTGCTCGAAGCGGGCCTGCGAGGGGGTTAGTCTCGCGCTCCCGCTCCGCGTCTGTAGGACCTACCCAAACCTTGGGTAGAAAAAGATGCTTCAATCAAATCATTAAACTTACCGGCTGCGTAGGGCCGGGGCAATATGTTTTGGAAGGGCGCTGCGTGGAGCAGATCTGTCACTTCTTCTTGGCTGAGAGCCTGAAAAAAAAAGTAAACTGATTAAAATCATTTCTTTAATCCCGTTTGAACATATTAAGGTGACGGGTAGGGCACACTAGCGACGCCAAGCGATTTTAATTTTTAGCTACTAAACCCGGATCTATTTTAAACAATTTCGGGGTTACAACCTCTCGGCAAACACTTTTACTATAAATTAAATAACCATGCACAAATGTTGGGTCCGTTTATGTACGCGAAAAATTGATTGAATAAATTTTTCGCGTACGCGTCTGCCCCAACATTTGTGCATGGTTATTTAATTTATAGTAAAAGTTTTTGCCGAGAGGTTGCTACCCCGAAATTGTTTAAATTGATCCGGTTTAGCAGCTAAAAATTAAAATCGATTGGCGTCGCTAGTGTGCCCTACCCGTCACCTTAACGGCAACTGTTATAAATGTGTGGATCGACATTCCGAACCAGCGGTAGATGTTAATTTGTACCTATTTTGACATTCATAAGTGTTCTGTATAGACCTACATTGAATAAAGAATCTTCTTACCTCATCTTTTTATATATTAATAGCTGCGTGTGCGTGTGTGTATGTGTGTGTATTTATTTATGCGTGCGAGTGTATCATACCACAAGAACTGAAGATATTCAATAACTACTTTATCTATTCACAGAGCGGCAACGTCGCATGACGTACTCAAGACGAGTGCCTGACGCGACGTTGCCACTCCGCTAACCACAGAACTAGAAAACGGAATGTGCCATTTTCGTAAAAAACGTCACAGAGTGTGAAAGAGATCCAACCGGCCCTGACGTAGATTCTATACGGGTGCGGTAGAGAAAGAACGTCACCCCAGTACTAATGGCTTTCTATGAAAAGGCACAGTCAGTTTAGGGCACATGTCTATGCCGTGAACACGGTTAACGTTGACAATAAATATATAATAATAAATATTTCACAACATCACCTACATTGATCTGATTCCGAGATAGGTAGCTCAAGCACCTGTGTTACGGATATCATAATCAACAGTGGGATTACAACGCACCCTTAGTAAAATACCGACCTAACTCAACATTTTAATATAGATGCTTAGTGAAAATAATATCGGCTATAATACAGGGATGAAAGGTCATCTAACAACAATTTTGAGTTAATTAAATAGGTACACTCACATATGAACACGAGATGAAATTCGAAGTGCGTTATTTACTCAAGACTACTCAAGAATAAATTGCAAAGAATTGCTATAAAAATATCAACAATTTTGAGTTAGGTCGGTATTTTACTAAGGGTGCGAAATATACGCATGTAATACTTTTCTTTTGTAAATACATACTTATAATACATAGCAAACACCTAGACCAATACAAACACACATGTTCATGCACACAAATGTTTGTACTGTGCGGGGAGCGAACCCGCAACCCTTGTATCAGAGGTAGCGTTCACTACCACTGTTCCAATCGGGTCGTCAAATCGGGTTGACAATGGTCCTAGAAGAGTGTGTTCCTCACCTGTTCGATGAGCATACAGAACAGTATGATGTTCCCTAGCTCTCGGAAAGCGTGGAACAGCTCGGTGCGCGCGTCGGGGTATTGCACGATGTCCGTCAGCTGAGCGTGGTAGTACCCCAGGACCCCTGTGAATATACGTTTATTTATCGAAATCATACATCCATCCTTACAGGTTAATCTAGCCTATATTGTTTATTTATGTATGTTTCTCCATTTAAGTCCCCACTGCTGGGGCACGGGCCTCCCTAAATCACATGAGGGGTAGTTGCCATACTCGCCACGCTTGGCAGACGGGTTGGCGAGGGTTTAGATATAAATGCAGAGTTTTCCTTCTCTGGGTGCTGATGATCATGCCAGCAGCTTTACCTTAGTCGCCTTTTACGACACCTCGGTAAGAGTGATGGCCTATTCTACTCTGCTGGGGACCACACGGCAATATAGTCTCATTATAGTCTGTACCAATTATGAAGTCCTTTTTGACGGATGTTAATAGTTCAGTACTAGGGAAATACCCTTAGAAATCGATACACAGCGGCATCGATTGTCGATTTGTAACCAATTTGAATCGAATTAATTTTCAACAACTAAGGTTAATAGAAATTGTCGAAAGAACACTTTTAGACATGCAAAACTTCCAATCTTGTTTTTTGTCGAAAAAGAAATATACGATTGGATTTTTAGCATAGTTATATAGATATAGGCCGCGTTCCGAGATACGCTCTGAGCGCTTTCAGCACTCACAACCCTAACAGCCGTTAAAATTTAGTTTTCGTGCTTTTTTTTTATATGAGAGGTGGCAGACGAGTAGACGGATCACCTGATGGTAAGCAATTCCGCCGCCCATGGACACCCGCAACACCAGTGGAGTCACAAGTGCGCTGCCAGCCTTTTCCCCTTCCCCTTTGGGCCTCCGGTAACCTCACTCACACGGCGAAACACAGCGCAGGCGCTGCTTCACGCCGGTCTTCTGTGAGGCAGTGGTATCACTCCGGTCGAGCCGGCCCATTCATGCCTAAGCGTGGCTCTCCCACATTACAGCGTTGATAGCGGTATTTCAATTCGGAACAATCTGTTGGCACGCTAACAGCGATTATGACGTTTTTCAAACGGATAGTACGCCAAAGATTAAATTATTATATTATTTTTGTCTGTCATATCTAATATTTTAAAGTAATTAATTAGTTTTTATAAAAGAAAAAAGTTTATTTGCGGTAATATCACAACGAAATACTATTTTTGAAAGAACTGGAGCATTACGCAAATTGTAACTCGGTTTAGCTAGCTCACTCAACGACTTATGCGACACAGGCCTGCGAGCCTAGTGCACAAGTCGCTGAATTTACTTAAATTGTTTATAATTTTTGCCAATAAAAAGAATTGAATTGAATTGAATTATTATTAGTTATTCAGGCAGGCAGTTCAGGAACTGATTATTGCCTGTATCCAGTTACATTACAAGTCTTATTTTCCATTTTGTAAGTAGTTGTCTAGTTTTAGATAGATAGATAGATAGATATTCTTTATTGCACAAAAACAAAATACAAGCATGATACAAAAGCAACAGACAGTACAATAAGGCGGTCTTATCGCTTGTAGCGATTTCTTCCAGACAACCTTTGGGTAGAGGAAAGAAATATCGTATTCGTAATAAGGGAAGGCAGTGCAAAGTAGTTTTATTAATCATAAATAAATTAATCATTAGAATTTCGAAATATTGGCCAAAAAGTCTCCATGTACCGGTGCTGGTCCCCAACAGTGCTACCGTTTCTAGCGACAAGTTCATAAACGGTTGAACTTGCACGCCGCTAGTGAATCGCGAGTCAACACGCCATATGTTTGATATTCCGCGACCTCGCCCGCGAGTCAACACGCCATATGTTTGATATTCCGCGACCGCGCCCGCGAGTCAACACGCCATATGTTTGATATTCCGCGACCGCGCCCGCGAGTCAACACGCCATATGTTTAATATTCCGCGACCGCGCCCGCGAGTCAACACGCCATATGTTTGATATTCCGCAACCGCGCCCGCGAGTCAACACGCCATATGTTTGATATTCCGCGACCTCGCCCGCGAGTCAACACGCCATATGTTTGATATGCCGCGACCGCGCCCGCGAGTCAACACGCCATATGTTTGATATTCCGCGACCGCGCCCGCGAGTCAACACGCCATATGTTTGATATTCCGCGACCTCGCCCGCGAGTCAACACGCCATATGTTTGATATTCCGCGACCGCGCCCGCGAGTCAACACGCCATATGTTTGATATTCCGCGACCGCGCCCGCGAGTCAACACGCCATATGTTTGATATTCCGCGACCGAGCCCGCGAGTCAACACGCCATATGTTTGATATTCCGCGACCGCGCCCGCGAGTCAACACGCCATATGTTTGATATTCCGCGACCGCGCCCGCGAGTCAACACGCCATATGTTTGATATTCCGCGACCGCGCCCGCGAGTCAACACGCCATATGTTTGATATTCCGCGACCGCGCCCGCGAGTCAACACGCCATATGTTTGATATTCCGCGACCGCGCCCGCGAGTCAACACGCCATATGTTTGATATTCCGCAACCGCGCCCGCGAGTCAACACGCCATATGTTTGATATTCCGCGACCTCGCCCGCGAGTCAACACGCCATATGTTTGAAATTCCGCGACCGCGCCCGCGAGTCAACACGCCATATGTTTGATATTCCGCGACCGCGCCCGCGAGTCAACACGCCATATGTTTGATATTCCGCGACCTCGCCCGCGAGTCAACACGCCATATGTTTGATATTCCGCGACCGCGCCCGCGAGTCAACACGCCATATGTTTGATATTCCGCGACCGCGCCCGCGAGTCAACACGCCATATGTTTGATATTCCGCGACCGCGCCCGCGAGTCAACACGCCATATGTTTGATATTCCGCGACCTCGCCCGCGAGTCAACACGCCATATGTTTGATATTCCGCGACCGCGCCCGCGAGTCAACACGCCATATGTTTGATATTCCGCGACCGTGCCCGCGAGTCAACACGCCATATGTTTGATATTCCGCGACCGCGCCCGCGAGTCAACACACCATATGTTTGATATTCCGCGACCTCGCCCGCGAGTCAACACGCCATATGTTTGATATTCCGCGACCTCGCCCGCGAGTCAACACGCCATATGTTTGATATTCCGCGACCGCGCCCGCGAGTCAACACGCCATATGTTTGATATTCCGCGACCGCGCCCGCGAGTCAACGTGAACAAGCATTAAGGCGACGGGTGGGGCACACTAGCGACGCCAATGGATTTTAATTTTTAGCTACTAAACCGGATCAGTTTAAAACAATTTCGGAGTTAGAACCTCTCGGAAAACACTTATACTATTTATTGCACAAGAAAAATTGACTCACTTCAAAAGCGGCCAGTTTTTTCGCGTACGCGTTGTACCCAACATTTGTGTATGGTTATTTAATAAATAGTATAAGTGTTTGCCGAGAGATTGTAACCCCAACATTGTTTAAAATAGATCCGGTTTGATCCAGCTAAAAATTAAAATTGATTGGTGTCGCTAGTGTGCCCTACCTGTCGCCTTAATGCTTGTTCACGTTGACTCGCGGGCGCGGTCGCGGAATATCAAACATATGGCGTAATATGGAAGTGTTCATATAACTACCTTAAGTTACTGCATGGTATGGCTCACCGGCTAATACCGACAACCGATGGGGTAAACGAGTTCTAGAGTGGAGACCGCGTTTTGGCAAACGTAATGTAGGGCGCCCTCTGGCTAGGTGGGGGGACGATCTGCGCAGGATGGCTGGCAAGAGCTGGATACGAGAAGCCATGGATAGATAACAGTGGCGAACAATTGGAGCGGCCTACGTCCAGCAGTGGACTGCGATAGGCTGATGATGATGATGATGATGGCTCACCATTGGAGCCGTAGTCGTATCTGGGCAGCTTGCAGTGGCGCGGCATGACGGCCTGCAGCGCGCGCGTGAACTGCGATAGCGTGAGCCACCACATCGCCACGCCCTTTTTTGGTTTCGCAGGGGGAATGCCGCCGGCTCAAGAGATGAGCCGACTACCTTATGCATACCAGACCACCGGGGGGTGGCCGGGTTATGTGGGGCTCTCCTTTGGCGGGGGGCTTCTCCCAAGGAGACGCCAGGCAAAGGCATACCCACTAAACCCCCTGCGGTTCTCCCTCATCGCCCATATTGGGGAGTATCATGGTGATACAGCCAAAGCCTCCCTCCACGATATTCCCCGGGCGGATGTCCGCCTATACGGCGGACTAGGCGGTTTCTCCCCCGGACGTGCCGGGAGAGGGGATAGGGACAGCCGGGAGAACTGAGCCGTCCCTATCGGGCAGCAAAGGGAGCCTGTGCAATGCTGGTGCTGGTGCCCCCGTACCACGCACCAGCGGGCTCCCTTCGCGGAGAGGGGGGAACATCGTCACGCCCTGGCGTGTAAGTCACTGTGCGGTATGGCTCACCGTTGGAGCCGTAGTCGTATCTGGGCAGCTTGCAGTGGCGCGGCATGACGGCCTGCAGCGCGCGCGTGAACTGCGCCAGCGTGCCGTGCAGCAGCCCGCGAGCCACGCCCAGCAGCTCCGCCGCCACCATCGCCACGCCCTGGTAGCCCAGCAGGCGCACGAGCGCGTGCAGGTGGACTGCGCCCACGAAGCCTGGATAGGGGAGATAACGTTTCGTTGACCTCATTTCTGACTACATTGCATTAGTAAGTAACACGCTTATAAATTTCTTCTACCAATTAGACCTGTACGAGCTACGTCGCACAGACCAGGTCAGCAACGACCTACATGCAGCGCGGCTGACCGATGGACCGTCTTCTTGCACCGTCGGCACTCTACACCGACGGCACACTAGCAAATACCTTTGAATGTGACAATAAAGATAAACATTGTATATAAACAACTAAACTACTAAAAATAAACAGATTTCAACCGTCTGTGTTGGGTCTCATTTCTCCCGCTGCGGCCAAGACACCTTTAGCCGTCACTATGATCAGTCGAGTGAGCCTGCTCGACTGGCAGCGGTCCCCCTCCTACCTACCGTCCTTACTCTTCCCGCTGGCTACCCTGGGCGACCCGGGAGCAAGCTCCCATCACCTTATCTATATATGTATTTATTCCTATGGATAGGCAGGGCTAGGGCTCTAGGGACTTAGTGTCTTAGAAAAAAGGGCTCTAGGCTCACTAGAGAGTTAGGTTCCCTTCCTTTCCCTATATTCTGTTCGCCGGGACGCGGTGCCTTACAAGCATCGCTTCCCGCCCGTACAAGACCACTGAACACGTTACTAAGCCGACGAAATATAAAGTAAATAACACTTAAAAATTTCATCTCGTGTTCAGACGGGACTCGAACCCACACCTTCCACAATCCCGGGTGGGTTCGAGTCTCGTCAAAATGATGTTCGAATTTCCGCGCATATTTGAGAATAGATACTATTATTATCGCTTCGGGCCGTGTGGTCCCCGGCAGAGTAGAATAGGCCACCCTCACTCTCACCGAGGTGTCGTGAAAAGGCGACTAAGGTAAACTGCTGGCATGATCATCACACCCAGAGAAGGAAAAACTCTGCATTTATATCAAAACCCTCGCCAACCCGTTTGCCGACCACTGAACACGTTACTAAGCCGACGAAATATAAAGTAAATAACACTTAAAAATTTCATCTCGTGTTCAGACGGGACTCGAACCCACACCTTCCACAATCCCGGGTGGGTTCGAGTCTCGTCAAAATGATGTTCGAATTTCCGCGCATATTTGAGAATAGATACTATTATTATCGCTTCGGGCCGTGTGGTCCCCGGCAGAGTAGAATAGGCCACCCTCACTCTCACCGAGGTGTCGTGAAAGGCGACTAAGGTAAAACTGCTGGCATGATCATCAGCACCCAGAGAAGGAAAACTCTGCATTTATATCAAAACCCTCGCCAACCCGTTTGCCAAGCGTGGTGAGTATGGCAATTACCCCTCATGTGATTGAGGGAGGCCCGTGTCCCAGGAGTGGGGACTTAAATGGGCTGATGATGACGCTTAAAATGTCTTCTACCAATTAGACCACTGAACACGTTACTAAGCCGACGAAATATAAAGTAAATAACACTTAAAAATTTCATCTCGTGTTCAGGCGGGACTCGAACCCACACCTTCCACAATCCCGGGTGGGTTCGTGTCTCGTCAAAATGATGTTCGAATTTCCGCGCATATTTGAGAATAGATACTATTATTATCGCTTCGGGCCGTGTGTCCCCGGCAGTAGTAGAATAGGCCACCCTCACTCTTACCGAGGCGTCGTAAAAGGCGACTAAGGTAAAGCTGCTGGCATGATCATCAGCACCCAGAGAAGGAAAACTCTGCATTTATATCAAAACCCTCGCCAACCCGTCTGCCAAGCGTGGTGAGTATGGCAATTACACATCATGTGATTGAGGGAGGCCCGTGCCTCAGCAGTGGGGACTTAAATGGGCTGATGATGATGATGATTATCGCTTACCATTGTACTGCGCGTATTGCGCGGAGTATGCCAGGGTAAGTTGCTTGGACCCCCACAGCAGGGCGTGCCCTGCCTGCTGCGGCCGCTCGCGCTGCACGCCCGCTGCGAACTGGATGCCGCGGCATTTCACGAACCTGCCCACCAAGTTTATTGCATTTAAACTATCATAGGCTGATATATAGTACATAACCGCATTATGTTTATTTATTTCTTTAGTATATTTTATGTATCAACATATATATATATATATGTATAAGGTCGTGGGTTCGATCCCCACCCTGGACAGACATTCGTGCGATGAACACTTGTGTTTGTTCGGTGTCTGGGTGTAATATATGTATTTAAGTATATATTTGTGTTCCTCTGTTGTCTGATATCTGTAACACAAGTGCTTTAGCTACTTAGTACGGAATCAGGTCGACGTATGAGATGTTGTGAGAATTATATGTACATTATACATAAGTACTTATAAATAGTTTTAAGTCATTCAAATGTATGACGATTTGTGAGTGCTGTGTACAACCCTATGCAAATAAAGAATTATTTGAATTGAATTGAATAACTGTCCCACTGCAGGAGCTCTATTTTCGATTCACTCGTATGGACTTAGCGTCGTCGCATGCGACGTCAGTCACATTCGCCTTCTAAGTCGCGTGAAGCCGATTATCCTTATTTTTGAATCATTCGATTTCGATGTTGCCAATATAATACGGTAAATTGATATTCTTTCTCTTCCATGCAGAATTTTACAAAAACCGGTAGCTTCCGCATTGCAAACGGAACGCGAAAACCATAGATTATTGGCTGAATATAAAAATCTTTGCTTTTTTGTCACAAAAAACTATGAATGTCACATTATGTCAACTGTCAAAATCAGTCAAATCACAGTTTTGAAATTTATAATATTTTGTTTATGCTTGTTGCTATTGACAACTATTTTGACGTTGCTTCTACCGCTCGCTTTAAGTCACTCGACCAACGAGTGCGTTGCAGACGAATGATTCAAAAATGCGGAATATCGTATGTCGAAGGAAAATCAGAAGAAATCGTGCTCTCGTCACGACGCTAAGTCATACGAGTAAATCAAAAATAGGTCTCCAGGGCAAGGGCCTCCATCATAGAAATCAAGTCATCGCTACTATGATGGGATTAGGCAAAATCACCACGCTTGCCAAATGGGGATTGGTGATCACAAACCCGAGCTATGTTCGAAAAATTCGAAACATACTTTTCTTCAGTCTTGTGTCTTGTCTTTTTGCTTAAGTTGTTAGTGGACTAAGCTTTTATAAATAGTACAGACAGAAGATGACGATAATGAAGCTGGCTGGCTGACCCTTTCCTTTATCATTAAAGTGTCCCGCTTTTCTTCGTTCGGGACTTATTATTGCTATTAGTTACCAATAGATGGGGCTAGATGTCGATTACATCGCGCAAGTGTGTTGTCTTCTGATTTACCTATAAACCTATTGTTAGTAGAGTAACCTTAGTATAAATAGCATGGAAGATAGCTACACACCTGTCTGTGGCCGCGTTGTAGCAGTAGTTGGGCAGGAAGTCATAATTGAGCTCCCAGAAGACATGGAATGCGATCCTGCCGTATGGCGCGAGCACGTCGAGGTCGGATTCGCGGAGGATCGGCTCGAACTCGTCCAGCGTCTGGTAGCTGCCGAGCAGCTTGTGACAGGTGACGTCAATCCTTTTGTGACGTCAGTCACCAAATTTGTCACCTTTGTCACACTTCCTCGACCCGCTATACCTCTTTAGAGTGTGATCTCGTTTATGGATGACCACTTCTTTTATCACCCATGCTTCGTTCGAGACTATTATTAGTCACCAATAGATGGCGCTAGGTGTCGATTACATCGCGCAAGTGTCTTGTCTTTTTGCTTAAGTTGTTAGTAGACTAAGCTTTTTATAAATAGTATAGACAGAAGATGACGATAATGAAGCTGGCTGGCTGATCCCTTCCTTTATCATTGAAGTGTCCTACTTTTCTTCGTTCGGGATCTATTGCTATTAGTTACCAATAGATGGCGCTAGATGTCGATTACATCGCGCAAGTGTGTTGTCTTCTGATTTACCTATAAACGTATTGTTAGTAGAGTAACCTTTGTATAAATAGCATGGAAGATAGCTACACACCTGTCAGTGGCCGCGTTGTAGCAGTAGTTGGGCAGGAAGTCATAATTGAGCTCCCAGAAGACATGGAAGGCGATCCTGCCGTATGGCGCGAGCACGCCGTGGTCGGACTCGCGGAGGATCGACTCGAACTCGTCCAGCGTCTGGTAGCTGCCGAGCAGCTTGTGACAGGTGACGTCAATCCTTTTGTGACGTCAGTCACCAAATTTGTCACCTTTGTCACACTTCCTCGACCCGCTATACCTCTTTAGAGTGTGATCTCGTTTATGGATGACCACTTCTTTTATCACCCATGCTTCGTTCGAGACTTGATTTTGCTATTATTAGTCACCAATAGATGGCGCTAGGTATCGATTACATCGCGCAAGTGTATTGTCTTATTGCTTAAGTTGTTAGTAGACTAACCTTTTCATAAATAGTATAGACAGAAGATGACGATAATGAAGCTGGCTGGCTGACCCTTTCCTTTATCATTAAAGGGTCCCGCTTTTCTTCGTTCGGGACTTATTTCTTCGTCGGGATCTATTGCTATTAGTTACCAATAGATGGCGCTAGATGTCGATTACATCGCGCAAGTGTGTTGTCTTCTGATTTACCTTTATACCTATTGTTAGTAGAGTAACCTTTGTATAAATAGCATGGAAGATAGCTACACACCTGTCTGTGGCCGCGTTGTAGCAGTAGTTGGGCAGAAAGTCGTAGTTGAGCTCCCAGAAGACATGGAAGGCGATCCTGCCGTACGGCGCGAGCACGCCGTGGTCGGACTCGCGGAGGATCGACTCGAACTCGTCCAGCGTCAGGTAGCGGCTGAGCAGCTTGTGGCAGAGCCGGTTGACTGACATCAGGCCTTCTAGCTCCTGGGGGTTTGGGGAAGATATCCTTCGATCATACAGTGAAACATTTTATGGACGGAAAAAAATTTGATTTTTTACAAACGGTTATAGAAACTGTTGTTTTTTGGGTAATAAACGTGCAATTTTTACTTTTAGAAAGCTTATGCCATGTAGAATAAGCTAGAATGAAAAAAAAGTAGGGCCAATAGCATGATTTTAGGAGAAATTGTAAAACAAATAATAATAATTCTCACGACATTTCATACGTTAATCTGATTCCGTATTAAGTAGCTTAAGCACTTGTGTTACAGATATCAGACAACAGAGGAACACAAATATATACTTGAATACATATATTACACCCAGACACTGAACAAACACAAGTGTTCATCGCACGAATGTTTGTCCAGGGTGGGGATCGAACCCACGACCTTTGGCGTAAGAGGCAGGGTCACTACCAATTGCGCCATCCGGTCAGACAAATGAAAAAATGATGAAAAAAAATACATACAGATTAACAAAAATACATATTTTTTCCGTCGATTAAATGTGGTGTCTGTCTCTGATTTTGATATGTGCACTTTGTGAAGACTCACCCTGTATAATCTCTAATCATTCGCATGCTTTGAGATCCATCACTAACAACTCTATGAGAGTCATAGAGTAACATAAATATCTAGAGGAGAACGACCAATACTCAACGGTTAAGAGAGATCAGCAGGCAAGCCAGTGCTAGCGCCATCTAGAGGAAAACAACCGATTCTCGACGGCCACCTTTCAGTGCTCTTTCATCATCAGCCCATTTAAGTCCCCACTGCTGGGGCACGGGCCTCCCTCAATCACATGAGGGGTAATTGCCATACTCACCACGCTTGGCAGACGGGTTGGCGAGGGTTTTGATATAAATGCAGAGTTTTCCTTCTCTGGGTGGTGATGATCATGCCAGCAGCTTTACCTTAGTCGCCTTTTACGACACCTCGGTAAGAGTGAGGGTGGCCTATTCTACTCTGCCGGGGACCACACGGCCAGTGCTCTGTACCTTCTTCCATTTTCAATTTAACACCAAAAATCCTCGATTAAGAGACGTAAAACTACCTTCGTCGGTTCAGTTAGCGTAAACGTCAGTTAAGCAGTAGTAACCGCTTTTTTTATGTATTGAACATAAATAACACTCAGCGGTTAAAGTACGGTTAAAGGACGATTACCGTTGCATGAAAGCTTGGTGAACTCCGCCCTAAGAGAGCGATATGATAAAAAATGTTTTCACCCCTGCTCCCAGTGTTGTCAGTTGATATTTGTAATATTGGCCAAAAGTGATTTAAATTAACCCAATCAAAAACTTGGCTCCATGTCGGTTCCATTCGGTTTGCGAACTCGAGTTAGAGAGAATTCAACTCGAGTGGATTCGAGTTACGCCCAACTCGAGTTGACTCGAATTAACCATCACTAATAGAGTTTATAACCAGCCCGATCTCCGGAGGGCGCTTACCGAATAGCAGTTACTCTCGGAGGAGTCGCGTGCGCGGTATAACACGTGCGAGTCCCTATTAGTGTTATAATAATTGTATTACAGATTTTCTTGGAATAAACATATAAACAGAATAAGAATAAGAATAAGAAATCATTTATTCGACACTTAACATGGACATTTACAGAGGAAATATCTTAAAAGCTAAGTGCCGAAACGGTCCCTACTCAGCATTTAGCTACGGCCTGAGCCATAGCGCTGATTTTTTGTAAAGACCGAATCGCATACTAATTTTTACCAACTTATTTTATTGCGCTTCATGCATACATGTTTAAAATTAACATTAAAGGCTCATTACAGCATTAATCTCTATCTTATAATTGCTCCACCTAAGCACGACAATACTCACAACTACTCCCGTGATGTCCCCAGCTTCGAACTTGGCGACCGCCGTGTCCAGCGCGCGGTGCATGTCTGCATTGATGCGCTGCGCCACCTGGACAAAATATAATATTATGATGTATTTCTGTTCCGCTATACGTAACTACAATACTCAGATTAAATCATCAGAAATCATAAACTTGTGTGGTCCCCGGCAGAGTAGAATAGGCCACCCTCACTCTTACCGAGGTGTCGTAAAAGGCGACTAAGGTAAAGCTGCTGGCATGATCATCAGCACCCAGAGAAGGAAAACTGTGCATTTATATCAAAACCCTCGCCAACCCGTCTGCAAAGCGTGGTGAGTATGGCAATTACCCCTCATGTGATTGAGGGAGGCCCGTGCCCCAGCAGTGGGCACTTAAATGGGCTGATGATGATGATGATGATGAAATCATAAACTTTATTTGCATAAGTACATGGTATATACAGATGTGCATAGAATAAAGTGTCCACATGTCTTGCAATGCATGCAAATCTTAACAAAGAGTTATCAATAAAAAAAAAAATACAAACAAAATTTAAATAGTTAAATACATTTTAAGCTAAGTCAGATAAAGAAATAATAATTATCCATGTTTAAAGTTAAACGGAATAATAATTTACTTAATTAAAGACATGTTACGTTTGAAATCTACGGTCGATCAGTTCTTTTATATCATAGATATCATTGTCAATGAGCCATTTATACAACTTCGCCTTAAATATATTTAGAGACAGATTTTTAATATCTTGAGGGATTTTATTATAGATTTTTATAAACATGCTAAAAGATGGTATCTCCGTTTCGTGCGACTAGCCCAGAGGAACATTGAAAGGTGACGGTGGCATTGCCACTCTGAATGGATTTTTTTTCTATAACCATAGAGTTATAGAAAAGAAACGAATACTATGAGTACATACGTATTCTACAGTACGCGTCACCAAAGGATTTGGTTCCAGGAGTTGTTTTTTTTTAATGCTAGAGGTGACAAAAGAGCAAGCGAGTCACCTGATTGAAAGCAATCAATGCCGCCCATGGACATCCGCAAAATCAGAGAGAACGCTAATGTGTTGCCGGCCTTATTAAAAAAGAGTACACTCTTCTCTTGAAGGTCCCTAAATCGTAGCCGTCGGGAAATACTCCCGCAACCAAACCGTTCCACAGAACTGAGGTACGTGGTAGAAAGTTCTGTGAGAAACGCACAGTATTAGACCGCCATCCATCGAGGTGATGGGGATGGAATGAAAATCGCTTGCGTGTGGTTCAACTATCCTTAAGTCGCGATTAGTAATAAGGGCGATTGAACCTTAAATTTTAGAACGATGTTTGCCGGTAGTCGAGATTCTGCAGTATGCTTATCGTGGATTTGTCTCCATTTTTGGTGATTTTGAGGGTTTAATCTACTTATCAAGGTAAACATTTTCCGTATTGTATTTAAAAATATCCTGGAATACGTTTTTTATGGATTTGTCTTTATTTTTATTTTAAAAAAAATCATCTTCTCACCAAGCCGAAGGGGTCGACATGTATCGACAATAAGTATAGGGGGAAGATACTTAAATCTATTGAATTCTATTCAATCTTCATACATTTCCCTTATTTGATTTCAAAATATGAATTTCTAAAGTATGCTTTTCGTGGACCTATTTATTTTTGTTGAATTTGAATGTTTTTAGCACGATTTTGTTACTTACCAAGGCGTAGAGGTCGACATGCCTCTCCCTATACATAAATTCATTGAAAATATATAGCTATAGGGAGAGGCCCATTTACTTAAATCCATTGAAATCATTTCAATCTTCATACATTTCCCTTATTTTATTTCAAAATATGAAATTCTAAAGTATGCTCTTTGTGGAGCTGTATTTATTTTTGTTGAATTTGAATGGTTTTAGCACCATTTGTTGCTTACGTCTAGGCCGACATGCCTCCCCCTATACATAAATCCATAAAAATATATAGCTATAGGGGGAGGCCCCTTTACTTAAATCCATTGAAATCCTTTCAATCTTCATACATTTCCCTTATTTTATTTCAAAATATGTAATTCAAAAGTATGCTTTTCGTGAACCTGTATTAATTTTTGATGAATTTGAATGCTTCAGCGCGCTTTTGTTACTTACCAAGGCGAAGAGGTCGACATGCCTCCCCCTATACATAAATCCATTGAAAATATATAGCTATAGGGGGAGGCCCCTTTTCTTAAATCCATTGAAATCCTTTCAATCTTCATACGTTTCCCTTATTTTATTTCAAAATATGAAATTCTGAAGTATGCTTTTCGTGAACCTGTATTTATTTTAGTTGGATTTGAATGCTTTAGTTACTTACCAAGGCACAGAGGTCGACATGCCTCCCCAGCAAGGCGACGTGCCTCTGCCGCAGCAGCGACGCGTAGCGGCCGCAGCCCGCACTAGTGCTGGCGCCCCGCGCCGCGCACTCCGCGCGGTAACGCTTGTCTAACACCATGCTGAAAATAAACGGTTAATGTTAACCACCACCCACAAAGCAGTAATAGACACTACGAACAACCGCACCCGAAGTGCCTTTATTTTGGTAGAAAAAATAAATAGGTACATTATGAAATGTTATCGAAACAAGACCCAAAACTGGAATTCAAGACCAAAAAAGCTACTACAATGTTGCCACTGGAATAAAATTATCGGACAATAGTATATCTCTCTCTGAGATCGAATCCGAAATGAGGTGATCCGGCAGAGAACCAAAGTTATCGACATTGCTCACCGCAAGCAAACTTAAGTGGCAGTGGGCTGGCCATATTAGCCGCAGAACCGACAACCGATGGGGTAAACGAGTTCTGGAGTGGAGACCGCGTCTTGGCAAACGTAATGTAGGGCGCCCTCTGGCTAGGTGGGGGGACGATCTGCGCAGAATGGCTGGCAAGAGCTGGATGCGAGAAGCCATGGATAGATCACAGTGGCGAAAAATGGACAACATTTCAAATTTTTAACATGTCCATATTGTTTTTTTATATGAAAGTAGACATAAAATGAACAGACCCATATTTTTTCTTTTTTAAAAATTTGTCCATTTTCATGCATAAAATAGTTATTGAAATTCTTTTTATTCTAAATAGACGTAAGCGCCAAATGACGTCATCGGACGGCTGAATACAGCGATATTCCTTTGCTTATCATTGTTTTAATAAAAAAAAAGGTACTGCTGTCAAAGATAAATAATACTAGTGTCAACATTGTCAACGTCATTCATACATTCAACGTTGACAAGTTGTCTTTTTTTTTGACAGTTACATGTCATGAGTTTGGCATTACGTAAATTTAAAACTATAATGTGCTAAGCAAAGAAATATTTTACATTCTGCCGTCCGATGACGCCATCTTACGTTTTTTAGTTTTTAATTTTTTTCTCAGTAAATAAGCAATATAAAAAATGAATAAATATATATTCGAGCAGCGGAAAAGTAAACAAAGAATTGGTATTTTTTGTTTCAGAGCTTAGCAATTTTGAAATGTTGTCCATTGGAGAGGCCTACGTCCAGCAGTGGACTGCGATAGGCTGATGATGGTGATGAGTATATACCTATTTTCTAACACAACTGACATAATATATTTATTGGTAATTTTAATTCTATAATTTAAAGAAGTAATTTTACTAACTTATTTTCCCATTAATGAAAGACGCTTTATTAAAAACTTAACCACCCGTAATGTTTGGTAGAAAAGCTGGTATTGAGCTGGTGTCACTTCAGGTGCTAATAACATTTGGTACAACATTTGAACTTACATGTTGTTGTTCCGTGCTGTGAATGCAGCAAAGTGATATTAATATAAGAATCTTTGAATCACATCGCTTTTAACACTGCTATTGTGTGTTGTTGAATGAGGATCTATGAGTCTTAAAACCTGCTATTTCGTTAAAAGTAGTCTCGGCAGAATCGGTAGGCATATAAAACGCTAAACATCGCCGTTTTATTGAGTGACTTTAACTGACTTTGTCAAAATATCACTTGACAATTTTCCTTACGAGTTATTTCGCTTAATAACGCCTAAAATCTAAAACATGTGCAAAAATAGACGAATTAATTACTGGAGTGGTTGATTTTTTTAATAAAATTGATTGACTCGGATTTCGTAGTCAGAGATTCTGATATTAGTGATGGTGAAGATGAAAATGTGTGGTCTCCAGCAGAGTAGAATAGGCTACCCTCACTCTTACCGAGGTGTCGTAAAAGGCGACTAAGGTACTGCTGGTATGATCATCAGCACCCAGAGAAGGAAAACTCTGCATTCATATCAAAACCCTCGCCAACCCGTCTGCCAAGCGTGGTGAGTATGTCAATTACCGCTCATGTGATTGAGGAGGGCCCGTGCCCCAGCAGTGGGGACTTAAATGGGCTGACGATGAAGATGAAGATTATACAGAACAATTAATTAAAAAATGGTTTTAACTTTTCCATACTGTCTTAATAATATGCTTTACTTTCGTGGGTGTTCATGGGTAATTCAATTTTTTTAAGTTCTTTACAATAAAATTTGGTCGATGATAGTTGAGTTGAAAATAAAGTTTATATTTTTTTGAGAAAATCCTTATCATGAATTGGGCCAGTCTATACTAAGAAAAGAAACATATAACAAAAAGGTTGACCAAACCTGAAAACTTGATTTGACAATG
The DNA here is from genome assembly GCA_019059595.1 of Marasmia exigua. Lineage (NCBI taxonomy): Eukaryota > Metazoa > Arthropoda > Insecta > Lepidoptera > Crambidae > Marasmia > Marasmia exigua. The sequence goes on along the minus strand of CM032491.1, from coordinate 4,228,393 downwards.
ACATAAGTGACGTTGATAGATTTGACAGTGACGTATCTGTCGTAGTT